>CM069155.1:597251-1122735 GCA_035221665.1 Okamejei kenojei
TAGTGCTGGTGTTGTGTTTTCAACGACTGGCGTTGGCTTTTGTTGCTGCATGGCTAGCGGCTGCGTTGGGGCTCATCGTCTGGCATTGGCTCTTCGGCTGGCGTTGGGTTTAGCGCTGGCGTTGGGGCATAACGGCTAGCGTTGGGGCAAGCGCCTGGCATTAGGGCTTAGCGCTGGATTGGAGTAAATAGCGCTGCGTTGGTTTTAACCGCTATCGTTGGAGCTCTTGTCTGTGTTGAAGATAGCGCTAGTTGGACCTAGCGCTCCGTAGGGTTCCTGGCGGATGGCGTTGGTCTTTTGTGGCTGACCTTGGGCTTTGCAACTAGCGTTGGGTCCTCATTCTGCTGGAGTTGGGTCTAATTGCTGGTTTGGGGCACTAATCGTCCTGGTTTTGGGCAACATCGGCTGGTTGTTGGGCCATCGGCTGGCGTTGGCCCATCGGCTGCGTTGGGGCACATACGGCTGGCTTTGGGGCTCAGCGGCTGCGATGGGGCTCAGCGGCTGCGTTGGGCTCAGTGGCTGTAGTTGGGCATATCGGCAGCGTTGGGGCATATCGGCAGGCATGGGGCATTGCGGCAGGTGTGGTGCATTGCGGCAGTGTTGGGGGCATAGCGGGTCTGGGCCGTTGCGGCATAGCGGCTAGCGGGGGGTTAATGACCTGGTGTTGGGGTAAGTGACTGGCGTCGGGTTAAGTGACAGGCGTTAGGTGGCATAAGCGGCTGGCGTTGGGCAGAGCGCTCTGCATTAGGCTAAAGCTGCTGGTCAATTGAGTATAGCGGCTAGCGGTGGTTTATGCTGCCACTTAGGACGTTTTGGCTGGTCCGGTGGAATTAAGGCGGCTGGGGGGCGTTGGATCCTAGCGGCTGCCGGAGGGTACAGCGGCTGGCCGTTGGGCTTTTGAGGGCTGACATTGGGGCTTTGGGCCATCTGGCTGGCGTTGGGCTCATCGGCTGGCGTTGGGGCTCATTGCTGGAGTTGGGGCCATCGGCATGGCGTGGGGCTCATCCGGCTGGCGATGGGGCTCATCGCCTGCGTTGGGGCTTCATTGCTGGTGTGGGGCTCATCGGCTGGCGTTGGGGCTCATCGGCTGGCGTTAGGCTTAGCGGCTGGCATTGGAGTATATCGGCAGGCGTTGATTTTACCGCTATCGTTTGAGCTTCTTGGCTGGGGTTGGAATTTAGCGCTGTGTTGGATCCTAGCGGCTGCCGGTAGGGTTCAGCGATGGCGTTGGGCTTTAGAGGGCTGACATTGGGGGGGCTTTGCAGCAAGCGTTTGGGGCTCATCTGCTGTCTTGGGGTCTCCATTGCTGTGTTTGGGGCACATCGGCCTGTGTTGGGGCACAACGCTGTGTTGGGCTCATCGCTGGCGATGGGGCTCATCGGCTGGCGTTTGGGGCTCATGAACGGCTGGGCTTTGGGGCTCAAGCGGGCTGGCGTTGGGGCTCAGCGGCTGGCGTTGGGGCTCAGTGGCTGTAGTTGGGGCATATCGGCAGGCGTTGGGGCATATCGGCAGGCATTGGGGCATTGCGGCAGGTGTTGGGGCATTGCGGCAGGTGTTGGGGCATAGCGGCTGGCGTTGCGGCATAGCGGCTAGCGTTGGGGTTAAGTGACTGGTGTTGGGGTTAAGTGACTGGCGTCGGGGTTAAGTGACTGGCGTTGGTGCATAGCGGCTGGCGTTGGGGCAGAGCGCCTGGCATTAGGGCTTAGCGGCTGGCATTGGAGTATAGCGGCTGGCGTTGGTTTTTGCTGCCTACGTTGGAGCTTCTTGGCTGGCCGTGGAATTTAGCGGCTGGCGTTGGATCCTAGCGGCTGCCGGTAGGGTTCAGCGGCTGGCGTTGGGCTTTTGTGGCTGACATTGGGGCTTTGGGGCTCATCTGCTGGCGTTGGGGCTCATCGGCTGGCGTTGGGGCTCATTGCTGGTGTTGGGGCTCATCGGCTGGCGTTGGGGCTCATCGGCTGGCGTTGGGGCTCATCGGCTGGCGTTGGGGCTCATTGCTGGTGTTGGGGCTCATCGGCTGGCGTTGGGGCTCATCGGCTGGCGTTGGGGCTCATCGGCTGGCGTTGGGGCATATCGGCTGGCGTTGGGATTGTGACTGGCGTTGGGGTAAGTGGCTGGTGTTGGGGCATTACAGCTGGCAATGGGCATTGTGGCTAGCCTTGGGGCATTGCGGCTGGCATTTGGTTAAGTGGCTGGAATTTGGTTTTATCAGCTGGCGTTGGGGTTCAGCGGCTGGCATTGTGCTTTTGTGACTGGCGGTGGGGCTTAGTTGCTGGCGTTGGGGCTCATTGGCTGGCGTTGTGATTCATCGGCTGCCGTTGGGGCATATCGGCTGGCGTTGGGGCATTGCTGCAGTCGTTGAGTCATTTGCGGCGCGTATGGCATAGCGGCTGGCGTTGGGTTAAGAGGCTGGAGTTCGGTTTTATCGGCTGGTGTTGGGGTACAGTGGCTGGCAATGTGCTATTGTGGCTGGCGGTAGGGCTTAGTGGCTAGCGTTGGGGCTCATCGGCTGGCGTTGGGGTTCAGCGGCTGGCATTGGACTTTTGTGGCTGGCGTTGTGGCATAGCGGCTAGCGTTGGGGCTCATCGGCTGGCGTTGGTGTTTAGCGGCTGGCGTTGGGACTCATCGGCTGGCGTTGGGCCTCATCGGCTGGCGCTGGGGATCATCGATTGGCGTTGGGGCTCATCGGCTGGCGTTGGGGCTCATCGGCTGGCGTTGGGGCTCACGGAGGCGTTGGGGCAATTGCGGCAGGCATGGAGCATTGCGGCAGGCGTTGGGGCATTGCGGTCTGGCGTGGGACATTGCGGCTTGAGTTGGGGCATTGCGGCCTTGGCATTTGTCTGGCTCAGGCGGCTGGCGTTGGGGAATTGTGGCAGGCGTTGGGGCATGGCGCTGTGTTGGGGCATTGCGCTAGAGTTTTTTGGGGCTCAGCGGCTGGCGTTGTGCATTGCGGCAGACGTTGGGGCAATAGCCTGGCGTTGGGCAATGCGGCTGGCGATGGGGGCCATTGCGGCTGGAGTGGGGCAAAAAATTGCGGGGGTGTCGTTTGGGGGCATAGAGCTGGCGTTGGGTTAGTGGGATGGGTTTGGGTTTTTATCAGCTGCGTTGGGCTTAGCACCTAGCCTTGGGGCTCATCGCTGGAATTGGGGTTTAGCGGCTAGCGTTGCGGTTCATCGGCTTGCTTGGGTTTCAGTTGCTTGCGGTTGGGTTTCAGCGGCTTGGCGTTGCGGTTCAGCGGCTGGCGTTGCGATTTAGCGGCTGGCGTTGAGGTTCAGCGACTGGCGTTGGGGTTCTGCGGCTGGCGTTGGGGTTCAGCGGCTGGCGTTGGGGTTCAGCGGCTGGCGTTGGGTTCAGCGTCTGGTGTTGGGTTTTAGTGGCTGGTGTTGGGTTTTAGTGGCTAGTGTTGGGTTTTAGCGGCTGGCGTTGGGGTTCATCGGCTGGCGTTGTGTTTCAGCGGCTGCCGATGGGCTTAGCGGGTGGTGTTGGGGCTCAGCGGCTGGCGTTGGGGCTTAGCGGCTGGCCTTGGAGTATCGCGGCAGGCGTTGGTGTTTGCTGCTAGCGTTGGGGCTTATTGGCTGAATGTTGGGATATAGCCGGCAGCATTAGGTCCTATCCATCTGCGGTAGGGCATAGGTGGCTGGCGTTGAAGGTTAGTGCTGGTGTTAGAATGGTTCAACGCTGGCGTTGGCTTTTGTGGCTGGCATTGGGGCTCCTTAGGCGCTGGCGTTGGGGCTCATCGGCTGCATTGGGCCTCTTCGCAGGCGTTGGGTTTAGCGGCTGGCGTTGGGGCATAGCGCTAGCGTTGGGGCATAGCGCCTGGCATTAGGGCTTAGCGGCTGCATTGGAGTAATAGCGCTGGCGTTGGTTTTTGGTGCTATCGTATGGAGCTTCTTGCTGCGTTGGAATTAAGCGCTGGCATTGGATCCAGCGGCTGCGGTAGGGTTTCGCGCTGGCGTTGGGCTTTGTGCTGACATTGGGGCTTTGCAGCTAGCGTTGGGGCTCCAATCTAATCTGGCGTTGGGGCTCCATTGCGTGTTGGCTCATCCGCTGGCGTAGGGCTCATCGCTGCGTTGGGACTCATCTCTGGCGTTGGGGTCATCGGACTGGTGTTGGTCTCAGACGCTGGCGTTGGGGCACAGCGGCTGGCATTGGGGTCAGCGCTGGTGTTGGGGCATTGCGGCATATGCGTTGGGGCATATCGCAGGCAATGGGACATTGCGGCAGGTGTTGAGGCATTGCGTTTGGGTTTAAGTGACTGGTGTTTTTGGTTAAGTTTGACTGGCGTTGGGGTTAAGTGACTGGCGTTGGTGCATAGCGGCTGGGCGTTGGGCATAGCGGCTGGCGTTGGGTTAAGTGCTGGCGTTTGGGGCAATGCGCTGGCATTGGGGCTTAGCGATGGCTTTGGGCAATAGCACCTGCGTCAGGGCTTAGCGGCTGCATTGGAGTAAGCGGCTGGGTTGGTGTTTGCGGTTTAACATTGAGCATCTGCTGCGTTGGATTAGCGGCTGCTGGATCCCAGCTCTATGCCGGTATGGTTCAGCGGCTGCCGTTGGTCTTTAGCGGCTTGCGTTGGGGCATTGCGGCTGGCTGGCGTTTCGTTTTAACGGTATTGCGTTGGGGTTCAGCGGCTTGGCCATTGTGCTTTGTGGCTGGCGTTGGTGCATAGCGGCTAGCATTGGGGCTCATCGGCTGGCGTTGGGGTTTAGTGGCTAGCGTTGGGGTTCATCGGCTTGCGTTGGGGTTCAGCGGAGGCGATGAGGTTCAGCGGCTGCGTTGGTGTTTCAGCGGCTGAGGCTTTGGGTTTAAGCATCTGGCATTGGGTTTAGAGGCGCTGGCGTTGGGGTTCATCGGCTGGCGTTGTGTTTCAGCGGCTGCCGATGGTGCTTAGCAGGTGGTGTTGGGGCTCAGCGGCTGGCGTTGGGGCTTAGCGGCTGGCGTTGGGACTGATTGGCTGGTGTTGGGATATAGCGGCAGGCGTTAGGTCCTACCAGCTGGCGGTAGGGCTTAGTGGCTGGCGTTGAGGCTTAGTTGCTGGTGTTGTGGTTCAACGGCTGGCGTTGGGCTTTTGTTGCTGGCATTGGGGCTTAGCGGCTGGCGTTGGGGCTCATCGGCTGGCATTGGGCCTCTTCAGCTGGCGTTGGGGTTTAGCGGCTGGCGTTGGGGCATAGCGGCTAACGTTGGGGCAGAGCACCTGGCATTAGTGCTTAGCGGCTGGCATTGGAGTATAGCGGCTGGCGTTGGTTTTTACTGCTATCGTTGGAGCTTCTTGGCTGGCGTTGGAATTTAGCTGCTGGCGTTGGATCCTAGCGGCTGCCGGTAGGGTTCAGCGGCTGGCGTTGGGCTTTTGTGGCTGACATTGGGGCTTTGCAGCTAGCGTTGGGGCTCATCTGCTGGTGTTGGGGCTCATTGCTGGTGTTGGGGCACATCGGCTGGTGTTGGGGCTCATCGGCTGGTGTTGGGCTCATCGCTGGCGTTGGGGCTGCATCGCTGGCTTTGGGGCTCAGCGGCTGGCGTTGGGGCTCAGCGGCTGGCGTTGCGGCTCAGTGGCTGGAGTTGGGGCATATCGGCAGGCGTTGGGGCATATCGACAGGCATTGGGGCATTGCTTCAGGTGTTGGGGGGCATTGCGGCAGGTGTTGGGCATAGCTTGCTGGCGTTGCGGCATAGGCGTCTAGCGTTGGGGTTAGGTGACTGCGTTGGGGTTTAAGTGACAGCGTTGGGGTAAGTGACGTCCGTTGGTGCATAGCGGCTGGCATTGGGGCAGAGCGCCTGGCATTAGGGCTTAGCGGCTGGCATTGGAGTATAGCGGCTGGCGTTGGTTTTTGCTGCTATCGTTGGAGCTTCTGCTGGCGTGTATTTAGCGGCTGGCGATCCTAGCGCTGCCTGTAGGTTCAGCGCTTGCGTTGGGCTTTGTGCGACATTGGGTCATTGCAGCTATCGTTGGGGGCCATCTGCTGTCGTTGGGGCTCATTGCTGGTGTTGGGGCTCATCGGCTGGCGTTGGGGCTCATCGGCTGGCGTTGGGGCTCATCGGCTGGCGTTGGGGCTCATCGGCTGTGTTGGGGCTCAGCGGCTGCGTTGGGCACACGGCTGCGTTGGGGCTCATCTGATTGTCGTTGGTGGCTCATCTGCAGGCGTTGGGTCTCATTGCTGGCGTTGGGCACAAACGCTGGCTTTGGGGCTCATCTGGCCGGCGTGGCTATAGCTGCGTATTGGGGCTCATCGGCCTGGCATTTGGGCACAGGCGGCTGGCCGTTAGGGCTTTAGCGGCTGGCATGGAGTAATATCGCTTGGCGTTTGGTGTTTGCTGGTTTAACGGTTGGAGCTTCATGCTGGTGTTGGGATTTATGCGGCTGGCGTTGGATCGCAGCGTCTGCCGGTAAGGTTTTCAGCCGGCTGGCTTGGGCTTTTGCGGCTGCTTGGGGCATTGCGTTGGCGTTGGGTAAGTGGCTGGTTTTTTGTTTTATCGGTTGGACGTCGGGGTTCAGCGCTGGCGTGGCTTTTTTGTGGCGGGCGTTGGTGCTTAGCGGCTAGCTGGGGCTCATCGGCTGGCGTTGGGGTTTAGTGGCTAGCGTTGGGGTTCATCGGCTTGCGTTGGGGTTCAGCGCTGGCGTTTGAGGTTTCAGCAGCGGTCTAGCTTTGGGGTTCAGGCGACTGGCGTGTTGGTGCTGAAGCGGCTGGCGTTGGGCATAGGCGGCTGGCGTTGGGGTTAAGTGGCTGGCGTTGGGGCATTGCGGCTGGCATTGGGGCATAGCGGCAGGCGTTGGGGCATAGCACCTGGCATATGGGCAGCGGCTGGCATTGGAGTATAGCGGCTGGCGTGTTTTTGAGTTTGCTGTTAACGTTGGAGCTTCTTGGCTGGTTTGGTATTTAGAGCGGCTGGCGTTGGATCCATGTCTGCCGGTAGGTTCAGCCGGCTGTCGTTGGGCTTTTGTTTTGCGGCTGGCGTTGGGGCATTGCTGTTGGCGTTGGGTTAAGTGGCTGGTGTTTGGTTTTATCGGTTGGCGTTGGGGTTCAGCGGCTGGCATTGTGCTTTTGTTGCTGGTGTTGGTGTTAGCGGCTACATTTGGTGCTCATCGGCTTGAGTAGGGGTTTAGTGGCTAGCTTGGGTCACGCTTGCGTTGGGGTTCAGCGGCTGGGCGATGAGTTCAGGCGGCTGGCGTTGAGGTTCCGCGGCTACTTTGGGGTTCAGGGACTGGCGTTGGTGCATAGCGGCTTGGCTTGGCATAGCGGCAGGCGTGGGTTAAGTGGCTGGCGTTGGCATTGCGCTGGCATTGGGGCATAGCGGCAGCTATGGGCATAGCACCTTGCGTTAGGGCTTAGCGGGCTGGCATGGTAGTATTAGCGCTGGCGTTGTTGTTTGCTGGTTAACGTTATGAGCTCTGCTGGTGTTTGGGATTTGCGCTGGCGTTGGATCCCATCGTCTGCCGTAGGGTTCAGCGCTGCATGTGCTTTTGTGGCAGCCGTTGGTGCTTAGCGCTACATTGGGCTCATTGTCGGCGTGGGTTAGTGGCTACGTTGGGGTTCATCGGCATTGCGTTGGGGTTCAGCGGCTGGCGTTGAGGTTCAGCGGCTAGCGTTGGGTTCAGCGGCTGGCGTTGGGGTTCAGCGGCTGGCGTTGGGGTTCAACGGCCGGCATTGGGTTTTAGCGGCTGGCGTTGGGTTTTAGCGGATGGCGTTGGGGTTCAGTGGCTGGCGTTGAGGTTCAGCACCTGCCAATGGGGTTCAGCGGCTGCCTATGGCTTACTGCAGGCGTTGGGCTTACGGCAGGCATAGAGTATATCGCAGTCGTTGGGTGTTTGCTGCTAGCGTCGGGTCTTAAAGGCTAGTGGTTTGGATTTAGTGTATGCGTTGTGTCCAAACCAGCTGGTGCTATGGCTTCGTGGCTGGCGTTGGAATCCGAGCGGCACAGCCGTTAGGGTTCAGCAGCTGGCGTTGGGCTTTTGTGGTTTCAGATGTTGTGGATTGGCAGTAGCGTTGGGCTCATCTTCTGGCGTGGGGCTCATCGGCTGGCGTTGGGGCTCATCGGCTGGCGTTGGGCTCATCGGCTGGCGCTGGGGCTCATCGGCCGGCTTTTTGTGGGCACAGCGGCTGGCGTGGGGCTCACGGCTGGCGTTTGGGGCTCAACGCTGGAGCTGGGGCATATCGGCAGGAGTTGGGGCAATCGCAGGCAATGGGGCATTGCGGCAGGTGTTGGGGCATTGCGGCAGTGTTGGGCATAGCGGCTGGCGTTGCGGCAATAGGCACGGCTAGCGTTGGGGTTGAGTGACTGCGTTGGGTTAAGTGACTGGGCGTTGGGGTTAAGTGACTGGCGTTGGTGCATAGCGGCTGCGATGTGCATAGCGGTTGGCGTTGGTTAAGTGCCGCGTTGGGCATTGCGGATGGCATTAGGGGCATAGCGGCTGGGTTGGGGCATAGTGTTTTTTGGCACTGGCTTTAAGGGCTTAGCGGCTGGCGGTGTTTGCTGTTAACGTTGGAGCTTCTGGCTGGTGTTTGGGATTTTAGCGGCTGGCGTTGATCCCAGCGACGCCGGTAGGGTTCAGATGCGCTTGTCCGTTGGGCTTTTGGGCGCGTTGGGCATTGCGGCTGCGTGGGTAAGTGGCAGGTGTTTGGTTTTATATCGGTTGGCGTTGGGGTTCAGCGGCTGCATAGTGCTTTTGGTGGCTGTCGTTGTGCTTAGCGGCTAGCATTGGTGCTCATTCGGCTGGCGTAGGGGTTTAGTGGGCTAGCGTTGGGGTTCATTCGACTTGCGTTGGGGTTCAGCGGCTGGTCGATGAGGTTCAGAGCGCTGCGTTGGGGATCAGTGCTGGCGTTTGGGGTTCAGCGGGCGTCGTGGGTTTTAGCGCTGGACATTGTGTTTTAGCGGATGGCTTTGGGGTTTCATTGGCTGGTGTTGAGGTTCAGCACCTGCCAATGGGGTTTCAGGACGGTGCCGATGGCTTTGGCTGCTGTCGTTGGGGCGTAGCCGCTGGCGTTGGGGCTTAAGGCTGCGTTTGGTAGTATAGCGGCAGGCGTTCGTGTTTTGCTGCTAGCGTCAGGGCTTTATTGGCTGGTGTTGGAAATGTAGTGAATGGCTTGGGTCCTACCAGTGGCGGTAGGGCTTAGTGCCGGCGTTTGAACCTGCGGCTGCCGGTAGGGTTCAGTGGCTGGCGTTGGGCATTTGTGGCTGACAATGGGGATTTGCAGCTAGCGTTGGGCTCATCTGCTGCGTGGGCTCATGCTGGTGTTGGGGCACATCGGCTGGTGTTGGTGCTCATCGGCAGCGTTGGGGCTCATCGGCTGGCTTTGGGCTCAGGCGGCTGGCGTTGGGCTCAGCGCTAGCGTTGGGGCTCACGGCTGGAGTTGGGCATATCGGCAGGCGTTTGGGGCATATCGGCAGGCATGGGCAATTGCGGCAGGTAATGGGGCAGTTGCGGCAGGTGTTGGGGCAATTGCGGCAGGTGTTTGGCCATGCGGCAAGGTGTTGGGTCATAGAACGCTGGCGTTGAGGCATAGCGGCTAGCGTTGGGGTAAGTGTGGCG
Organism: Okamejei kenojei; assembly: GCA_035221665.1. Lineage (NCBI taxonomy): Eukaryota > Metazoa > Chordata > Chondrichthyes > Rajiformes > Rajidae > Okamejei > Okamejei kenojei. Next base: position 606,768 of record CM069155.1, read on the forward strand.
TTAGGTTAAGTGACAGCGTTGGGTTAAGTGACTGGCGTTTGGTGCATAGCGCTGGCGTTGGGCAAAGCGGCTGGGATGGGGTTAAGTGAGGCGTTTGGGGCATTGCGGCTTGACATTGGGGCCATGCGCAGGCGTTGGGCATAGCACCTGGCGGTTAGGGCTTAGCGGACAACATTGGAGTATAGGCGCTAGCGTTGGTGATTGCTGTTAACGTTGGAGCTTCTTTGGCTGGTGTGGATTTAGCGGCTGGTCTTGGATCCCAGCGTCTGCGCGGTAGGGTTTTCCCAGGCGCTGGCAATGTCTTTTATGGCTGCCGTTGGTGCTTAGCGCTAGCATTGGGGCTCATCGCTGGCGTTGGGTTTAGGTGGCTCGTTGGGTTTCATCGCATGCGTTGGGGTTCAGGCGCTGGCGTGGAGGTTCATCGGCTAGCGTTGGGGTTCAGCGGCTGGCGTTGGTGTTTCATCGGCTGGCGTTGGGTTCAACGCCGGCATTGGGTTTAGGGCGGCTGGCCCCCCCCCCCCCCCACCGTTGGGTTTTAGCGATGCGTTGGGGTTTCAGTGGCTGGCGTGAGGTTCAGCACCTGCTCAATGGGGTTCAAGAGCTGCTGCCGATGGGCTTAGCTGCTGGCGTTGGGGTTAAGGCGTCTGGCTTGAGTTAATCGGCAGGCGTTAGGTGATTGCTGCTAGCGTCGGGGCTTATGGCTGGGTGTTGGATTATAGTGTATGCGTTGGGTCCTCCCAGCTGTGGGTAGGGCTTAGTGGTGGGCGTTGGATCCTGCGGCCAGCCGTTAGGGTCACAGCTGCGTTGGGCTTTTGGGCTGTTGTGCTTTGCAGTAGCGTTTGGGCTCATCTGCTGGCGTTGGGCTCATCGCTGCGTTGGGGCTCATCGGCTGCGGTTGGGGCCATCGCTGGTGCTGGGGCTCATTGGCCGCATTGGGGCTCAAGCGGCTGGCGTTGGGGCTCAGCTGCTGGGCCCGTTGGGGCCACAACGGCTGGAGTTGGGGCATATGATCGGCAGAGTTGGGGCATAACGGCAGGCATTGGTGCAATTGCGGCAGTGTTGGGGCATTGCGTCCGGTGTTGTGGCATAGCGCTGGCGTTGCGGGCATAGCGGCAGCGTTGTGTTGAGGACTGGGCGTAGGGGTTAAGTGGGACTGGCGTTTGGTGCATAGCGCTGGCTTTGGGGCATGCGGTTGCGTTTGGGTTAATTGGCTGGCTTTGGGGCATTGCGGCTGGCATTGGGCAACGCTGGGGTTTGGGGCAAAGCCACCTGGCGTTAGTCTTAGCGGGCTGGCGGTGTTTGCTGTTACGTTGAGCTTCTAAGTTGGTGTAGGGATTAGCGGCTGGCTTTGGATTCCCAGCGACTGCCGGTAGGGTTTCAGCTTGTCTGGCGTTGGTCTTTTGAGGCTGGCGTTGTGGCATTGCGGCTGGCGTGGGGTTAAGTGGCTGGTGTTTGGTTTATCGGTTGGCGTTTGGGTGTTCAGCAGCGGATGGCATTGTGCTTTGTGGCGCGTTGTGTCTTAGGCGGCTAGCATTGGGGCTCATCGGCCTGGCGTTGGTGTTTAGGTGGCTAGCGTTGGGGTTTCATTCGACGCGAGGGGTCAGCGGCTGGCGTTGAGGTTCAGCGCTGGCCGTAGGGGTTCAGTGCTGGCGTTGGGTTCAGCGGCCGTCGTGGTTTTAGAGAAGCGGCTGGCATTGGGTTTTAGTAGCGGATGGCGTTGGGTTCATCATTGGCAGGTGTTGAGTTCAGGCACCTGCCAATGGGGTACAGCGGGCTGCGATGGACTATGCTGCTGGCGTTGGGCGTAGCACTTGCGTGGGCTTAGCGGATGGCGTTGGAGTATAGCGGCAGGCGTTGAGTTTGCTGCCTATTATCCCGTCCGGGGCATATTGGCTGTGTGTATTGGATGTAGTGGTATGGCGTTGGGTCCTAACCAGCTGGCGTAGGGCTTAGTGCTGGCGTAGGATCCTAGCGGCTGGCCGGTAGGTCAGTGGCTGGCGTTTGGCTTTTTTGTGCTGACATTGGGGATGTGCAGCTATCGATGGGGCTCATCTGCTGCGTTGGGGCTCATTGCTGTGTTGGGGCACATCGTCTGTGTTGGGCTCATCGGGCTGGGCGTTGGGGCTCATCGCTGGCTTGGGGCTCATTGGCTGGCTTTGGGGCTCATCGCTGGCTAGGGGGCGCATCGGCTGGCTTTGGGGCTCCGCGGCTGGCGTTGGGGCTTCAGCGGCTGGGCGTTGGGGCTCAACGGCTGGAGTGGGGCATATCGGCAGCGTTGGGGCATATTCGGCAGGCATTGGGCTGCGGCAAGGTATTGGGGCATGCGGCAGGTGTTGGGCATTGCGGCAAGGTGTAGGGGCATTGCGGCATTGTTGGGGCATAGCGGCTGGCGTTGTGCATAGCGGCTAGCGTTGGTTATGTGGCTTTAGGGTTAAGTGACTGGCGTTGGGTTAATGACCTGGCTTATGGTGCAGAGCGGCTGGCTTGAGGCAATAGCGGCTGGCGTTGGGGTTTAATGGCTGGCGTGGGGCATAGCGGCTGACATTGGGGGCATAGCGCAGGCGTTGGGGCATAGCACCTGGCGTTAGGGGGCTTAGCGGCAAGCAAGTGGAAGATAGCGGCTGGCGTTTGTGTTAGCGTTAACGTTGGAGCTTCTTGGCTGTGTTGGGATTAGCGGTTTTTCTGGCGTTGGATCCCAGCGTCCTGCCGAGGGTTCAGGGGCGGCTGCATTGTGCTTTGTATGGCTGCCGTTGGTGCATAGCGGCTAGCATGGGGCACATCGCTGGCGTTGGGGTTTAGTGGCTAGCGTGGGTTCCTCGGCTTGCGTTGGGTTCAGCGGCTGCGTAGAGGTTCAGCGGCTGCGTTGGGGTTCAGCGGCTTGCGTATGGGTTCACGGCTGGCGTGGGGGATCATCAGGCCGGCATTGGGTTTTAGCGCTGGCGTTGGTTTTAGCGGATGGCGTTGGGGTTCAGTGGCTGGCTTGAGGTTCAGCACCTGCCAATGGGGTTCAGTCGCTGCCGATGGGCTTAGCTTCTGGCGTTTGGGGCTTAGCGGCTGGCATTGAGTATAATCGCAGCGTTTGGTGTTTGCTGCTATCGTCCGGCTTATTGGCTTGGTGTTGGATTTAGTGTATGGCGTTGGGGATCCTACCAGCTGTGGTAGGGCTTAGGGGCTGGCGTTGGATCCTAGCGGCAGCCGTTAGGGTTTCAGCACAGCGTTGGGCTTTTGTGTGCTGTTGTGGCATGCAGGTAGCGTTGGGGCTCCAACTGCAGCGTTGGGGCTCTCGGACTTGGCGTTGGGGCCATCGCTGGCGTTGGGGCTCAGCGGCTGGCGTTGGGGCTCAACGCTGTAGTTGGGCATATCGGCAGGAGTTTGGGGCATCTTCGGCAGGCATTGTGCATTGCGGCAGGTGTTGAGGGCATTGAGCGGCAGGTGTTTTGGGGCATAGCGGCTGGCCGTTGCGGCATAGCGGCTAGCTTGGGGTTGGTGACTGGCGTTGGGTTAAGTGACTGGCGTTGGGGTTAAGTGACTGGCGGTTGTGCATAGCGGCTGGCGTTGGGGGCATAGCGTTGGCGTTGTGGTTAAGTGCTGGCGTTGGGCATAGCGTGGCATGGGGGCATTGCGGCTGGGGTTGGGGCATAGCACCTGGCGTTAGGGCTTTACCGGCTGGCGGTGTTTTTGCGTTAACGTTGGACTTCTGCCTGGTGTTGGGATTTCGCGCTGGCGTTGATCCCACTCGACTGCCGGTAGGTTCAGCGTCTGGCGTTGGGCTTTTGACTGCGTTGGGGCCTTGCGGCGGCGTTGGGGTTAAGTGCTGGTGTTTTTGGGGGGTTTATCGGTTGGCGGGTGGGGTACAGCGGCTGGCATTGTGCTTTGTGGCTGGCGGTTGGAGCTTAGCGTCTAGCATTTGGTTCATCGGCTGCGTTGGGTTTTAGTGGCTACGTTGGGGTTCATTCGACTTGCGTTGGGGTTCCAGCGGCATGGCGTTGAGGTTCAGCGGCTGGCGTTGGGGTTCATGGCTGGCGTTGGTACAGCGGCCCGTCGTGGTGTTTTAGCGGCTGGCATGGGTTTAGCGATGGCGTTGGGTTCATTGGCTGGTTTTGAGGTTCAGCACCAGCCAATGGGTTCAGCGCGCCGATTGGTGCTTTGCTGCGTCGGTTGGGGCGTAGCAGCTGGCGTTGGGGCATATGCGTATGGCGTGGAGTATAGCGCCGGCGATGGTGTTTCTGCCTAGCGTCGGGGCTTATTGGCTGGAGTTGATGTAGTGTATGGCGATGGGATCCTACAGCTGGCGGTAGGGCTAAGTGGGCTGGCGTTGGATCCTAGCGGCTGCCGTATGGTTCAGTGGCTGGCGTTGGGCTTTGTGGCTGACATTGGGGATTTGCAGCTAGCGTTGGGCTCATCTGCTGGCGTTGGGGCTCATTGCTGTGATGGGGGGCACATCGTCGGCTGGTGTTGGGGCTCATCGGCAGGCGTTGGGGCTCATCGGCTGGCGTTGGGCTCATTGGCTGGCTTTAGGTGCCTCATCGGCTGGCGTTGGCTCATCGGCTGGCTTTGGGGCTCAGCGGCTGGCGTTGGGGCTCAGCGGCTGGCGTTGGGGCTCAACGGCTGGAGTTGGGGCATATCGGCAGGCGTTGGGGCATATCGGCAGGCATTGGGGCATTGCGGCAGGTATTGGGGCATTGCGGCAGGTGTTGGGGCATTGCGGCAGGTGTTGGGGCATTGCGGCAGGTGTTGGGGCATAGCGGCTGGCGTTGTGGCATAGCGGCTAGCGTTGGGGTTAAGTGTGGCGTTAGGGTTAAGTGACTGGCGTTGGGGTTAAGTGACTGGCGTTGGTGCATAGCGGCTGGCGTTGGGGTTAAGTGGCTGGCGTTGGGGCATTGCGGCTGACATTGGGGCATAGCGGCAGGCGTTGGGGCATAGCACCTGGCGTTAGGGCTTAGCGGCTGGCATTGGAGTATAGCGGCTGGCGTTGGTGTTTGCTGTTAACGTTGGAGCTTCTTGGCTGGTGTTGGGATTTAGCGGCTGGCGTTGGATCCCAGCGTCTGCCGGTAGGGTTCAGCGGCTGGCATTGTGCTTTTGTGGCTGCCGTTGGTGCTTAGCGGCTAGCATTGGGGCTCATCGGCTGGCGTTGGGGTTTGTGGCTAGCGTTGGGGTTCATCGGCTTGCGTTGGGGTTCAGCGGCTGGCGTTGAGGTTCAGTGGCTGGCGTTGCGTTTCAAAGCGGCTGGCGTTATGGGGTTCAGCGGCTGGCGTTGGGTTCAACGCGGGCCGGCATTGGGTTTTAGCGGGCTGGGCGTTGGGGGGGGGTTTAGCGATGGCGTTGGGGTTCAGTGGCTGGCGTTGAGGTTCAGCAAACCTGCCAATGGGGTTCAGCGCTGCCGATGGCTAGCTGCTGGCGTTTGGGCTTAAGCGGCTGGCATGAGTATATATCGCAGGCGTTGGTGTTTGCTGCTAGCGTCGGGGCTTATTGGCTGGTGTTGGGATTTAGTGTATGGCGTTGGGTCCTACCAGCTGGTGGTAGGGCTTAGTGGCTGGCGTTGGATCCTAGCGGCAGCCGTTAGGGTTCAGCAGCTGGCGTTGGGCTTTTGTGGCTGATGTTGTGGCTTTGCAGGTAGCGTTGGGGCTCATCTGCTGGCGTTGGGGCTCATCGGCTGGCGTTGGGGCTCATCGGCTGGCGTTGGGGCTCATCGGCTGGCGCTGGGGCTCATCGGCCGGCTTTGGGGCTCAGCGGCTGGCGTTGGGGCTCAGCGGCTGGCGTTGGGGCTCAACGGCTGGAGTTGGGGCATATCGGCAGGAGTTGGGGCATATCGGCAGGCATTGGGGCATTGCGGCAGGTGTTGGGGCATTGCGGCAGGTGTTGGGGCATAGCGGCTGGCGTTGCGGCATAGCGGCTAGCGTTGGGGTTGAGTGACTGGCGTTGGGGTTAAGTGACTGGCGTTGGGGTTAAGTGACTGGCGTTGGTGCATAGCGGCTGGCGTTGGGGCATAGCGGTTGGCGTTGGGGTTAAGTGGCTGGCGTTGGGGCATTGCGGCTGGCATTGGGGCATAGCGGCTGGGGTTGGGGCATAGCACCTGGCGTTAGGGCTTAGCGGCTGGCGGTGTTTGCTGTTAACGTTGGAGCTTCTTGGCTGGTGTTGGGATTTAGCGGCTGGCGTTGGATCCCAGCGTCTGCCGGTAGGGTTCAGCGGCTGGCGTTGGGCTTTTGCGGCTGGCGTTGGGGCATTGCGGCTGGCGTTGGGTTAAGTGGCTGGTGTTTGGTTTTATCGGTTGGCGTTGGGGTTCAGCGGCTGGCATTGTGCTTTTGTGGCTGGCGTTGGTGCTTAGCGGCTAGCATTGGGGCTCATCGGCTGGCGTTGGGGTTTAGTGGCTAGCGTTGGGGTTCATCGACTTGGGGTTCAGCGACTGGCGTTGAGGTTCAGCGGCTGGCGTTGGGGTTCAGTGGCTGGCGTTGGGGTTCAGCGGCCGTCGTTGGGTTTTAGCGGCTGGCATTGGGTTTTAGCGGATGGCGTTGGGGTTCATTGGCTGGTGTTGAGGTTCAGCACCTGCCAATGGGGTTCAGCGGCTGCCGATGGGCTTTGCTGCTGGCGTTGGGGCGTAGCGGCTGGCGTTGGGGCTTAGCGGCTGGCGTTGGAGTATAGCGGCAGGCGTTGGTGTTTGCTGCTAGCGTCGGGGCTTATTGGCTGGTGTTGGGATGTAGTGTATGGCGTTGGGTCCTACCAGCTGGCGGTAGGGCTTATGGCTGGGCGTTGGAAATCCTAGCGGCTGCCGGTAGGGTTCAGCGGCTGGCGTTGGGCTTTTGTGGCTGACATTGGGGCTTTGCAGCTAGCGTTGGGGCTCATCTGCTGGCGTTGGGGCTCATTGCTGGTGTTGGGGCACATCGGCTGGTGTTGGGGCTCATCGGCTGGCGTTGGGGCTCATCGGCTGGCGTTGGGGCTCAGCGGCTGGCTTTGGGGCTCAGCGGCTGGCGTTGGGGCTCATCGGCTGGCGTTGGGGCTCATCGCTGGAGTTGGGGCAATATCGGCAGGCGTTGGGCATATCGGCAGGCCTTGGGCATTGCGGCGGCAGGTGTTGGGGGGGCATCGCGGTGTTGGGGCATAGCGGCTGGCGGTTGTGCATAGCGGCAGCGTTTGGTTAAAGTGTGGCGTTAGGTTAAGTGACTGGCGTTGGGTTAAGTGACTGGCGTTGGTGCATAGCGCTGGCGTTTGGGGCATACAGCGGCTGGCGTTGGGGTTAAGTGGCTGGCGTTGGGGCAGTGCGGCTGACAGTGGGGACATAGTGGCGCAGGCGTTGGGGCTAGCACCTGGGACGCGTTAGGGCTTACGCGCTGGCATTGAGTATAGCGGCTGGCGATGGTGTTGCTGTTAACGTTGGAGCTTCTTGGCTTGGTGTTGGGATTTAGCGGCTGGCGTGGATGATCCCAGCGTCTGCCGGTAGGGTTCAGCGGCTGGCATTGTGCTTTTGTGGCTGCCGTTGGTGCTTAGCGGCTAGCATTGGGGCTCATCGGCTGGCGTTGGGTTTAGTGGCTAGCGTTTGGGGTTCATAGCGGCTTGCGTTGGGGTTCAGCGGCTGGCGTTGAGGTTCAGCGGCTAGCGTTGGGGTTCAGCGGCTGGCGTTGGGGTTCAGCGGCTGGCGTTGGGGTTCAACGGCCGGCATTGGGTTTTAGCGGCTGGCGTTGGGTTTTAGCGGATGGCGTTGGGGTTCAGTGGCTGGCGTTGAGGTTCAGCACCTGCCAATGGGGTTCAGCGGCTGCCGATGGGCTTAGCTGCTGGCGTTGGGGCTTAGCGGCTGGCATTGGAGTATATCGGCAGGCGTTGGTGTTTGCTGCTAGCGTCGGGGCTTATTGGCTGGTGTTGGGATTTAGTGTATGGCGTTGGGTCCTACCAGCTGGTGGTAGGGCTTAGTGGCTGGCGTTGGATCCTAGCGGCAGCCGTTAGGGTTCAGCAGCTGGCGTTGGGCTTTTGTGGCTGATGTTGTGGCTTTGCAGGTAGCGTTGGGGCTCATCTGCTGGCGTTGGGGCCTTCATCGCTTCTGCTGCGTGGGGCTCATCGGCTGGCGTTGGGGCTCATCGGCTGGCGCTGGGGCTCATCGGCCGGCTTTGGGGCTCAGCGGCTGGCGTTGGGGCTCAGCGGCTGTGGCGTTGGGGCTTCTACGCTGGAGTTTGCGGCATATCGGCAGGAGTTGGGGCATATCGCAGGCATTGGGCATTGCGGCAGGTGTTTGGGGCATTGCGGCAGGTGTTATGGGGGCAAATAGCGGCTGAGGCGTTGCGGCATAGCGGCTCTAGCGTTGGGGTTGAGTGACTGCGCGATTGGGGTTAAGTGACTGGCGTTGGGGTTAAGTGACTGGCGTTGGTGCATAGCGGCTGGCGTTGGGGGCATAGCGGTTGGCGATGGGGTTATGTGCTGGCGTTTGGGCATTGCGCGGCTGGCGTTGGCATTGCGGCTGGCATTGGGGCATAGCGGCTGGGGTTGGGGCATAGCACCTGGCGTTAGGGCTTAGCGGCTGGCGGTGTGGGCTGTTCTCAACGTTGGAGCTTCTTGGCTGGTGTTGGGATATTTAGCGGAGCTGGCGTTTGGATCCCAGCGTCTGCCGGTAGGGTTCAGCGGCTGGCGTTGGGCTTTTGCGGCTGGCGTTGGGGCATTGCGGCTGGCGTTGGGTTAAGTGGCTGGTGTTTGGTTTTATCGGTTGGCGTTGGGGTTCAGCGGCTGGCATTGTGCTTTTGTGGCTGGCGTTGGTGCTTAGCGGCTAGCATTGGGGCTCATCGGCTGGCGTTGGGGTTTAGTGGCTAGCGTTGGGGTTCATCGACTTGCGTTGGGGTTCAGCGGCTGGCGTTGAGGTTCAGCGGCTGGCGTTGGGGTTCAGTGGCTGGCGTTGGGGTTCAGCGGCCGTCGTTGGGTTTTAGCGGCTGGCATTGGGTTTTAGCGGATGGCGTTGGGGTTCATTGGCTGGTGTTGAGGTTCAGCACCTGCCAATGGGGTTCAGCGGCTGCCGATATGGGGTTTGCTGGCTGGCGTTGGGCTTAGCGGCTGGCGTTGGGGCTTAGCGGCTGGCGTTGGAGTATAGCGGCAGGCGTTGGTGTTTGCTGCTAGCGTCGGGGCTTATTGGCTGGTGTTGGGATGTAGTGTATGGCGTTGGGTCCTACCAGCTGGCGGTAGGGCTTAGTGGCTGGCGTTGGATCCTAGCGGCTGCCGGTAGGGTTCAGTGGCTGGCGTTGGGCTTTTGTGGCTGACATTGGGGCTTTGCAGCTAGCGTTGGGGCTCATCTGCTGGCGTTGGGGCTCATTGCTGATGTTGTGTTGGGGCACATCGGCTGGTGTTGGGGCTCATCGGCTGGCGTTGGGGCTCATCGGCTGCGTTGGGGCTCATTGGCTGGCTTTGGGCTCATCGCTGGGCGTTGGGGCTCATCGGCTTTGGGGCTCAGCGCTGGCGTTGGGCTCAGCGGCTGGCGTTGGGGCTCAACGGCTGGAGTTGGGGCATATCGGCAGGCGTTGGGGCATATCGGCAGGCATTGGGGCATTGCGGCAGGTGTTGGGGCATTGCGGCAGGTGTTGGGGCATTGCGGCAGGTGTTGGGGCATTGCGGCAGGTGTTGGGGCAGTTGCGCAGTTGGGGCAAGCGGCTAGCGTTGGGGTTAAGTGTGGCGTTAGGGTTAAGTGACTGGCGTTGGGGTTAAGTGACTGGCGTTGGTGCATAGCGGCTGGCGTTGGGGCATAGCGGCTGGCGTTGGGGTTAAGTGGCTGGCGTTGGGGCATTGCGGCTGGCATTGGGGCATAGCGGCAGGCGTTGGGGCATAGCACCTGGCGTTAGGGCTTAGCGGCTGGCATTGGAGTATAGCGGCTGGCGTTGGTGTTTGCTGTTAACGTTGGAGCTTCTTGGCTGGTGTTGGGATTTAGCGGCTGGCGTTGGATCCCAGCGTCTGCCGGTAGGGTTCAGCGGCTGGCATTGTGCTTTTGTGGCTGCCGTTGGTGCTTAGCGGCTAGCATTGGGGCTCATCGGCTGGCGTTGGGGTTTAGTGGCTAGCGTTGGGGTTCATCGGCTTGCGTTGGGGTTCAGCGGCTGGCGTTGAGGTTCAGCGGCTAGCGTTGGGGTTCAGCGGCTGGCGTTGGGGTTCAGCGGCTGGCGTTGGGGTTCAACGGCCGGCATTGGGTTTTAGCGGCTGGCGTTGGGTTTTAGCGGATGGCGTTGGTGTTCAGTGGCTGGCGTTGAGGTTCAGCACCTGCCAATGGGGTTCAGTTCACAGCGGCTGCCGATGGGCTTAGCTGCTGGCGTTGGGGCTTAGCGGCTGGCATTGGAGTATATCGGCAGGCGTTGGTGTTTGCTGCTAGCGTCGGGGCTTATTGGCTGGTGTTGGGATTTAGTGTATGGCGTTGGGTCCTACCAGCCTGGTGTAGGCTTAGTGGCTGGCGTTGGATCCTAGCGGCAGCCGTTAGGGTTCAGCAGCTGGCGTTGGGCTTTTGTGGCTGATGTTGTGGCTTTGCAGGTAGCGTTGGGGCTCATCTGCTGGCGTTGGGGCTCATCGGCTGGCGTTGGGGCTCATCGGCTGGCGTTGGGGCTCATCGGCTGGCGCCCCTTTTGGGCTCATCGGCCGGCTTTGGGGCTCAGCGGCTGGCGTTGGGGCTCAGCGGCTGGCGTTGGGGCTCAACGGCTGGTGAGTTGGGGCATATTCGGCAGGAGTTGGGGCATATCGGACAGGCATTGGGCATTGCGGCAGGTGTTGGGGCATTGCGGCAGGTGTTGGGGGCATAGCGCGCGGCGGCATAGCGGCAGCGTTGGGGTGAGGGGGGGGGTGACTGGCGTTTTGGGGGTAAGTGACTGCTGCGTTGGGTTAAGTGACTGGGGCGTTGGTGCATAGCGGCTGGCGTTGGGGCATAGCGGCTGGCGTTAGGGCTAAGCGGCTGGCGTTGGGGCATTGCGGCAGGCGTTGGGGCATTGCGTCTGGCATTGGGCAATAGCGGGCTGGGCGTTTGGGGCATAGCACCTGGCGTTAGGGCTAGCGGGCTGGCGGTGTTTGCTGTTACGTTGTGCTTCTTGGCTGGTGTTTGGGATTTAGCGGCTGGCGTTGGATCCCAGCGTCTGCCGGTAGGGTTCAGCGGCTGGCGTTGGGCTTTTGCGGCTGGCGTTGGGGCATTGCGGCTGCGTTGGTTTAAGTGCTGGTGTTTGTTTTATCGGTTGCGGGCCGTTGGGGTTCAGCGGCAGCATTGTGCCTTTTGTGGCTGGCGTTGGTGCTTAGCGGCTAGCATTGGGGCTCATCGGCTGGCGTTGGGGTTTAGTGGCTAGCGTTGGGGTTCATCGACTTGCGTTGGGGTTCAGCGGCTGGCGTTGAGGTTCAGCGGCTGGCGTTGGGGTTCAGTGGCTGGCGTTGGGGTTCAGAGCGCCGGTCGTTGGGTTTTTAGCGGCTGGCAATTGGGTTTTAGCGGATGGCGTTGGGGTTCATTGGCTGGTGTTGAGGTTCAGCACCTGCCAATGGGGTTCAGCGGCTGCCGATGGGCTTTGCTGCTGGCGTTGGGGCGTAGCGGCTGGCGTTGGGGCTTAGCGGCTGGCGTTGGAGTATAGCGGCAGGCGTTGGTGTTTGCTGCTAGCGTCGGGGCTTATTGGCTGGTGTTGGGATGTAGTGTATGGCGTTGGGTCCTACCAGCTGGCGGTAGGGCTTAGTGGCTGGCGTTGGATCCTAGCGGCTGCCGGTAGGGTTCAGTGGCTGGCGTTGGGCTTTTGTGGCTGACATTGGGGCTTTGCAGCTAGCGTTGGGGCTCATCTGCTGGCGTTGGGGCTCATTGCTGGTGTTGGGGCACATCGGCTGGTGTTGGGGCTCATCGGCTGGCGTTGGGGCTCATCGGCTGGCGTTGGGGCTCATTGGCTGGCTTTGGGGCTCATCGGCTGGCGTTGGGGCTCATCGGCTGGCTTTGGGGCTCAGCGGCTGGCGTTGGGGCTCAGCGGCTGGCGTTGGGGCTCAACGGCTGGAGTTGGGGCATATCGGCAGGCGTTGGGGCATATCGGCAGGCATTGGGGCATTGCGGCAGGTGTTGGGGCATTGCGGCAGGTGTTGGGGCATTGCGGCAGGTGTTGGGGCATTGCGGCAGGTGTTGGGGCATAAGCGCTAGCGTTTGGGTTAAGTGTGGCGTAGGGTTAAGTGACTGCGTTGGGGTTAAGTGACTGGCGTTGGTGCATAGCGCTGGCGTTGGGGCATAGCGGCCTGGCGTTTTCCGGGATCTAAGTGGCTGTCGTTGGGGCATTGCGGCTGACATTGGGGCAATAGCGGTGGGGGGGCCAGGCGTTGGGGCATAGCACCTGCGTTAGGGCTTAGCGGCTGGCATTGGAGTATAGCGGCTGGCGTTGGTGTTTGCTGTTAACGTTGGAGCTTCTTGGCTGGTGTTGGGATTTAGCGGCTGGCGTTGGATCCCAGCGTCTGCCGGTAGGGTTCAGCGGCTGGCATTGTGCTTTTGTGGCTGCCGTTGTGCTAGCGCTACATTGGGGCTCATCGCTGCGCGTTGGGGTTTAGATGGGCTAGCGTTGGGGTTCATCGGCTTGCGTTGGGGTTCATCGGCTGGCGTTGAGGTTCAGCGGCTAGCTTGGGTTCTGGCGGCGTTGGGTTCAGGGGCCCAACGGCCGGCATTGGGTTTTTTAGCGCTGCGTTGGTTATTTAGCGGATGCGTTGGTGTTCAGTGCTGCTGCGTTGAGGTTCAGCACCTCCAATGGTTCAGCGGCTGCCGATGGCTTAGCTGCTGGCGTTGGGCTTAGCGGCTACATTGGAGTAAATATCGGCAGGCGTTGGTGTTTGCTGCTAGCGTCGGGGCTTATTGGCTGGTGTTGGATTTAGTGTATGGCTTGGGTCCTAACCAGCTGGTTGGACTAAGGGCTTAGTGCTGGCGTTGGATCCTAGCGCAGCCGTTAGGGTTCAGCAGCTGGCGTTGGCTTTGTGTGGCTGATGTTTGTGGCTTTGCAGGTACGTTGGGGCTCATCTGCTGGCGTTTGGGGCTCATCGGCTGGCGTTGGGGACTCATCGGCATGCGTTGGGGCTCATCGGCTGGGCGCTGGGGCTCATCGGCTGGCTTTGGGGCTCAGCGGCTGGCGTTGGGGCTCAGCGGCTGGCGTTGGGGCTCAACGGCTGGAGTTGGGGCATATCGGCAGGCGTTGGGGCATATCGGCAGGCATTGGGCATTGCGGCAGGTGTTGGGGCATTGCGGCAGGTGTTGGGGCATAGCGGCTGGCGTTGCGGCATAGCGGCTAGCGTTGGGGTTGAGTGACTGGCGTTGGGGTTAAGTGACTGGCGTTGGGGTTAAGTGACTGGCGTTGGTGCATAGCGGCTGGCGTTGGGGCATAGCGGTTGGCGTTGGGGTTAAGTGGCTGGCGTTGGGGCATTGCGGCTGGCATTGGGGCATAGCGGCTGGGGTTGGGGCATAGCACCTGGCGTTAGGGCTTAGCGGCTGGCGGTGTTTGCTGTTAACGTTGGAGCTTCTTGGCTGGTGTTGGGATTTAGCGGCTGGCGTTGGATCCCAGCGTCTGCCGGTAGGGTTCAGCGGCTGGCATTGTGCTTTTGTGGCTGCCGTTGGTGCTTAGCGGCTAGCATTGGGGCTCATCGGCTGGCGTTGGGGTTTAGTGGCTAGCGTTGGGGTTCATCGGCTTGCGTTGGGGTTCAGCGGCTGGCGTTGAGGTTCAGCGGCTAGCGTTGGGGTTCAGCGGCTGGCGTTGGGGTTCAGCGGCTGGCGTTGGGGTTCAACGGCCGGCATTGGGTTTTAGCGGCTGGCGTTGGGTTTTAGCGGATGGCGTTGGGGTTCAGTGGCTGGCGTTGAGGTTCAGCACCTGCCAATGGGGTTCAGCGGCTGCCGATGGGCTTAGCTGCTGGCGTTGGGGCTTAGCGGCTGGCATTGGAGTATATCGGCAGGCGTTGGTGTTTGCTGCTAGCGTCGGGCTTATTGCGTGTGGGATTTAGTGGTATGGGCGTTGGGTCCTACCAGCTGGTGGTTAGGGCTTAGTGGCTGGCGTTGGATCCTAGCGCAGCCGTTAGGGTTTCAAGCAGCTGGCGTTGGGCTTTTGTGGCTGATGTTGTGGCTTTGCAGGTAGCGTTTGGGGCTCATCTGCTGCTGGGGCTCAATTCATCGGCTGGCGTTGGGGCTCATCGGCTGGCGTTGGGGCTCATTCGGCTGGCGCTGGGCTCATCGTCGTCCGCTTTGGGGCTCCAGCGGCTGGCGTTGGGGCTCAGCGGCAGCGTTGGGGCTCACGCTGGAGTTAGCATATCGGCAGGAGTTTGGGGCATATCGGCAGCTATTGGGGCATTGCGCAGTGTTGGGCAATGCGGAGTGGTTGGGGCAGAGCGCTTGGCGTTGCGGCAAATACGGCTAGCGTTGGGGGTTGAGTGACTGGCGTTGGGTGTTAAGTGACTGGTGCGTTGGGGTTAAGTGACGGCGTTGGTGCATAGCGGCTTGGCGTTGGGCATAGCGGGTTGGCTTTGGGGATTAAGTGGCTGGCGTTTGGGGCATTGCGGCTGGCATTCGGGGCATAGCGGCTGCGGGTTGGGGCACCTAGCACCTGGCGTTTAGGCCTTAGCGGCTGGGCGTGTTTGCTGTTAAAAGTTGAGCTTCCATGGCTCTGGTGTTGGATTTAGCGGCTGGCGTTTTGACCCAGCGTCTGCCGGTAGGGTTCAGCGGCTGGCGTTGGGCTTTGCGCTGGCGTTGGGGCATTGCAGGCTGGCGTTGGTTAAGTGGCTGGTGTTTGGGTTTTAACGCTGCGTTGGGTTCCGCGGCTGGCATGTCTTTTGTGGCTGGCGTTGGTGCTTAGCGGCTAGCATAGGGCTCACGCTGCGTTGGGTTTAGTGGCTAGCGTTTGGGGTTCAGCCCCCTCGACTTGCGTTTGGGTTCAGCGCTGGCGTTGAGGTACAGCGGCTGGCGTTGGGGTTCAGTGGCTGGCGTTGGGATTCAAGCGCCGTCGTTGGGTTTTAGCGCTGGCAGTGGTTTTAGGCGATTGGCGTTGGGGTTCATTGGCTGGTGTTGAGGTCCACACCCTGCCAATGGTGTCATCGGCTGCCGATTGGGCTTTGCTGTCTGGCGTTTGGGCGTAGCGGCTGGCGTTGGGGCTTAGCGGCTGGCGTTGAGTATAGCGGCGGCGTTGGTGTTTGCTGCTACGCGTCGGGGCTTATTGGCAGGTATGGGATTTAGTGTCTGCGTTGGGTCCTACCAGCCTGGCGGAAGGGCTTAGTAGCTGGCGTTGGATTCCTAGCGGCTGCCGGTATGGTTCAGTGGCTGGCGTTGGGCTTTTGTTGCTGACATTGGCTTGCAGCTAGCGTTGGGCTCATCTGCTGGCGTTGGGGCTCATTGCTGATGTTGGGCTCATCGCTGGTGTTGGGCTTCATCGGCTGGCGTTGGGGCTCATCGGCTGGCGTTGGGGCTCATGGCTGGCTTTTGGGGCTCATCGCTGGTCGTTGGGCTGTCATCGGCTGGCTTTGGGCTCAGCGGCCTGGAGTTGGGCTCAGCGCTGCGTTGGGGCTCACTGGCAAGGCGTTGGGCTGTGCGGCTGCATTGGGGCATTTGAGCTGCAATGGGGCATTGCCAGCTGGCTTTGAGCATATTGGCAGGCGTTATGGGCAGTGGCGCCAGGCGGTGGGCATTGCGGCTGGCGTTGGGCAAGTGGCTTGCGTTGGGTTAGTGCTGGTGATTGATTATATCGGCTGCCGTTGGGGTTCAGGCTGGCATTGTGCTTTTGTGGCTGGGGGCCGTTGGTGCTTAGCGGCTATCCTTGGGCTCCACGGCTGGCGTTTGGGGTTTAGCGGCTAGGATGGGGTCATTGGGGCTTGCGTTGTGGTTCACACGGGCTTGTGTGGGGGTTCGAGCGCTGCGTTGGGGCATAGCGGAAGGCGTTTGTTTAAGTGGCTGGTGTTTGATTTAATCGGCTGCCGTTGGGTTTCCAGTGCGGAAATTGTCTTTTTGGCTGGCGATTGGTGCATAAGCGGCTTAGGGTTGGGGCTCAGCGTCTGGCGTTGGGGCTTCAACGGCTGAGTTGAGGCATATCGGCAAGAGTTGGGCATATCGGCAGGCACCCCCCCCCCCAAAAAAAAAAAATTTAGGGCATTGCGGCAGGTGTTGGGGCATTGCGCAGGTGTTGGGGCATAGCGGCTGGCGTGCGGCATAGCGGCCTAGCGTTGGGGTTGAGTGACTGGCGTTGGGGTTTATGACCTGGCGTTGGGGTTAAGTGAGCTGCTGGCGTTGGTGCATAGCGGCTGGCGTGGGCATAGCGTTGGCAGCGTTGGGTTTCAGTGGCTGCGTTGGGGGCATGGCGGCTGGCATTGGGCATAGCGGCTGGGGTTGGGCATAGCACCTGGCGTTAGGGCTTAGCGGCTGGCGGTGTTTGCTGTTACAGTTGGAGCTTCTTTGCTGGTGTAGGGATTTAGCGGCTGCGTATGGATCCCACGTCCCCTGCCTAGGTTCAGCGGCGGCGTTGGGGCTTTTGCGGCTGGCGATGGGGCATGCACTGCGTTGGGTTAAGTGGCTGGTGTTTGGTTTTTATCGGCTGCGTGGGTTCAGACGGCTGGGGGCAGGGGGGGGGGAGCTTGGCTGGCGTTGGCTTAGCGCTATCATTGGGCTCATCCGGCTGGCGTTGGGGTTTTAGTGGCTGCGTTGGGGTTCATCGACTGCGTTGGGGTTCAGCGGCTGGCTTTGAGGGTTCAGCGGCTGGCGTTGGTTCAGTGCTGGCGTTGGGGTTCAGCGGCCGTCGTTGGGTTTTAGCGCTGGCATTGGGTTTTAGCGATGGCGTTGGGCTCAATGCTGGAGGTTGAGGTTTCAGCACCTGCCAATGGGTTCAGCGGCTGCCCGAGGCTATGCTGCAGGCGATTGGGGCGTAGCCGGCTTGGCGTTGGGGCATAGCGGCTGGCGTTGGCGTATAGCGGCAGGCGTGGTGTTATGCAAGCTAGCGTCGGGCTTATTGGCTGGTGTTGGGATTTAGTGAAGGCGTTGGGTCCTACCAGCTGCGGTAGGGCTTAGTTCTGGCGTTGGATCCTAGCGGCTCTGCCGGTAGGGTTCAGTGGCTGGCGTTGGGCTATTGTGCTGACATTGGCTTGGCAGTCTAGCGTTGGGGCTCACTGCTGGCGTTGTTGCTCATTGCTGAAGTTTGGGCCACATCGGCTGGTGTTGAGGGGGCTCATCGCTGCGTTGGGGCTCATCGGCTGGCGTTGTGGCTCATTGGCTGGCTTTTGGGGCTCATCGCTGGCGTTTGGGGCTCTATCGGCTGGCTGTGGGGGGGGGCTCAGCGGCTGGCGTTGGGGCTCAGCGCAGGCGTAGGGGCTCACAGGAATGCGTTGGGGCTGTGCGGCTGGCATTGGGGGCATTGCAAGCTGCATTGGGCATTGCAGCTGCTTTGGAGCATATTGGGCATATGCCGATGGGGCATTGGCGCCAGGCGTTGGGGCATTGCGCAGCTTGGGCAAGTGGCTGGCGTTGGGTTAGTGGCTGTGTTTTGATTTTATCGGCTGCCGTTGGGCGTTTCAGGGCTGTGGCATTGTGCTTTTGTGGCTGGCGGTTGGTGCTTAGGCGGCTAGCGTTTGGGGCTCACGGCTGGCCGTTGGGGTTTAGCGGCTAGTGATGGGTTCTTGGCCATGCGTTGGGGTTCAAACCGCTTGTGTGGGTTCAGCGGCTGGCGTTGGGCATAGCGGATGGCGTTGGGTTAAGTGGCTGGTGTTTGATTTTATCGGCTGCCGTTGGGGTTCAGGGGCTGGCATTGTGCTTTTGTGGCTGGCGTTGGTGCTTAGCGGCTAGCGTTGGGGCTCATCGGCTGGCGTTGGGGTTTAGCGGCTAGTGATGGGGTTCATTGGCTTGCGTTGGGGTTCACCGGCTTGTGTGGGGGTTCAGCGGCTGGCGTTGGGGTTCAGCAGCTGGCGTTGGGGCTCATCGGCTGGCGTTGGGGCTCATCGGCTGGCGTTGGGGCTCAGCGGCTGGCGTTGGGGCTCAACGGCTGGAGTTGGGGCATATCGGCAGGCGTTGGGGCATATCGGCAGGCATTGGGGCATTGCGGCAGGTGTTGGGGCATAGCAGCTGGCGTTGCGGCATAGCGGCTAGCGTTGGGGTTAAGTTTGCGGCTGGCGTTAGGGTTAAGTGACTGGCGTTGGGTTAAGTGAGCTGTCGTTGGTGCATAGCGGCTGGCGTTGGGGTGTTCATAGCGGCTGGCGTTGGGGTTAAGTTGCTGGCGTTGGGGCATTGCGGCTGGCATTGGGGCATAGCGGCAGGCGTTGGGGCATAGCACCTGGCGTTAGGGCTTAGCGGCTGGCATTGGAGTATAGCGGCTGCGTTGGTGGTTTGCTGTTTTAACGTTTGGAGCTTCTTGGCTGGTTTTTTGGGGGGGGGGTGGGGGGGGTGGGATTTAGCGGCTGGCGGGGTTGGATCCCAGCCGTCTGCGGTAGGGTTCCAGCATTACGGCTGGCTTGGGCATTGCGGCTGGCGTTGGGCATTGCGTCTGGCGTGCATTTGGCGTTGGGGCATGCCGGCGTTGGGTGGGTTAAGTGGCTGGGTGTTTGGTTTTATCGGTGCGTTGGGGTTCAGTCGGCTGGCATTAGTCGGCTAGGTTGGGCTTAACGGCTAGCATTGGGGCTCATCGGCTGGCGTTGGGGTTAGTGGCTAGCGTTGGGTTCATCGGCTTTCGTTGGGTTCAGCGGCTGGCGTTGGTGTTCAGCGGTCTTGCGTTGGGGTTCTGCGGCTGGCGTTTTGAGGTTCAGCGCTGGCGTTTAGGGTTCAAACAGCGGCTGGCGTTGTGGTTCAGCGGCTGGCGTTGGGTTTTAGAGTTAGCACTGGCGTTGGGTTTTAAGCTTGGCGTTAGGGTATTCAGTGGCTGGCGTTGATGTCTGCCCGCCAATGGGGTTCAGCGCTGCGTTTTCAGAGCCGGCTCTGATGGGCATAGCTGCTGGCGTTGGGCTTAGGCGGCTGGCTAGGGGACCTGAGCGGCTGGCGTTTGGGCTTAACGACTGGCGTTGGAGTATAGAGTAGGCTGGTGTTGTACTGCAGCGTCGGGGCTTATTGGCTGCCGTGATTGGGATTTAGTGTAATGGCGTGTTGTCCCCTCGCAGGCGACCACCACATACACAACCTACCTTCTCTGGCTCGATGGCTTCGTACAGAAAGCTAGCGTAAATTCTCCACGCACAGCTGCGAACCATGATTCCTAGCGTCTCGGCCGTTGGGGTCAACAGCCCGCTGGCGTTGGGATTCGTGGCTTCAACCACTGCTTCATCAGCATCAGCACTAACACACTTGTGGCTGTGTTGTTTGGGTTCTATGATCTCGTGGGAGAGCCTTGCATGCGGCTAGCGTGGCGAGTGTTGGAATGCTCACAATGAACAACCACAATCGGACCCACTCTCGTGGGGGGCATTGGCGCTCGCTGGCTTGATAGGGCTGCATGGGCCGCTGGCGTTGGGGCTGCATCGGCGCGGCGATTGTGGCTTCATCTGGCATTGGGGCGTCATCGCTGGCCGTTGGGGTCATGGCTGGCGTTTTAACGTCTGGCGTTTGGCTCATCTGCTGCGTTGGGGCTCATCGGGCTGCGTTTTGCTCATCACTGGCGTTGCCTGGCGTTTTGGCTCAGCGGCTGGCGTTGGGGCTCAGCGGCTGGCGTTGGAGCGCATATCGGCTGGCCGTTGGGGCACAGCGGCTGGCGTTGGGGCTCATCAGCGGCTGGCGTTGGGCACAGTGCAGGCGTTTGATGCTGTGAGGCTGGCAATGGGGAGCATTGCAGCTGCACTGGGGCATTGACGGCTGGCATTGGGGCATAGCGGCTGGCGTTTGGTTAAGTGGCTGGCGTTTGGTTTGTTATCGCTAGCGTTGGCGTTCAGCGGCTGGCATAGTGCTTTTGTGGGCTGGCATTGGGCTTAGAGGCTACGTTGGGGCTCAACGGCTGGCATTGGGTTTCAGCGCTAGCGTTGGGTTCATCGGCTGGCGTTGGGGCTTCATAGCGGCTGGCGTTGGGGTTCAGGTTTCCAATTGCTCGCGTTGGGGTTCAGCGGCTGGAGTTGGGGTTCGCGGCTGTGTTTGGGGCTCATTCGGCTGGCGTTGGGCACAGCGGCAGGCGTTGGAGCATATCGGTATCGGCTGGCGTTGGGGCATATTGGCAGGCGTGGGGGCATTGCGCCAGGTGTTGGGGCATTGCGGCTGGCGTTGGGGCATAGCGGCTGGCGTTGGGTTAAGTGGCTGGTGTTTGATTTTATCGGCTGCCGTTGGGGTTCAGGGGCTGGCATTGTGCTTTTGTGGCTGGCGTTGGTGCTTAGCGGCTAGCGTTGGGGCTCATCGGCTGGCGTTGGGGTTTAGCGGCTAGCGATGGGGTTCATTGGCTTGCGTTGGGGTTCACACGCTTGGTGGGGGTTCAGCGCTGGCGTTGGGGTTCAGCAGTCTGGCGTTGGGCTCATCCAACGGCTGGCGTTGGGGCTCATCGGCTGGCGTTGGGCTCAGCGGCTGGCGTTGGGGCTCAACGGCTGTTGGGCATATATCGGCAGGGGCGTTGGGCAATTCGGCAGGGAGGCATTGGGGCATTGCGGCAGTGTTGGGCATTGCGGCAGGTGTTGGGGCATAGCAGCTGGCGACGCCATGGCGTTGGTGCCTAGCGGCTAGCGTTGGGGTTAAGTGTGGCGTTAGGGTTAAGTTAGCGGCTGGCGTTGGGGTTAAGTGACTGGCGTTGGTGCATTCAGCGGCTGGCGTTAGGGCATAGCGGCTGGCGTTGGGGTTAAGTGGCTGGCGTTGTGGCTCATTCGGCTGCATGGGGCTCATCGGCTGGCGTTGGGGCTCTCAGTCCGGCTGCGTTTTTGGCTCTCCTGATTGGCGTTGGGGGGTCATCGGCTGGCGTTTTTGGCTGCTCAGCGCTGCGTTGGGCTTAGCGGTGGCGTAGGCTGAGCTGGTGTTGTATGGGATTAGCTTAGCGGATGTGGCGATGGGTCCCTATCAGCTGGTGGTGAGGGCTCAGTTGGGCTGGCGTTGCGGCTGTGAGTGGGGCTGGGGGGCTATTGGGCTCATCAGCTTGGCGTTGGGGCTTCAGCGGCTAGGCGTTGGGGAACATCGCTTGCGGTGCGGCATATTCGGCATCCGCATTTTGGGCATTGCACGGCTGTTGGGGGGCAGCGGCTAGCGGCATCGTGGCGTTAAAGTGTCGGGCGTTGGGGCATTGTGCGGCAAGGTGTTGGGGCATTGCGGCAGTCGTTGGGGCATTGCTGGCTTTGGCATTGGGCATAGCGGCAGGCGTTGGGCAAGCACCTGGCGTATATGGCTTAGCGGCTGGCATTGAGTATAGCGGCTGGCGTTTGGGGTTTGCGGTTAACGTTTGGAGTTCTTGGGCTGGTGTTGGGATTTTACGCGCTAGTGGCGAAGGGTACAATGGCTTGCGTTGGGTTCGGCTTGTGTGGGGGTCCAGCAGCTTGCGTTTTGGGTTCAGCAACTGGCGTTGGGGTCCATCGGCTGGTTGGGTTTCAGCAGCACGGCGGGCTCATTGGGTCGGCTTTAGTGGCTGGCGTTTGGGCATTTTAAGCGTCTGGCGTGGGGTTCGATTTTATCGGCTGCGTTGGGGTTCAGGGCTTGCATGTGCTTTTGAGGCTGGTGTAGGTGAGGCGGCTAGCGTTTGGGGCTCATCGGCAGTCGTTGGGGTTTTAGAGGGCCTGACGGTGGGTTGGGGCTGGGGTTGCAATGGCTTGCGTTGGGTTCCCACCGGTTTGTGTGGGGTCATATCGGCTGGTCGTTGGGGTTCAGTCAGCTGGCATTTGGGCTCATCGGCTGGCGTGGGGGCTCATCGGCTGGCGTTGGGGCTCAGCGGCTGGCGTTGGGGCATATCGGCAGGCGTTGGGGCATATCTGCAGGCGTTGGGGCATTGCGGCAGGTGTTGGGGCATTCGCAGGTGTTGGGGGGGGCATTTGCGGCAGGTGTTGGGGCATAGCGGCTGGCGTTGCAGGACATAGCGGCTGGCATTGGCGTTAAGTGGACTGGCGTTGGGGTTAAGTGACTGGCGTTGGGGCATAGCGACTGCCGTTGGGGCATAGCGGCTGGCGTTGGGGTTAAGTGGCTGGCGTTGGGGCATTGCAGCAGGCGTTGGGGCATTGCGCAGGCTTTGGGCATTCGGTTTGCATTGGGCATAGGTTCTGCCGTTGGGTCATAGCGGCTGCCGATGGCGGTTAGCGGCTGCTAAGGGCTGTCATTGTAGCGTATAGCCGGCATGTTGTTGGTGTTAGCTGCTAAACGTTGGAGCATCTTGGCTGCCGTTGGGATTTGCGGCTGTCGGTGGATCCTAGCGGCTTGCCGTAGGGTTTCAGCAGCGGCTGGCGTTGGGCTTTGTGGCTGACGTCGGGCTTTGCAGCTGCACTGGCGTTGTGGCATTTTCCGCTGGCGTTGGGGCTCATGGCTGGCGTTGGGGCTCATCGGCTATTTCGTTCTGGGGCTCAATCGGCTGGCGTTGGGGTTCATCGTGCTGGGTAGGGGCTCAGCGCTGGCGTTGGGGCAATATCAGCATGCATGGCATTGCAGCAGGCGTTGGGGCTTTAGTGCTGGCGTTGTTAAGTGGGCTGGCGTTTGGTTTTATCGGCAGCGGGGGTTCAACCGCTGGCGTGCTTTTTGCCTCGGGGCTTACCTGGCTGGTGTTGGGGTTCAGCGGGAGGCGTTGGGGTTCAGCGGCTGGCGTTGGGTTTCAGCGGCTGGCGTTGGGTTTCAGCGGCTGGCTTTGGGTTTCAGCGGCTGACGTTGGGTTTCAGCGGCTGGCGGTTGATTTGTGTGTTGGGGATAGGGAGCGGCTGGCGGGTTTCAGCGGCTGGCGTTGGGTTTCAGCGGCATGCTTTGAGTTTCAGCGGCTGGCCTTGGGTTTCAGCGGCTGGCGTTGGGATTTAGCGGCTACCGTTGTGGTTCATTGGCTGGCGTTGGGGTTCAGTGGCTGCCGATGGGGTGCAGCGGCTGCCGATGGACTCTTGTGGCTGGCGTTGGGGCTTAGTGGCTGGCGTTGGGGCTTAGCGGCTGGCGTTGGGGCTTAGTGGCTGGCGTTGGGGCTTAGCAGCTGGCGTTGGGTTTTAGCGGCTGGCGGTGTGCAACGGCTGCCGTTGGGGTTCAGCGGCAGCCGATGGGCTTTTGTGGCTGGCGTTGGGGCAGCGGCTGGCGTTAGGGCTTAGTGGCTGGCGTTGGAGTATAGCGGCTGGCGTTGGTGTTTG
Organism: Okamejei kenojei; assembly: GCA_035221665.1. Classification (NCBI taxonomy): domain Eukaryota; kingdom Metazoa; phylum Chordata; class Chondrichthyes; order Rajiformes; family Rajidae; genus Okamejei; species Okamejei kenojei. The sequence continues at coordinate 629,907 of CM069155.1, forward strand.
CTGCTTGCATTGGGGTTATTGGCTGGCATTGGGATTTAGCGGCTGGCTTTGGGGTTAAGCGGCTGGCGTTGTGTCCTAGCAGCTGGCGGTAGGGTTTAGTGGCTGGCGTTGAGGCTTAGTGGCTGGCGTTGGGGTTCAGCAGCTGGCGTTGGGCTTCTGTGGTTGGCGTTGGGGCTTAGCGGCTAGCGTTGGAGCTCATCCGCTGGCATTGGGCCTCATTGCCTGGCGTTGGGCCTCATCGGCTGGCGTTGGTGCTCATCAGCTGGAGTTGGGGCTCATCGGCCTCGTTGGGGCTCAGTTGCTAGCCTGGGGCTTATCGGCTGGTGTTAGGGCTTAGAGTCTGGCGTTTGGGCTTAGTGGCTGGCGTTGGGGCTTAGCAGCTGGTTTTGGGGCTTAGCGGCTGACGTTGGGGCTTAGCGGCTGGCGTTGGGGCTTAGCGGCTGGCGTTGGGGCTTAGCGGCTGGCGTTGGGGTTTAGCGGCTGCCGATGGTCTTTTGTGGCTGGTGTTGGGGCTTAGCGCCTGGCGTTAGGGCTCAGCAGCTGGCCTTTGAGTATAGCAGCTGGCGTTGGTGTTTACTGCAAAAAGTTGAAACTTCTTGGCTGGCATTGGGGTTTAGCAGCTGACGTTGGGGTTCAGCGTCTGGCGTTGGGGTTCAGCGGCTGCCGTTGGGGTTCAGCGGCTGGCGTTGGGGCATATCAGCAGGCGTTGGGGCATTGCAGCAGGCGTTGGGGCTTAGCGGCTGGCATTGGGTTAAGTGGCTGGCGTTTGGTTTTATCGGCTGGCGGGGTTCGACGGCTGGCGTGCTTTTGTGCCAGGCGTTGGGGTTCAGCGGCTGGCGTTGGGGTTCAGCGGCTGGCGTTCGGGTTCAGCGGCTGGTGTTGGGTTTCAGCGGCTGGCGTTGGGTTCCAGCGGCTGGCGTTGGGTTTCAGCGGCTGGCGTTGGGGATTAGCGGCTGGCGTTGGGGTTTAGCGGCTGGCGATGTTCAACAGCTGGCGTTGGGTTTCAGCGGCTGCCGATGGGCTATTGTGGCTGGCGTTGGGGCTTAGCGGCTGGTGTTGGGGCTTAGCGGCTGGCGTTGGGGCTTAGCGGCTGGCGTTGGGGCTTAGCGGCTGGTATTGGGGCTTAGCGGCTGGCGTTGCGGTTTAGCGGCTGTCGTTGGCATTTAGCGGCTGTCGTTGCGGCTTAGCGGCTGCCGTTGGGTTTCAGCAGCTGGCGTTGGGGTTCAGCATCTGGCGTTGGGGTTCAGCGGCTGCCGATAGGTTTTTGTGGTTGGCGTTGGGGCTTAGTGGCTGGCATTAGGGCTTAGCGGCTGGCGTTGGGGCATAGTGGCTGTCGTTGGGGTTTAGTGGCCGGCGTAGGGGTTTTGTGGCTGGCGGGTCAGTGGCTGGCGTTGGGTCAGCGGCTAGCGTTGGGGCTCATGGGCTGGTGTTGGGCTTTTTGAGGCTGGCGTTGGGGCTTAGCGGGTGGCGTTGGAGGTAAGTGGCTGGCGTTTGGTTTTATTGGCTGGTGTTGGGGTTGAGCGGCTGGCGTTGGGCTTTTGTGGCTGGTATTGGGGCTTAGCGGCTAGCATTCAGGCTCATCAGCTGGCGTTGGGGCAGCGGCTAGCGTTGGGGCTCATCGGCTGGTGCTGGGGCTGAGCGGCCAGCGTTGGGGTTCATCGGCTGGTGTTGGGGTTTAGCGGCTGGCGTTGGGGCTTAGCGGCTGGCGTTGGGCTTTTTGTGGCTGGCGTTGGGGCTTAGCGGCTGGCGTTGGTGCTTAGTGGCTGGTGTTGGGGTTCAGCGGCAGGCGTTGTGGTTCAGAAGCAGCCAATGGGCATTTGTGGCTGGCGTTAGGGCAGCGGCTGGCGTTAGGGCTTACCGGCTGGCGGAGTATAGCGGCTGGTGTTGGCGTTTTCAGCTAGCGTTTGTGCTCATCGGCTGGCTTTGGTTTTAGTGGCTGGCATTAGCGCTTAGTGGCTGGCGTTGGAGTATAGCGGCTGGCGTTGGTGTTTGCTGCTAGCATTGGGGCTTATTGGCTGGCATTAGGATTTAGCGGCTGGCGTTGGGGTTAAGCGGCTGGCGTTGGGTTCTAGTGGCTGGCGTTGGGCTTTTGTGGCAGGCGTTGGGGCTTAGCAGCTGGCGTTGGGGTATAGCAGCTGGTGTTGGGGCTTAGCGGCTGGCGTTGGGGTTTAGCGGATGGCGTTGGGTTTTAGCGGCTGGCGTTGGGGTTCAGCGGCTGGCATTGGGGTTCAGAAGCTGCCGATTGGCTTTTGTGGCTGGTGTTGGGGCACGGCAGGGGTTAGGGTATAGCGGCTGGCATTAGGGCTTAGCGGCTGGTGGAGTACGGCGGCTGGCGTTGGTGTTTGCTGCTAGCGTTGGGGTATATTGGCTGGCGTTGGGATTTAGCGGCTGGCGGGGTTAAGCGGCTGGCGTTCGAGCGGCTGGCGGTAGGTCTTAGTGGGTGGCGTTGAGGATTAGTGGGTGGCATTGGGTTTAGCGGCTAGCGTTGAAGCTTATTAGCTGCCGTTGGCGTTTAGCAGATGGCGTTGGGGCTCATCGGCTGGCATTGGGGTTTAGTGGCTGACGTTGGGGCATAGCGGCTGGCGTTGGGCTTTTGTGGCTGTCGTTGGGGCTTAGCAGCTGGCACTGGGGGTTTTGCAGCTGGTGTTGGGGTTTAGTGGCTGGTGTTGGAGTTTAGCAGGTGGCGTAGGGGCTTCGCTGCTTGTGTTGGGGCTTCGCGGCTGGGGTTGGGGCTTCGTGGCTGGGGTTGGGGTATGGCGGCCGGCGTTGATGTTTCGCGGCTGGTGTGAGGTTTTGCAACAGGCATTGGGGTTTTAGAAACTGGCGTAGGGGGTTCACGGGTGGGGTTAGGGTACAGAGGCTGCTGTTGGGGCATATTGGCTGGCGTTAGGTCTCATCGGGTGGCGTTGGGGCTCATCGGCTGGCGTTGGGGCTCATAGGCTGGCGTTGGGGTTTTAGCGGCTGGCGTTGGGGCATAGCGGCTGGCGTTGGGGCATAGCGGCTGGCGGGAGGGGATGTGTGGGGGGGAGTGGATGCATGGGGAGGGGATGTGTGGGGTGTGGGTAGGAGATGTGTGTGGGGGATGGGGGAGTGGGGTGGAGGGGAGGTGTCGGGGAGGGGGGTGTGTGGGGGGAGGGGAGTGTGGGGGAAGGGATGTGTGGAGGGAGGGGATGTGTGGGGGGGAGGGGATGTGCGGGGGGTGAAGCTGGCTGAGGGGGTGACGGAACCCCACCCTGGGGGTGCCGAGCATCCGGGCACTGCTTTGAGCCTCCTGCCCGACATGAGCTGCTCTGCGCTGTGACATTTGCAAAGTCGCGTCGGTGGCGGCATGCATCATGGGTCACAGTGCGGGTCAGGCAGCATCTGTAGAGAACACGGAAAGGAGACTTTTTTTGTGGTCATGACCCTTCTGCAGACCTGAAACGTCGCCTATCCACGTTGACCAGAGATGCTGCCTGACCTGCCATGTTACTCCAGCAATCTGTGTCTTTTTGAGTATGAACCAGCATCTGCATTTCTTTGTGTCTGCCAAAGATAAGCACAAAGTGCTGGGGAAAAAATATGGGCAACATTTCAAGTTTGGGGATATTTGGCTACTTGTCGATATTCCCAATGTTGGGGTAGTCCGGAACCAGCGGTCACCGTTTAAGAACAAGGGGTCGGCCACTTGGGATTGAGATGAATAAAATGTTTTTCATTCAGAGAGTTCTGAATCTGTGGAATTCTCTGCCACAGACGGCAGCGGAGGCCAATTCACTGGATGTTTTCACGAGAAAGTTAGATTTAGCTCTTTGGTCTAACGGAATCAGGGGATATGGGGAGAAAGCAGAAACGGGGTACTGATCATGGATGATCAGCCGTGATCATATTGAATGGCGGTGCTGGCTCGAAGGACCAAATGGCTTACTCCTGCACCTATTGTCTATGTTTCTGGGAAACATTACATATCCACGTTCCCCACCGACGCTGCCCGATCCGCTGAGTTACTCCAGCACTCCTTCTTCCCTAGATGCATGCCACCCCCCACGTTACTCAGCGCCAATGCCAGTAGTACCCCTTGGATTGGGGGTGACGTCAGGGCGCCGGGCGACTGGCCAACGGATGTGCAGACGGGTGGCTCGACACACGGTGGCTGGACAGGTCAGTGCGACCCCCCTTCTCCCACTTGCCTCCTCACCCCCTCGAAGCCCCACCTGCTCCCCTTCACCTCCCCCCACTCTCACCTCCCTGCCCTTCCCTTCTCAGCCCATCTCTCCCTCCCCCCCACTCACCTCCTCCTCACCCCCCTGCCCTTCCCCCCTAACCTGCCCAAACACCACTTCACCCGCATCAGTCCCCTCTGCTCCCCTCCATGTTCTCATTCAAACTGTACCCGTGAAAATGCAAAAGTGAGCCAAGCTGCACACAGCCGACTGCTCACCGAAACAGCTGGCTGCCACTGCCCCAAAAACATCATCATTTTAAAGTGTTTTTTTAAAAGAAAGTCTTGATGCATTTGTGCATTACGTAACAAATAAAGCAAGTTTATCCTGACCTCACTGTGCTCTTCAGAATTCATGTTGTACTATCTATAATGAAAGAAAATGCCAACCATCTCCAGAAATGATAAGAAATAATTCTCGCCTCCATGCACAACTGTAGCCGTAGGACAGTAGGGCACCTCCACACTTAACCATATAACAATTACAGCACGGAGACAGGCCCTCTCGGCCCTTCCAGTCCGTTCCGACCATTTGTTTTCCCCTAGTCCCATCTACCTGCACTCAGACCATACCCCTCCATTCCCTTCACGTCCATATACCTATCCACTTTACTTTTAAATGTTAAAATCGATCCTGCCTCCACCACCTCTGCTGGAAGCTCATTCCACACAGCCACCACCCTCTGAGTAAAGAAGTTCCCCCTCACGTTACCCCTAAATTCTGTCCCTTAATTCTCATTTCATGCCCTCTTGTTTGAATCTTCCCTACCCTCAATGGGAAAAGCTTATCCACGTCAACTCTGTCTATCCCTTTCATCATTTTAAAGACCTCAATCAAGTCCCCCTTAACCTTCTGCGCTCCAAAGAATAAAGACCTAACTTGCTCAACCTTTCTCTGTAACATAGTTGCTGGAACCCTGGCAACATTCTAGTAAATCTCCTCTGGACTCTCTCTATTTTGTTGACATCCTTCCTATAACTAGGCGACCAAAATTGTACACCATACTCCAGAATTGGTCTTACCAATGCCTTGTACAATTTTAACATTACTTCCCTACTCCTATATTCAATGCTCTGATTTATAAAGGCCAGCACACCAAAGGCTTCCTTTACCACCCTATCTACATGCATACCTCCTTCAGGGAACTATGCACAGTTATTCCTAGATCCCTCTGTTCCACAGCATTCCTCAATTCCCTACCATTTACCATGTATGTCCTATTTTGATTTGTCCTGCCAAGATGTAGCACTTCACACTTAGCAGCATTAAACTCCATCTGCCATCTTTCAGCCCACATTTCCAAATGGCCCAAATCTCTCTGTAGACTTTGAAAATCTACTTCATTATGCACAACACCACCTATCTTAGTATCATCTGCATACTTACTTATCCAATTTTCCACCCCATCATCCAGATCATTGATGTACATGACAAACAACAGTGGACCCAACACAGATCCCTGAGGCACCCCACTGGTCACCGGCTTCCAACCTGACAAAACAGCCATCCACCATTACTCTCTGACATCTCCCATTCAGCCACTGTTGAATCCATCTTGCTACTCCGCCATTTAACAACCAAAGATTGAACCTTCTGAACCAACCTTCCATGGGGAACCTTGTCAAAGGCCTTACTGAAATCCATATAGACAACATCCACTGCTTTACCCTCATCAATTTCCCTAGTTACCGCTTCAAAAAATTCAAGAAGGTTTGTCAAACATGACCTTCCAGGCACAAATCCATGTTGACTGTTCCTGATCAGACCCTGTTTATCCAGATGCTTATATATATTATCGCTAAGTATCCTTTCCATTAATTTGCCCACCACTGACGTCAAACTAATAGGTCTATAATTGCTAGGTTTTTTCTTTGAACCCTTTTTAAACAATGGAACAACATGCGCAGTACGCCAATCCTCCGGCACTATTCCCGTTTCTAATGACATTTGAAATATTTCTGTCATAGCTCCTGCTATTTCTACACTAACTTCCCTCAATGTCCTAGGGAATATCCCGTCAGGACCTGGAGACTTATCCACCTTTATATTTTTCAAAAGTGTCAGTACTTCCTCCTCTTTGAATCTCATAGTTTCCATAGCTACTCTACTTTTTTTTCCCTTACCTCACAGAGTTCAATATCCTTCTCCTTGGTGAATACCGAAGAAAGGAAATTGTTCAATATCTCCCCCATCTCTTTTGGCTCTGCAGATAGCTGTCCATTCTGGTTCTCTAATGGTCCAATTTTATCCCTCGTTATCCTTTTGCTATTAATATAGCTGTAGAAACCCTTTGGATTTACTTTCACCTTTCTTGCCAAAGCAACCTCATATCTTCTTTTAGCCTTCCTAATTTATTTCTTAAGATTCTTTTTACATTCTTTATACTCCTCTAGCACCTCATTTACACCATGCCTCCTATAATTATTGTAGATATCTCTCTTTTTTCTAAACAAATGTCTAATTTCCCTTGAAAACCATGGCTCTTTCCAATTTTTACTTTCCTTTCAACCTAACAGGGACATAAAGATTCTGTACTCTTACAATTTCCCCTTTAAATGTCCTCCATTTCTCTTTTACATCCTTCCCATGAAACAAAGTGTCCCAATTCACTCCTTTAAAATCCTCACGCATTCCCTCAAAGTTAGCCTTTCTCCAATCAAAAATCTCCACTCTAGGTCCTGTTCTGACTCGCTCCATAATTATATTGAAACTAATGGTATTGTGATCACTGGTCCCGAAGTGCTCACCAACGCACTTCAAAGATAGTTCCTGCGCTTGGCAATATCGTTTGGCTGCTGTTGTATTTTATTTAGGGAAATTGATGAGGTTAAAGCAGTGGATGTTGTCCATATAGATTTCAGTAAGGCCTTTGACAAGGTTCCCCATGGAAGGTTGGTTAAGAAGGTTCAATCTTTGGGTGTTAATGGTGGAGTAGCAAGATGGATTCAACAGTGGCTGAATGGGAGATGTCAGAGAGTAATGGTGGATGACTGTTTGTCAGGTTGGAAGCCGGTGACCAGTGGGGTGCCTCAGGGATCTGTGTTGGGTCCACTGTTGTTTGTCATGGACATCAATGATCTGGATGATGGGGTGGAAAATTGGATAAGTAAGTATGCAGATGATACTAAGATAGGTGGTGTTGTGGATATTGAAGTAGATTTTCAAAGTCTACAGAGAGATTTGGGCCATTTGGTAAAGTGGGCTGAAAGATGGCAGATGGAGTTTAATGCTGATACGTGTGAAGTGCTACATCTTGGCAGGACAAATCAAAATAGGACGTACATGGTAAATGGTAGTGAATTGAGGAATGCTGTGGAACAGAGAGATCTGTGCATAGTTCCCTGCAGGTGGAATCGCATGTAGATAGGGTGGTAAAGAAAGCCTTTGGTGTGCTGGCCTTTATAAATCAGAGCATTGAATATAGGAGTAGGGAAGTAATGTTAAAATTGTACAAGGCATTGGTAAAACCAATTCTGGAGTATGGTGTACAATTTTGGTCGCCTAATTATAGGAAGGATGTCAACAAAATAGAGAGATTACAGAGGAGATTTTCTAGAATGTTGCCTGGGTTCCAGCAACTACGTTACAGAGAAAGGTTGAACAAGTTAGGTCTTTATTCTTTGAAGCGCAGAAGGTTAAGGGGGGACTTGATTGAGGTCTTTAAAATGATGAAAGGGTCAGATAGAGTTGACGTGGATAAGCTTTTCCCATTGAGGGTAGGGAAGATTCAAACAAGAGGGCATGACATGAGAATTAAGGGACAGAAGTTTAGGGGTAACGTGAGGGGGAACTTCTTTACTCAGGGGGTGGTGGCTGTGTGGAATGAGCTCCCAGCAGAAGTGGTGGAGGCAGGATCGATTTTAACATTTAAAAGTAAAGTGGATAGGTATATGGACGGGAAGGGAATGGAAGGGTATGGTATGAGTGCAGGTAGATGGGACTAGGGGAAAACAAATGGTCGGCACAGACTGGAAGGGCCGAGAGTGCCTGTTTCCGTGCTGTAATTGTTATATGGTTATTTGTTTAATGGATTTGATTACATTAGGAAATGTTTCTTTTCCTAAAAGGGTCTTTCCTCTGAGGAGTTTCTATTGCAACATGCCCACTTTTGCCTTTATGAAGAGACTGATGATTTGTACTGCAAGGTATGACTGACAAATTATGGATTAGCTGTACAAAATAAGATCCATTGATTCAATTGTGGTCAAATCCTAGTGAACACTGTCACCTTTTTCTAACGCAACCATCACTAATGCTGCAGTAGAAAAAGGGCAATTATTATGCACATTGTGCACAACATACATTTTTGATCGCAAACAATGTTACATTTTGTTTCAGGCTATTCTTCACCAATCCTCACTATTTGAAGCCATTTCAGCCTTCAATTATGAACATTGCTCATCTCTGCTGATAGAAACATTTAGATTGTTACAGAACGTGAGAGGGAAAGGTGTGGGAGTTCTGCAGTTGAGCCATCCACAGTGTACCGAAACATAATATTAGGGATAATGTTTAATTAGTGCGTGGATTGGTGAGGTTTCGGGTCGGGACCCTTCTTCAGTCTGATTGTAGTTGGGGAAGGAAGCTGGAAGGGCGGTGAGGGTGGGACAAAGCCTCACTTGCACCTCCTCCAACCTATCTACTATATCCATTGTTCAAGATGTGGACTCTTATACATCGGTGAGACCAAACACATTCTGGGCGATCATTTTGCAGAACACCTTCACTCAGCCTGCCTGAACCAACCTGATCTCTTGGTTGCTGGACATTTTAATTCTCATTCTCATTCCCACACATACCTTTCTGTCCTCAGTCTCCTACATTGTCAGAGTGAGGCTAAACACAAATTGGAGGAACAACATCTCATATTTCGCTTGAACAGCTTACAGCTGATTGATAGGAATTTGATTTATCTTACTTAAGGTAGCCCCGGCATTCCCTCTCTCACTATGCCTACCCTATCCAAGTCGCATCAGCTTCTCGTTTTTACCCAACAAAGAGCTAACAATGGCCTGTTTCCTTTATCATCATCACTTTTATGCAAATCTTTCATTCATTGTTCTAAAGAAGTTTTAAAGAAGGAACTGCAGATGCTGGAGAATCGAGGGTTACACAAGAAGCTGGAGAAACTCAGCGGGTGCAGCAGCATCTAAGGAGCGAAGGAGATAGGCGACGTTTCGGGTCGAGACCCTTCTTCAGACTGGTCAGGAATCAGGGAAACGAGAGATATAGACGGTGATGTGGAGAGATAAAGAACAATGAATGAAAGATATGCAAAAAAGTATCGGTGATAAAGGGAACAAGCCATTGTAAGCTGTTTGTGGTGTGAAAATGAGAAGCTAGTGCGACTAGGGTGGGGGAGAGATACCAAGCGGAGGCTTGGCGATCGTTTCGCCGAACACCTCCGCTCTGTCCACAAAAACCAACCCGACCTCCCGGTGGCTCAGCACTTCAACTCCCCCTCCCATTCCGTATCCGACCTCCAACGTGACCCCTCCACCCGCCACATCTTCCCATTCCCCCCCCGTCTGCCTTCCGCAAAGACCGCTCCCTCCGCAACTCCCTTGTCAATTCTTCCCTCCCCTCCCGCTCTACCCCTTCCCCGGGCACTTTCCCTTGCAACCGCAAGAAATGCAACACTTGTCCCTTCACCTCCCCCCTCCACTCCTTTCAGGGACCCAAGCAGTCCTTCCAGGTCCGACAGAGGTTCACCTGCACCTCCTCCAACCTCATCTACTGCATCCGCTGCTCTAGATGCCAGATGATCTATATCGGTGAGACCAAGCGGAGGCTTGGCGATCGCTTCGCCGAACACCTCCGCTCGGTCCGCAATAAACCAACCCGACCTCCCGGTGCTCAGCACTTCAACTCCCCCTCCCATTCCACATCCGACCTCTCGGTCCTGGGCCTCCTCCACGGCCAGAGTGAGCAACACCGCAAGCTGGAGGAACAGCACCTCATATTCCGCTTGGGGAGTCTGCATCCTTTGGGCTTGAACATTGAATTTTCTCAATTCTGTTAACCCTTGCTGTCTCCTCCCCTTCCCACCTCTCCCTCAGCCCTCGGGCCCTGGCATTCCCTCTATCTCTATCTCCCCCCCCACCCCAGTCGCACCAGCTTCTCATTTTCACACCACAAACAGCGGTCTCCAGGGAGGAAGCGGCCACTCCAGACATTCCAAGCCGCTGAGGAGTGTTTACCTGATGCCGGAGTTCCAGTTTTCCGGCAAAGAGGGCCTGAAAACATCAGACTGGCTGCGGAGGCCACAAATAGGCCCCGACCTCGGATGTTTCACAGAGGAAGAGGACTTAACTTTGATGCCTTTCCCCACAGTGGAAAATTTTGATTCTGTTGTGAGGATACGTGCATGTTGCATTCTATAATGTGTTATGTCATTTTTCTTATTTTTAATTTTTCTATGGATGTACGGAAACTTTATTTTTTCTTTTATTATTTATTTTATGTAAAGCACTTTGGTTTCAATGCGAGTTGATTTAAACATACTATATAAATAAAATTTACTTACTTAGCTATGACACTCAACATTGAGCTGAGGTTCATCATGTTTCCATTGATTATCCTTGAGATGTTTCTACAACTTGATTGGAGTCCACCAGTGGGAAATTACATTGATTCGACATTATTTGGAATGGCACCCACCTGTTTATATAAGATCCCACAGTTGACAGTGCGTGTCAAAGCAAAAACCAAGCCATGAAGAAATTGTCCGTCGACCTCCAAGACAGGATTGTGTCGAGACACAGGGGAAGGGTATAAAACAATTTCTGCAGCATTGTAGATCCTGAGGAGCACAGTGGCCTCCGTTATTCTTAAATGGAAGAACTTTGGAACCACCAGGACTCTTCATAGAGCTGGCCGACTGGCCAAACTAAGCAATCGGGGGTGAAGGGCCGTGGTCGGGGAGGTGACAAAGAACTCGATGGTCACTCTGACAGAGCTCCAGAGTTCCTCTGTGGAGATGGGAGATCCTTCCAACAGGACAAATATATCTGCAGCACTCCACCATTCAGGCCTTTATGGTAGTGTGGCCAGACGGAAGCCACTACAGTAAAAGGCACATGACAGCCTGCTTAGAGTTTGCCAAAAGACATGAGAAACAAGATTCTCTGGTCTGATGAAACCAAGATTGAACTCTTTGGCCTGAATGCCAAGCGTCACGTCTGGAGGAAACCACGCACCGCTCATCACCTGGCCCGTACCATACCTACGGGAAGCATGGTGGTGGCAGCATCATGCTGTGGGAATGTTTTTCAGTGGCAGGAACTCAATCAGGATTGAGGGAAAGATAAATGGAACAAAGTACAGAGAGATCCTTGATGAAAACCTGCTCCAGAGAGTTCTGGACACTTCAGACTGGTTCACCTTCCAACAGGACAATGACCCTAAGCACACAGCCAAGACAACGCAGGAGTGGCTTCGTGACAAGTCTATGAATGTCCTTGACTGGACTCGAACATTTCTGGAGGGACCAGAAAATAGCTGTGCATCGAAGCTCCCTATCCAACCTGACAGAGCTTGAGAGGATCTGCAGAGAAGAATGGGAGAAATTACCCAAATACAGTTGTGCCAAGCTTGCAGTGTCATACCCAAGAAGATCTGAGGCTGTAATCGCTGCCAAAGGTGCCTCAACAAAGTACTGAGTAAAGGGTCTGAATACTTATGTAAATGTGATATTTTAGTTATTTATTTTTAATTACTTTGCAAAAATTACTAAACGCTTATTTTTGCTTTTTTTATTATGGGGTATTGTGTGTAGATTGATGATAAAAAATTTAATCCATTTTAGAATAAGGCTGCAATGTAACAAAATGTGGAAAAGCGGGAAGTGGTCTGAATACTTTCTGAATGTACTGTACAAAAGTAAATCACCAGTTTCATCAAGCGTTGCCAAAAGGAAGTGACAAAGCTATGCATTTCTTACCATCTTTTGTCAGATCAACCAAAACTTCATCCATTGCCTTCAACTGTTCTGAAGTGTTCTGAACTGTTAATTTGTCCTCAATAGTAGGTTTTTCCAATTTGCTCGAGTTAAACAAACCACAAGAATATTTGAGAATATTTAGGAAAATACATATTGTCAGTTTATTTATTTTTATATTTATTTATTTATTTATTTCATTTATTTTATTAGAAGCACAGGAATATGGCACCATGGTGCCTAATATATATTGACATATTACATTTTATGTACAGCTTCTTATTTTTAATTTTTTTAATAATGAAAAAGAAAAAGAGAAAGTAGATAATAAAATATAGAGAAACATGTGGTATATAGTGTGTGAGAAAGAAAAAAGTGTGAAAAAAGAAAGTTGAGAATGAAAAAGAGAAAAGAAAGAAAAGGGTAGAAAGTACGAGATTAAGGAGATCATTATCTATATTCTTGACCATCCCTCACCCAATCCTGAAACAGTTAGCTTCTACGGTTTTGTTACACCATATGCTTCCAAAAAATCGACAAATGGAGACCAATTCATTAAAAATTGGTCTGATTTATCTATTAGGAGGAATCGCATTTCCTCAAGATGTGCAGTGTCCAACATGTTTGAAATTCACCTTTTAAGCATTGGTATGGTTGTATTTTTCCAAAAGTTAAGTATATATTTTTTGCCATTATTAACCCATAATTAAAAAATAAATTTTGAGATGAGTTCAGTTTATTCCCATCTTCCATTACTCCAAATATAATCATTTCAGTATTAGGTTCCATTTTAATCTTAAATAATTTTGTAAATATTTCAAAAATATCACTCCAGAATTTATAAATTTTTATGCAGGAGACAAAAGAGTGTGTTATAGTTGTGTTTTGGGATAAACATTTATCACAAATGGGAGAAGTATTTGGATAGAATTTATTCAGTCGAGTTTTTGAGTAATATAATCTATGTAAAATTTTAAATTTAATTAAATCATGTCTTACATTAATTGAACATTTGTGTATATATATATCAAATACTTTTCCCATGTTTCCTTCTTAATTTTTTATAATTAATTCTTGCTCCCACACTTCTCTAAGTGTCTTTGTTGATGGTAAGTCTATATTTAAAATACTATTATATAAATATGATATTAATTTCTGTGAGTCAGCCTTAATGTTCATTGCTTCTTCCAATGGCTCTGAAGTCACAGATCTGAAGATATTTAAAATATTGTTTTTTAAATTTTAATTGTAATTGGTGGAATGATAACAAATTTCCCATTTCATACATATCACCGGTCCTTTTAATTCCCATTCTTTCCCATTGATTATATGTTTTATCAATAAGAGATGGTTTAAATGAAGGATTATTCACTATTGGCAATAGCAATGATAGGTTTCTTAATTTTAAGGATAATTTTATTTGTTTCCAAATTCTTATTGTATCATGTATAATTGGGTTATTCTTATATATTGTGTTGTTCAGTTTTATCGGGGAGAAGAGGATCACTCCTATATTACAAGGAGAACAGTCCTCTTTCTCCATTCTTATCCATTCTGTCTGTTGGGTAGAACTGTGCAACCAGTAAATTATATTCTTAATATGCACTGCCCAATAATAATAGAAAAAGTTCGGAAGTGAAAGTCCCCCAATGTCTTTTGGTTTGCACAAATGTTTTCTTTGGATTCTATGTGATCTATAATCCCAGATAAAATTGGTAATATTAGAGTCTAATTTTTTTAAGAAGTTTTTCAGTATATATAATGGTATAGATTGAAATAGGTATGATATTTGTGGTAAAAATATCATTTCATAGCATTTATTCTGCCTATTAATGATAACGGAAGTGTTTTCCAGAATTTAATTGACACGTTGAGTTTATTAAATAAAGGCATAAAATTAGCACAAAATAATGCTTTGTATTTTCTAGTAATTTGAATACCCAAATACTTACATTTTTCTGTTGCAATTTTAAAGGGGAATTTTAATAGGTGTGTAGATTCTTGAGGTTTTAACGTCATGATTTCACTTTTATTCCAATTCTGTATCCAGAAAAAGAACCGAATACCTCTATTAAATTTAATAAGTTTGGTATACTCGTTTGTGAGTTTGTAATATATAAAAGTATATCATTTGCATATAATGACATTTTACTATTTGAGTCCCTAGTATTATATCCCTGAATATTCAGATGACATCTTATACTTTCAGCCAGGGCGAATAGCAGAGGTGATAAAGCACATGCCTGCCTATTGCCCCCCCGATAAATACAATTTTGGAGATAACATATTATTGGTTAATATTTTTGCCGTTGGTTTATCATATAGTAATTTTACCCATTCAATAAAATTATCTTCTATATTAAATTTTTGCAATACTTTATATAAATACTGCCACCTACCTGATCAAATGCTTTATCTGCATCCAGAGAAACAATTGATATATCTTCTTCCTCCGTTTTATGTGAGTACATTATATTAAACAGGCGTCTCAAATTATTAAATGAATATCTTTTGGGTATAAACCCCTTTTGATCAGGATTTATCAATTTACTAATATATTTACTCAATCTCCTTGCTAAGGTGTTTGCTAAAATTTTCTCTGTATTTAAAAGTGATATAGCTCTGACTTCCGGTGGCGCTATGGAGGACTAGAAGGCAACGCCAGCCACCTCTGTGAAAAAACGAGGAAAAACCGGGGAGAAAACGGGGAGAAAACCTACCTGCTGCTGCTGCTTCTGTATCTGCTGTTTCTGCACCGGCTGCCGTGAGTGACGTCATCAGGCGTGCAACCCGTAATGGCAACACAGCGCAGCCCACCTCCAGAGAAATCCAAACTCCGGTACACAAGAAAAATGGCTGAACAAGAACAAGGCCTGACTGAAGCCTCGGCCTCAGGTAGGACACTGTCCCTAGAAGAAGTGTCAAAAAAATCGAAAAAAAAATCGGAAATGGAAGAACTTAAAATTTTTTTTGTACAAGAAATGGCAGAATTAAAAAAAGAAATGAAGTTGGAATTAAAGATGGAACTGGAAAAAATGAATTTTAGGGAAGAAATGGAAAAAATCAAGATGGAGATGAAGGAGTTAAAGTCTGAAATCAATCTTTCGACTATGGAATTATCAGACAAGCTGCGAAAGGAAATTGCAGAAGAAGTGACGGATAAATTTGCAAGTATAATGGAAGAGTTGAATGAAAAAATTGAAAACAAGGTGGAAATGGAAATGGAACCTGTGCTGGAAGAAATTAAGGAACAATCAACATCCATAAAAAGCCTTGAAGAACTAGTCAAAATAAGTACTCAGACTACGAAAACACTCGTCAAAGAAAATCAACGATTATCTGACTTACTGGGAAAAATTACTGATAAGCGTACTGAGTTGGAAGACGCCAGAGAAGGCAGAACCTAAGCATTGTGGGTATTCGAGAAGGGAGAGAAAAGAATCAAGATACCCCAGAGTTTACTGCAAACTTACTACAAAAGGTTTTATCTCTGGAACAAAAGCCTTTGCTAGCCCGAGCACACAGAGTAATGAGACGTTACACAAAGCAAGATGCTCCTCCAAGACAAATGATAGTAAAAGTCCAGTATGATTACGTTTTGGAGGATATGATGAATAAAATTGTAAAAAGTAGAAATCTTAAATATGAAGAAAATTCGATCAGCATTTACCGAGACTACTCAGCAGAGGTCTCCAAGAAACAAAATCCGTTCAAAGAGACCAAAACAATTTTGAGGGAAGTGAAGAATCTGAAGTACAGTCTGAGATACCCAGCCACACTGAGAGTCACCTACAACCAGGAAGAACATTATTTTAAAAATCCAGAGGACGCATTCAGCTTTGCCAAAGGGATTAAGGAGTGAGAGGTAGACTGAATGAAATCTTCAAAGATGAACTAAACGAACAATTAAACCGTACTTTCAAGATCGGTTGAAGATTGGAATAGACTATGGACTAGTTTCATTTAAAGAAGACGGAGAAGGAGGAAGATGGGAGACTCGAGGAGATACGGATCGAAGACTATTCCATGGATACTAATGATTAGAATACTAACACTACTAATATTAATAATTAACATATATTAACATATACAAACATATTAAAATTAATACACTGGCATCATTATTAATTAGAGCTAATAACTACCAATTATTGATTAATAATTTATTATAGCCGATTAACCTAGAATTAAGTAAATAGTAAATATAAATACACAAAATATAAACTTTGACTTCATTTATCCCCCGGTACTTTTTATTTCTTTTTTATTTTTTATTTTTTCTATAATTTGTTTTTTTTTAATATATTCTTATTATTATAGTTTGTAATAAGCATTAAGTATATATATATTAGTATATACTTGACTATGAACTTTGTACACATCATAGTTTAATACCCCCGGTTTAAATATTTTTTATGGAATAATAATTTTAGTGAATCATGGAGATGGATAAGTATATAACATTGACTACGGAAGTCTTTAGATTGCTAGCCATGATAGTATGGCTAACACTAACTACACCAATACTAGATGTAGTTTTTTATTTCTTTGTGCACCCTACTAATCTCTTAATCTATCCCTTTTTTAATATTATTTCTTGTTATCATTATTTTACATTTGAGTGGAACTATAAATTAATGCAAAGGAGATATATATGTGAGAGAAACTCAAGGGTCTTGAAATTCGTCTATTCGAAGTTCAGGTGTAAAGTCGGGTAGGTCGAACTGAACCATTTGCTCTATTATATATCCCTTTAGATAAAAGATGCAAGACTTGCACACAAATATGGGGAATGGAGGAATAACATTTTGTAGTTGGAATGTTAAAGGTATTAACGAACCAATTAAGAGAGGTAAAGTATTAGCACATTTAAGAGCACTTAAAATAGATGTGGCATTTATCCAAGAGACACATTTAAAAAAAGAGGCAGAACATAGATTAAAGGCTAAATGGATTGATAAAGTCTATCATTCTTCTTTCACACACAAATCTAGAGGTGTAGCAATATTAATTCGTAAAGGCACTGCATTTAAACATACTTCAACAATAACTGATAGTAACGGTAGATATATTATTGTAATAGTAAAATTATATACACAAAAAATGATTTTTGTCAATGTATATGGCCCAAATTTTGATAGCCCGCTGTTTTTAAAAAAATATTTAATACCATCCCGGAATTATCACAACACAATCTAATAATTGGAGGAGATTTAAATTGTACACTAGATCCTTATTTGGATAGATCATCAAAACAACGGAAACTTAAATCGCATTCCAGTGAGTTAATAAATGCATATATAGATACTAGTAATATTAAAGATGTTTGGAAATTGCAAAACCCAACAGGACGAGAATACTCATTTTACTCACCTGTGCATAAAACTTATTCAAGAATAGATTATTTTCTGGTAGATTTAAAACTCATTCCACTTACGTATAATTCAAAATATCACAATATTATAATTTCAGATCATGCACCTTTAACTTTTATGATGAAAATAACTGGAAAATGGAAAAACAAGGACAATGGAGATTTACCCCACAAATTTTAAAAGACAAAATAACTCAAGAATATATCACAAAACAGATCAAGATTTTCTTTGAAATAAACGATACGCCAGAAATATCTCCGTCGCTATTATGGGAAACTTTTAAAGCGTGTGTTCGGGGAATTATGATATCCTCTCAAGCATTTTATAATAAAGAGAATCGGAGGGTACAACAGGCATTGGAAAGGGAGATCAAACAATTAGACACAGAGAATGCTGTTAATCCAACCATGATGAAACATAATAAAATCTTTGCATTAAAATATAAATTAAATAAAATACAGTCAGACCAAGTTGTAAAACTATACCAATATACTAAAAAAATACAATTTGAATTTGGAGACAAACCACATAAATTATTGGCTCGTCAATTACGAAAATTGGAAGGAGAAAAATTAATCTATAGGATAAAATCAGATAAAGGGGAATTACTAGTACAAACTAAAGATATAAACAAGAGATTTTTGCAATATTATAAAAATTTATATTCAGCCAAAACGAAAGAAAATCGGATAGGAGTAGAAACATTCTTAAAATATTGTAATCCAAAAAGACTTGATTTACAAGATAGAGAATTAGTATACGTTGAAATAACTACTAAAGAAATTGAAGAAGTTATTAGATCATTAAAAAATGGTAAAACTCCAGGACCAGATGGTATTGGATCAGAATTTTATAAAATATTTTATGATATGATAGCTCCACGTTTGAAGACACTATATTAACACATTTATGCACAACAGAAATTACCAGAAACATTAAATGAATCTAATGTAACGCTCATACCTAAATTAGATAAAAAAATCTGAATGATCCAGGGTAATATAGAGGCCCACAGGAGCCGTTGGAAGAGGAGGTGGGGGAGGAGCGACACCCGACCGGTAAGGTTTAAAATCAAGTGCGGGGCTTGTTTTTTCAGAGGCCCACAGGAGCCGTTGGAAGAGGAGGAGGGGGAGGAGTGACACCCGACCGGCAAGGTTTAAAATCAAGCGCGTGGCTTGTTTTTTCAGAGGCCCACAGGAGCCGTTGAAAGAGGAGGAGGGGGAGGAGCGACACCCGACCGGTAAGGTTTAAAATCAAGCGTGGGGCTTGTTTTTTCAGAGGCCCACAGGAGCCGTTGGAAAAGGAGGAGGGGGAGGAGCGACACCCAACCGGTAAGGTTAAAAATCATGCGCGGTGCTTGTTTTTTCAGAGGCCCACAGGAGCCGTTGGAAGAGGAGGAGGGGGAGGAGCGACACCCGACCGGTAAGCTTTAAAATCAAGCGCGGGGCTTCTTTTTTCAGAGGCCCACAGGAGCCGTTGGAAGAGGAGGAGGGGGAGGAGCGACACCCGACCGGTAGGTTTAAAATCAAGTGCGGGGCTTGTTTTTTCAGAGGCCCACAGGAGCCGTTGGAAGAGGAGGAGGGGGAGGAGCGACACCCGACCGGTAAGGTTAAAAATCAAGTGCGGGGCTTGTTTTTACCGAAATCCATAACATTCCATTTGGAGAAGTGGGGTTTTTTTGAGGAAGCTGCTGATTGGTGGGAAGTGGACTAGGGTAAGCAGCTGATTGGTGGGAAGTGGACTAGGGTAAGCAGCTGATTGGTGGGAAGTGGACTAGGGAAAGCAGCTGATTGGCAGTCAGATCCCAGCAGTTTGTTGTGTACTTTACATTGTGTTGATATTGTATCCTGTGTAAGGGGGGAGTATGAAGGCAAGGGCAGTGTATTGTTCTGGATGTCAGATGTGGGAGGTCAGGGAATCTGATAGCCCTCCAGACATCCACATCTGCGCCAGGTGTGTTGAGATGGGGCTCCTAAAGGACTGTGTTAGGAACCTGGAGCAGCAGCTCGATTACCTCCGTCTGGTCAGGGAGAGTGAGGAGGTAATAGACAGGAGCTACAGGGAGGTAGTCACTCCCAAACCACAGGAGGCAGACAAGTGGGTCAGAGTTAGGAAGGGCAAGGGGCAGAGGCAGGGGCTAGAGAGTACCCCTGTGACCGTACACCTGGAAAATAGGTACTCGGATTTGAGTACGATTGGAGGGGACATACTAGCTGGGGGCAGCAACAGCGACCGGGCCTCCGGCACAGAGACCGGCCCTGATGCTCAGAAGGGTAGCAAAAAGAGGAGGGCAATTGTAATAGGGGACTCTATAGTTAGGGGGTCGGATAGGCGATTCTGTGGACGCAGTCGGGAGACCCGGATGGTAGTTTTCCTCCCTGGTGCCAGGGTCTCGCATGTGTCAGAACGTGTCCAAAAGATTCTGATAAGGGAGGGAGAGGAGCCTGATGTTGTGGTACACATAGGTACCAATGACATAGGCAGAAAAAGTGACGAGGTCCTGAAGGGAGAATTTAGGGAGTTGGGGGAAAGTTAAGGAGAAGGACCAAAAGGGTAACGATTTCAGGATTACTGCCTGTGCCGCGTGACAGTGATAGTAGGAATGAAATGAGGTGGAGGATAAATGCGTGGCTGAGGGACTGGTGCAGTGGGCAGGGATCAAGTTTCTTGATCACTGGGACCTCTTTTGGGGAAGGCATGATCTGTACACAAAAAGGACGGGTTGCACTTGAATCCGAGGGGGACCAATATCCTGGCAGGGAGATTTGCAAAGGCTACTGGGAAGACTTTAAACTAGAAAGGCTGGGGGGAAGGACTCGGGTAGAGGGGGCTAGGAGTCAGGGTGTGGGGCAAGAGGCAGAGAAGGGAAGCACTTGGATCCAAAATGTAGGCGAGAAAGATGAAAAAGATAATAGACAGAGATGGTGGGTATCTAAAATCTGTATATTTTAATGCTAGGAGCATTGTAAGTAAGGTGGATGAACTTAGAGCCTGGATTGACACCTGGAAATATGATGTTGTGGCAATCAGTGAAACATGGTTGCAGGAGGGCTGTGATTGGAAACTAAATATTCCAGGATTTCGTTGCTTCAGGTGTGATAGAATTGGAGGGTCCAGAGGGGGAGGTGTTGCATTGCTTGTCAGAGAAGATATTACCGCAGTGCTTTGGCAGGAATAGATTAGAGGGCTCATCTAGGGAGGCTATTTGGGTGGAACTGAGAAGTGGGAACGGTGTAGCAACACTTTTAGGGGTGTATTATAGACCGCCAAATGGGGAGCGAGAATTGGAAGAGCAAATATGTAAGGAGATAGCAGATATTAGTAGTAAGCACAAGGTAGTGATTGTGGGAGATTTCAATTTTCCAAAAATAGACTGGGAAACACATTCTGTAAATGGGCTGGATGGTTTGGAGTTTGTAAAATGTGTGCAGGATAGTTTTTTGCAGCAGTACATAGAGGTATCGACCAGAGAAGGGGCAGTGCTGGACCTCCTGTTAGGAAATGATGCAGGTCAGGTGACGGAGGTATGCGTTGGTGAGCACTTCGGGACCAGTGATCACAATACCATTAGTTTCAATATAATTATGGAGAGAGTCAGAACTGGACCTAGGATGGAGATTTTTGATTGGAGAAAGGCTAACTTTGAGGGAATGCATAAGGATTTTAAAGGAGTGAATTGGGACACTTTGTTTCATGGGAAGGATGTAGAAGAGAAATGGAGGACATTTAAAGGGGAAATTGTAAGAGTACAGAATCTTTATGTCCCTGTTAGGTTGAAAGGAAATAGTGAAAATTGGAAAGAGCCATGGTTTTCAAGGGAAATTGGACACTTGTTTCGAAAAAAAGAGAGATATCTACAATAATTATAGGAGGCATGGAGTAAATGAAGTGCTAGAGGAGTATAAAGAATGTAAAAAGAATCTTAAGAAAGAAATTAGGAAGGCTAAAAGAAGATATGAGGTTGCTTTGGTAAGAAAGGTGAAAGTAAACCCAAAGGGTTTCTACAGCTATATTAATAACAAAAGGATAACGAGGGATAAAATTGGACCATTAGAGAACCAGAATGGACAGCTATCTGCAGAGCCAAAAGAGATGGGGGAGATATTGAACAATTTATTTTCTTCGGTATTCACCAAGGAGAAGGATATTGAACTCTGTGAGTTAAGGTGAAAAAGTAGAGTATCTATGGAAACTATGAGATTCAAAGAGGAGGAAGTACTGACGCTTTTGAAAAATATAAAAGTGGATAAGTCTCCAGGTCCTGACAGGATATTCCCTAGGACATTGAGGGAAGTTAGTGTAGAAATAGCAGGAGCTATGACAGAAATATTTCAAATGTCATTAGAAACGGGAATAGTGCCGGAGGATTGGCGTACTGCGCATGTTGTTCCATTGTTTAAAAAGGGTTCAAAGAATAAACCTAGCAATTATAGACCTATTAGTTTGACGTCAGTGGTGGGCAAATTAATGGAAAGGATACTTAGAGATAATATATATAAGCATCTGGATAAACAGGGTCTGATCAGGAACAGTCAACATGGATTTGTGCCTGGAAGGTCATGTTTGACAAACCTTCTTGAATTTTTTGAAGCGGTAACTAGGGAAATTGATGAGGGTAAAGCAGTGGATGTTGTCTATATGGATTTCAGTAAGGCCTTTGACAAGGTTCCCCATGGAAGGTTGGTTCAGAAGGTTCAATCTTTGGGTGTTAATGGCAGAGTAGCAAGATGGATTCATCAGTGGCTGAATGGGAGATGTCAGAGAGTAATGGTGGATGGCTGTTTGTCAGGTTGGAAGCCGGTGACCAGTGGGGTGCCTCAGGGATCTGTGTTGGGTCCACTGTTGTTTGTCATGTACATCAATGATCTGGATGATGGGGTGGAAAATTGGATAAGTAAGTATGCAGATGATACTAAGATAGATGGTGTTGTGGATAATGAAGTAGATTTTCAAAGTCTACAGAGAGATTTGGGCCATTTGGAAAAGTGGACTGAAAGATGGCAGATGGAGTTTAATGCTGTTAAGTGTGAAGTGCTACATCGTTGCAGGACAAATCAAAATAGGACGTACATGGTAAATGGTAGGGAATTGATGAATGCTGTGGAACAGAGGGATCTAGGAATAACTGTGCATAGTCCAAAGAATAAAGACCTAACTTGTTCAACCTTTCTCTGTAACATAGTTGCTGGAACCCTGGCAACATTCTAGTAAATCTCCTCTGTACTCTCTCTATTTTGTTGACATCCTTCCTATAACTAGGCGACCAAAATTGTACACCATACTCAGACTGATGCATTAAAACCCTTATTTATTTTAAATTAAATATCCTGTTCTGCTGCTGAATATAGTCTCTCTACACCATCATTGTATCTTCTCCCTGGTTTCACCCTCTCTTCCGTAAACTGTCATGCAAACACAGCTCAGGTCTCACAGAGAGAAGACATTCATGGAGTTAATGAAGTGTCCTGGTTGCTCTGTGGTCTTCTCATTAAAAGCTATTTGAAATGAAAATACTTTCACGTACTATTTCCGGCATTGTGAATGGTAAAATGTCTTCAAATGATTTTATTTAGAGAGACAGCGTGGAAACAGGCCCTTCGACCCACGTGTCGGTGCCGACCAATGATCCTCGCACACTAACACTATCCTACACACACTAGGGATCATTTACCATTAACACAAGTCAATTAACCTACAAACCTGTACGTCTTTGGAGTAAATGAGGAAACCGGAGCACCTGGACGACAACCCACAGGGAGAACATACAATCTCCGTACAGACAAGCACCACAGTCAGGATCAAAGCCAGGTCTCTGGCGCTGAAAGGCAGCAACTCCACCGCTGCACCACCAGGCTGCCCTTCACGATGTCAATGTTTTAACTGTCAGCATCCTCTGAAAATTAACATTCAGTGATAGCGATGTTTAAAGGATTCAAGAAGAGAATGGTTTGAAAAGCATCTGTACGAATCTTTCCAAATGACTACCGTGTGTTCCTGTCAGCCATTTGACACTCTCACAAATGCTTCTCAAAGAAATCTTTTCTTGAATCCTTTAAACATCACTATCTTCTGATCAAGGAATCTGACCAGAATACCCGAGTGAAAAAAAACTTAGATTACACGCTACTTTTCCTGATCACTGAATGTACCAACCCGTTTACCAACCAATTAAGTATATTTTTAAGTGTGATCAGTGATAAAATATGGGAATTACAGCAACCAATTTGCATACACAAAATCTCATGAGGTTACAGGGACGAGATAATTACACGGCAAAACAAAAATTGTGATATTTTGTCATAAAATCCACTCCATTCCTCTAATGCTAGAATATTTTAAGGCAAACCTACTCCCTACCACGAGATGACAGATGTACAAATCTGTGGTAGGAACATTTATGGCCAAAAATATTAACAGGTCAACTTTGAGTAATTACCTTCCAGTTCTTTAACCTTCACTTCGGTGAAATAATTTAAAGAACTAGTTGCCTTTTCAGCCCAAAGCTTGTCGTTGAGATTTTCATTTTCGATCTGAACCTCCCTCAAATCTTCAATCAACACCTCTAAAAATTAAAAATAGCCAAACTAAACTAAAGAGACGTTCGTGAGCCTAATGGGCCTGTTCCACTTAGGCGATTTGTCAGGCGACTGTCAAGTTGCCGGCAGTCGCCTGAAAAACCGGCAACTGGAACAGCGACTGTCAGAGTGGAACACACACACACACGCACACATCGCTTCCTTCACCAGCCCATTATGCAGGCGGGAGACAGGGCAAGCGGGGGAGGTGCTGTCTGAGTGAAATTCACATGATGCAAAGCCAAGGTGATAGATGCACAGCGCGATGAACAGGAAGGTTGGCGCTGTAATTAAGACGGCTAAAGCACAGTGTACGGTAAGTCCTTTAAAAGTGGGGGGGGAGAAGGGGGAGAAGGGGGGAAAAGGAGTGGAGAGAACTTTTAAGAAGCCAGAGATCCACAGCTGTGAAGCTCGGCGGACATTATTACCGGTCGGTTATCCTTGGTTCTGAAAACTACTGATTACGGTTTTTTTTCCCAATGAGCCAATGAAATTCACCGATCAGCACCAGCTATAACCTACGTGAACCTTCGACCCCCTGGCAACCCATTAGGACCTCCTGGCGACCCACCTATGGCACGAGAATTCTCGCTACTCTCCATGGCAGCTTCATTCTAGTCGGCGCTAATTTTTCAACATGTTGAAAATTTGCGGCAACCATAATGAGGCCGCATCTAGTTCCCAGAATGCGGGAACTCCTCACGACCATGAAGGTGACTCCCCAGCAACCACCCGCGAACATGTGGCAACCATGTGACGACTGAATAGTCTCCTGCAGTCGCCTAAATAGTGGGACAGGTCCATTAAGCTTAAAATAATGCAGCTTTCCAAAGTAACATTAAATGAATGAAATGAATAAGCCAATCAGATATGCAAGAAAAGTTGAAACTGTCAAAATGGAATTGTCAAGTAGTCATCAAGATTAAAACAGTTATCATAAGGTCATGTGATAGAAGCAGAATTAGGCCTATCAAGTCTCCTGCGCCATCCAATCATCTATCTCTCCTGTTCTCCTCCCTTCATCTCTGACACCATACTAATCATGAATCTATCTATCTCTGCCTTAAAAAAATATCCACTGACATCCTACACAGCCTTCTGTGGCAATGAATTCCACGGATTCACCATCCTCCTACTAAAGAAATTCCTCCGGGACTTCCGGTGGCGCTATGGAGGAATAGAAGGCAACGCCAGCCACCTCCATGAAGAAACGGGAAAAAACCGGGGAGAAAACGCTGAAAAAACTCACCTGCTGCTTCTGCTGTTTCTGCATCTGCTGCTTCTGCACCGGCTGCCGTGTGTGACGTCATCAGGCCTGCGACCGTAATGTCAACACAGCGCAGCCCACCACCGGAGAAATCCAGGCTCCGATTTCAAAAAAAAATGGCTGAACAGGAACAAGGCCCAAGTGAAGCCTCGGCCTCAGGTAGGACACAGATCCTTGAAGATGTGTTCAAAAAATCGAGAAAAAAATCGGAACTGGAAGAACTTAAAAAAAAATTTATGCAAGAAATGGCAGAATTAAAGAAAGAATTGAAAGAAGTGAAGTCTGAATTAAAGGTGGAACTGGAAAAAATGAACTTTATGGAAGAAATAAAGAAAATTAAGATTGAGATGAGGGAGTTAAAATCTGAAATTAATCTCTTGGCCACGGATTTATCAGAGAATCTCCGAAAGGAAATTACTGAAGTTGTGACTGAAAAATTTGAAAGTATAATGGAAGAGCTGCATGAAAAAATTGAAACAAAAGTGGAAAAAGAAATGGAACCAGTGCTGGAAGAAATGGTGTTACAATCAACAACCATAAAAGACCTTGAGGTAACAGTCCAAACAAATGCTCAGACTATGAAAACTATCGTCAGAGAGAGTCAACGACTATCTGACTTACTGGCTAAAGTTACTGATAAGTGTACTGAGCTGGAAGGACGCCAGAGAAGGCAGAATTAAGGATTGTGGGTATTCGAGAGGGGAGAGAAAAGAATCAAGATACCCGAGAATTTTACTGCAATCTTATTACAAAAGGTTTTATCTTTGGAAGAAAAACCTTTGATAGACCGAGTACACAGAGTTATGAGACGTTACACAAAGCACGGTGACCCTCCAAGACAAATGATAGTCAAAGTCCATTATGATTATGTTTTGGAAGATATGATGAAAAAAGTGGTAAAAAGCAGAAATCTTAAATACGAAGAAGACTCAATCAGTATCTACCGAGACTATCCAGAAGTGGTCTCTAAGAAACGGAATGCGTTTAATGAAACCAAAAGCATCCTGAGGCAAGTGAAGAATCTGAAGTACACTTTGAGATACCCAGCAACACTGCGAGTCACTTACAATCAGGAAGAGCATCACTTCAAAAACCCAGAAGTTGAAATTTGCCCAAAGGATTAAGGCCAGCGAGGAAGATTGAATGAAATCTTCACAGTTGAATCAAAGGAACAATTAATCTGCATTTCCAAGATTGGCTGAAGATTATAATAAACTATGGACTTATTTCATCCAAAGAAGACTGAGAAGGAGACGGATGGGAGAATCAAGGAGATTTGGATTGAAGACTGTTCCATGAATACTAATATTTAGAATAGTAATGCTACTAACCTAATAATTAACATATATTAACATACACAAACATATATTAAATCTAACACACTGGTATTGTTAATAATTAGAGTTAATAATTGTTGACTATTGACTATTGATTGTTGACTGTTGACTATTGATTGTTGATCATTGATTGATAATTAATAATTAATTATAACCGACTAACCTAGAATTAAGTAAATAGTAAATATAAATATACATCTTATTTTAACTTTTTTTTCTCTTTCTTGCTTCTATATGTTTATATTATTATAATTTTCTATTAAGTATTACGCATATATACCATTATACCTGATTATGAACTTTTTATATATCATAGTTTAATATCCCCGGTTTTAATAATAATCTTTTTTTTTTTGTAATATTAATTTACTGAATCATGGAGATGGATAACATTTAACATTCAACACGGAAGTCCTTAGACTGCTAGCCATGTTAGTATGACTAACACTAACTACACACATACTAGATGTAGTTCTTTCTTTCTTTGAGCACTTTACTAATCTCTTAATCTATCCCTTTTTTACTATAATTTCTAATTATTACTATTATTACTTTTTATCTGAGTGGAATCATCAATTAATATACAAAAGGAGATATATATATGAGAGAAAATCAAGAGTCTTGAAATTTGTCTGTTCAGGGTTCAGGTGTTGGGTCTGGTGTGTCGAGCTGTACCATTTGCTCTGGTACACATCCCTTTAGATAAATGATGCAAGACTTACATACAAATATGGGGAATGGAGGAATAACGTTTTGTAGCTGGAATGTTAAAGGTATTAATGAACCAATTAAGAGGGGTAAGGTATTAGAATATTTAAAAGCACTTAAAATAGACGTTGCGTTTATCCAAGAGACACACTTGAAAAAAGAGGCAGAACATAGAGTAAAAGCCAAATGGATTGATAAAGTATATCATTCTTCTTTTACACACAAATCTAGAGGTGTAGCAATATTAATTCGTAAAGGTACTGAATTTAAACATACTTCAATAATAACAGATAGTGATGGTAGATATATTATTGTAATAGGAGAAATATATACACACAAGGTGATTTTTGTTAAGATATATGGCCCAAATTTTGATAGCCCGCGATTTTAAAAAAAATTATTTAATACAATCCCAGAATTATCACAACATAATCTAATAATTGGAGGAGATTTAAATTGCACACTTGACCCTTATTTGGATAGATCATCAAAACAACGAAAACTTAAATCACACTCCAGTGAGTTAATAAATGCATATATAGACACCAGTAATATTAAAGATGTATGGAGATTGCAAAATCCAACAGGACGCGAATACTCATTTTACTCAACCGTGCATAAAAGTTATTCAAGAATAGATTATTTTCTGGTAGATTTAAAACTTATTCCACTTACGTATAATTCAAAATATCATAATATTATAATTTCAGATCACGCACCATTAACTTTTAAGATGAAACTAACGGGTAAAATGGAAAAACAAGATAATTGGAGATTTAATCCACAAATTTTAAAGGACAAAATAACTCAAGAATATATTACAAAACAGATCAAGATCTTCTTTGAAACAAATGATACACCAGAAATATCATCATCCCTCTTATGGGAAACTTTTAAGGCCTATGTTTGGGGAATTATGATATCTTCTCAAGTATTTTATAATAAAGAGAATAGGAAGCTACAACAGGCATTGGAAAGAGAGATTAAACAATTAGATACAGAGAATGCCATTAATCCAACTACAACCAAACATAATAAAATTTTTGCATTGAAATATAAATTAAATAAAATACAGTCAGATCAAGTTGTAAAACTATACCAATATACCAAACAAATTCAATTTGAATTCGGTGATAAACCACATAAACTACTGGCTCGTCAGTTAAGAAAATTGGAAGGAGAAAAATTAATATATAGGATCAAATCAGATAAAGGAGAATTACTAACACAAACTAAAGATATAAACGAAAGATTTTTGCAATATTATAAAAATTTATACTCAGCTAAAACAAAAGAAAATCGTATAGGAGTAGAAACATTTTAAAAAAATTCTAATCTAAATGGACTAGATTTAGAAGATAGGGAATTATTAAATGTTGAAATAACTACTAAAGAAATTGAAGAAACTATTAGATCATTAAAAAATGGTAAAACTCCAGGACCAGATGGTATTGGAGCAGAATTTTATAAAATATTTTATGACATGATAGCCCCACGTTTGAAGACACTATATGAACACATTTACACACAACAGAAATTACCAGATACATTAAATGAATCTATTATAACCCTTATACCTAAATTAGATAAAAATCTCGATGACCCAGGGTCATATAGAGCTATATCTCTTTTAAATACTGATCAAAAAATATTAACAAAAATATTAGCACAAAGACTAAACAAAGTGATTAATAAACTAATTCATTCAGATCAAATGGGATTTATACCAAAACGATACTCCTCAAACAACCTGAGTAGATTATTTAATATTATATACTCGAAAAGAAATATTACGAAGGATTTATCAATTATCTCGCTGGACGCAGAGAAAGCTTTTGATCAGATTGAATGGTCTTACTTATTTTCGGTTATGGAATTTTTTCAATTGGGAGAGAAGTTTATAACATGGGTTAAATTACTATATACTAGACCAACAGCTAGAATATTAATTAACCAAGTGTTAACAACTAAATTTAATTTATTCCGAGGTTGTAGACAAGGTTGCCCTTTATCTCCACTACTGTTTGCACTTGCAATAGAACCATTAGCAAAATCTGTGAGATCAAACCCTGAAATATATGGGTATGAAACTAAAGAAACTGAAAATAAAATCTCATTGTACGCAGATGATGTATTACTTTATATCACAAAACCAGAAATTAGTCTTCCTAACTTGTTAGATTTAATAACTCAATTTGGATCGTTTCAGGATATAGAATTAATTGGAATAAAAGTGAACTTATGCCATAATGGGAAATAATTTACATATATTACAACAATACCCTTTTAAGATTGCAAATGAAAAAATTAAATATCTTGGAATTATGTAACAAAAAGATATAATTCATTATTTAAATCTAATTTTTTACCCTTATTGAATAAACTATTTAAGAATATTCAATATTGGAAAACATTACCTATTTCAATATTAGGTAAGATTAACGCGATAAAAATGATTTTTCTTCCACAATTACTATATTTGTTTCAAATGATCCCGATATATCTTCCTAAAAAATTCTTTAAGAAAGTGGACTCCAAATTTTATTTGGGATTATAAGAATCATAGAATAATTAAAAAGCATCTATGTAAATCAAAAATAAATGGTGGCTTTGCACTGCCTAATTTTATGTTTTATTATTTGGCTGTTAATATAAAAAATATGAATTTTTGGCTGGGTGAACTAGATAAACAACCAAATTGGTTAAAGATGGAAAAAGAAGACTGTACCCCGTTTGAAATTGGTTCGATTTTATTTGCTAATACTCCAATACATAAGAAAACTTATAAAGAAAATCCATTAATAGAAAGTGGAATACGTATTTGGAAACAATTAAAAAAAACATTAAAATTACAGAATGTACCACTAGCTCTTCCAATAGTAAACAATATTTCTTTTAAAACCTTCACTGATGGACAAAGGTTTCTTAAAATGGAAGAACTATGGAATAAATAAGATCGGTTGATCTTTATAGGGAAAATTTATTTCTCCTCATTTCAGGAATTACAACAAAATTATGGATTACATTTTAAAGAATATTTTCGATATCTTCAAATTAGAGACTATGTTAAATCAAATACACTGGATTTTAGGAATAGAAAGACAGAAATCTTAGATGAATGTTTAAAATAAACATCCGAATACTGAGAAATTAATATCATATATTTATAATTTTTATTGGAAAAATGATTTACCAAATACGGATAAATATAGACAAGCATGGGAAAATGAACTAAGTCAAGTAATCAGTAGAGAAGTATGGAATGAAAGTTTACAATATATACATCATTGTTCATTAAATGCTAGACACTCCTTGATACAATTTTAAAGTTATACATAGATTACATCTCTCAAAGTCCAAATTAAATAGAATTTTCTCAAATGTGTCTGCAATATGCGATAAGTGTCAACAATTAGAAAGCTAATTTAACGCATTCATTTACAAAAATGTATAAAAATCAGTAAATTTTTTGGATAGAGATTTTTAAGATAATCTCAATTGTAGTTAATGCAAAGTTGACTCCAGACTCAAAACTAATTATATTGGGAATACTGGCAACAAATCAGATATTAACAACACAACAAATAATTTTTATCGGTTATAGTTTAATAATTGGTAAAAAATTAATACTAAGATTTTGGAAAGGTCCTACTTCCCCCACAACTAAAATGTGGATTACAGTAATGTCGGAGACGTTGCACTTGGAACGATTAAGGCTTGCCCTGATGGACAGGCTGGACCAGTTCAGAGGAATATGGTCTCCATTTATTGAATATTTAAAGGGTTAAGATGGTCCAGTTCGAAACCATGACGGAAGCCTGAATGTATGAATGGATGAAGAATTATAGACAATAGTTCATAAATATATCTCCATTGAAGAATATCTTGTTAATATTCCACTCAATCAGTTTATCTCTCTTTTTTTTCTTTTCTTTTTCTCTTTTTTATTTCCTACTGCTATAAAATAAAAAAGAAAATTATAGAAGTACAAATAAGATTGACTGTTAATTTTAAAAATATTAAGAATGTATGTGACGTTAATATTTTCTTTTGCTTTAATTGGATTTTATATTTCTTCTTAATATGTAATTACTTCTAATAAAAATATCTTACAAAAAAAAAAGAAATTCCTCCTCATCTCCTTCCCAAAGGAACATCCTTTAATTCTGAGGCAATGACCTCTAGTCCTAGACTCTCCCACTAGTGGATGGGAAAATGAAGAACAATATAATCAATAGTGACACTGTTGCATTATAATCAAGAGTTCATGTGTTGTTGGCATCTTAAATAGCAGATCTCTCCTGATCTTGATCACGGCTGAAAAAAATTGGTGGCACAGATCAGCAATTCCAACAACCTGTCATAACCAGAATGACAATGCTGCAAGGCTCCACATCAACTGTGATTCTGCACTATAACAGATCATAAAAGGGTTGAAGGGCTGATTTAGAAAAAAAGAATGTAAAGATTTATACAAAAGAAAATCTTCAATTTTTGTCATATTTACAGATTTATTCCAAGAGGCTCCCTGCTATTTTTATTTCACTGCCAGTAACAGCAGAATCTCTTAGCTGGTTGCAGTGATCTTTCCCTGTAATGGAGATTCACACTGCAGCAAACAATCATTTCCTTACCGTTAGCTCCTGATTCTTCCAATCAAGCTTTTCCTGCAGCATTTCCACAAGTTGTGTCTTTTCCAATAGTGCCTCTTCCTTTTCACGGAGATCTTCCTTGAGGTCTTCCAGCAACTGAAGAAGTTAACAGGCTCCTCCTAACAGTGATAACATAGAAAGGAAATCACACATGCGCAACATTTGTAATTCAAGTGCACCAATTCTTCAATTGCACCTTGGTATTAAGATATTTCATCACGGGATGAAATCATTAATTTGCATTCAATGGTTTAATGGTCCATATTGATTCGAGGTACCGTGAAACGTGTACCGAGGTACAGTGAAAATCGATTTACCACACAGTCATACCAAAAAAGCTACAAGACACAAAACGACATAAAGATTAAACATAAACAGCCACCACAGCGGGATTGGGATCGAACCCGGGTGTCTGGCGCTGCAAGTGCTGCAAGGCAGCAACTCTACCGCTGTGCCAGCGTGCCACCCAACACAGTGCCACCTCACCCAACCTCTCAAAATCTGTCAGAAACTTGTATTCTTCTCCTGCACAATTGGCCCGCCGAGTCTGCGCCAACTAGCAATCCCTGCACATTAACACTATCCGACACACTAGGGACAATTTACAATTATACCTAGCCAATTAACCTACAAATCAGTACGTATTTGGAGTGTGGGAGGACACCTGGGAACCCGGAAAAAATCTACGCAGGTCACGGGGAGAACATACAAACTCTGTACAGACAAGTACCTGTAGTCAGGATCGAACCCGGTTCCCTGGCACTGTAAGGCAGCAACTCTACCGCTGCACCACCATTACTCCAGCAGCGTGTCCATTTTTGATATAAACCAGGATCTGCATTTCTTTGTATCTAGGATGCAAGTCTGATTTGCTAGTAATACTGGGAAAAGGGGAAGTGTCCTGGAGAGCCACACACGGGAGGTGGGAGTGATCCGAGGAGCCGCACGGGCCTAATCCACCCACCGAACAACTGCTCCGCTGACCGGAACGTGCACTGGTAGGCTAGACTCACCCCACAGGCCTGCCAGGGGATCGAGGTGAAGCCGGATGGCGAGGTCTGCCTGGGCTGTGGGAGCCTCAGCAGCGGCGGTGATGGAAAGCCTCAGCAACAACGGGAGCTTCGGCGGTGGCGGGAACCTCAGCAGCAACGGGAGCCTCAGCAGCAGCGTGACCCTCGGCGGCAGCGGGCTCCTCGGCGTCAGTGGGGCCTCACGATCGACCCGCAATCAACCTTCAATTGGAGTGGGCAGGGAAAGACAATGGGGACTGGCCGTGGGGAGACCGCCTTGAAGAACAATGGGGGCACAGCATGGGGGACTGCCGTGAAGAACAATGGGGATCCAGGGTACACAAAAAGCTGGAGAAACTCTGCGGGTGCAGCAGCATCTAAGGAGCGAAGGAGATAGGCGACGTTTCGGGTCGAGACCCTTCTCCAGCTTGCGATGTTGCTCACTCTGGCCGTGGAGGAGGCCCAGGACCGAGAGGTCGGATGTGGAATGGGAGGGGGAGTTGAAGTGCTGAGCCACCGGGAGGTCGGGTTGGTTATTGCGGACCGAGCGGAGGTGTTCGGCGAAGCGATCGCCAAGCCTCCGCTTGGTCTCACCGATATAGATCATCTGGCATCTGGAGCAGCGGATGCAGTAGATGAGGTTGGAGGAGGTGCAGGTGAACCTCTGTCAGACCTGGAAGGACTGCTTGGGTCCCTGAAAGGAGTGGAGGGGGGAGGTGCAGGGACAAGTGTTGC
Organism: Okamejei kenojei; assembly: GCA_035221665.1. Taxonomy (NCBI): domain Eukaryota; kingdom Metazoa; phylum Chordata; class Chondrichthyes; order Rajiformes; family Rajidae; genus Okamejei; species Okamejei kenojei. The sequence continues at coordinate 663,707 of CM069155.1, forward strand.
ATTTCTTGCGGTTGCAAGGGAAAGTGCCCGGGGAATGGGTAGAGTGGGAGGGGAGGGAAGAATTGACAAGTGAGTTGCGGAGGGAGCGGTCTTTGCGGAAGGCAGACAGGGGGGAGATAGGAAGATGTGGCGGGTCACGTTGGAGGTGGCGAAACTGGCGGAGGACTATATGTTGTATTTGCCGGCTGGTGGGGTGAAAGGTGAGGACCAGGGGGACTCTGCCCTGTTTGCGAGTGGGGGGAATGGGGGAGCGAGGGCAGTGTTGCGGGGTATGGAGGAGACCCTGGTGCGAGCCTCATCAATAGTGGGGGAGGGGAATCCCCGTTCTCTGAAGAATGAGGCCATTTGTGATGACCTGGTGTGGAACACCTCATCCTGGGAGCAGATGCGGCGTAGACGGAGGAATTGGGAATAGGGGATGGAGTTCTTACAGGAAGCAGGGTGGGAGGAAGAGTAGTCCAGGTAGCTGTGGGAGTCAGTAGGTTTGTAGTGGATGTCGGTCAGGAGCGAATCACCTGCAATAGAGATGGTGAGGTCAAGGAATGGTAGGGAAGTGTCGGAAATTGTCCAAGTGTATTTGAGTGCCGGATGGAAGTTGGTGGTGAAATGAATGAAGTCAGTCAGTTGTGTGTGGGTGCAGGAGGTGACACCAAAGCAGTCGTCGATGTAACGGAGGTAGAGGTCGGCGATGGGGCCCTGGTATGCCGAGAACAAGGATTGTTCGACGTACCCAACAAAGAGGCAAGCGTAGCTGGGGCCCATGCATGTGCCCATAGCTACTTGTGTTTGGAGGAAATGGGAGGAATCAAAAGAGAAGTTATTGAGGGTGAGGACCAACTCTGCTAGGCGGAGGAGGGTGTCAGTGGACGGGTATGGGTTGCTCCTCTGGTCGAGGAAGAACCGGAGGGCTTTGAGACCGTCCTGGTGGGGGAATGAGGTGTAGAGTGACTGGACGTCCATGGTAAAGATGAGAGGACGGGGGCCTGGAGAATGGAATGCACGGAGCCGACGGAGAGTGTCTGAGGTGTCTTGAACATAGGTGGGGAGGGATTTAACAAAGGGATAGGATGGCGTCAAGGTATGTGGAAATGTGTTCGGTGGGGCACGAACAGGCAGACACAATGGGTCTGCCAGGGCAGTCGGGTTTGTGGATTTTGGGGAGAAGGTAAAATCGGGGCCGTGCGGGGCTGGGAAAACGATGAGGTCGGAGGCTCGGGGGGGTAGGGAGCCGGAGCTGATGAAGTCGGTTATGGTGCTCGAGATGGTGGCCTGGTGTTCGTCAGTGGCGTCATGGTCCAGGGGTAAGTAGGAGGAGGTGTCCGAGAGTTGGCGCGCAGCCTCCGCTTTGTAGAGATCGACGCGCCAGACTACCACGGCACCTCCCTTTTCGGCGGGTTTGATAACCCAGTCTGGGTTGTTACGGAGTGAGTCGATGGCAGTACGTTCAGGGCTGGAGAGATTGGAGTGAGACAGGGGGGTGGAGAAGTCGAGGCGGTTGATGTCCCGACGGCAGTTCTGGATAAATAGTTCTACAGCCGGAAGGCTACGAGGGGGGGTCCAAGAGGAGGCGGTACGTGGGAGACAGGAAAAGGGATCATCAGTGGGGGGCGAGGGCTTCTTCCCGTGGAAGAACGCTGTGAGGTGGAGGCGACGGTAGAAGAGCTCCAAGTCGTGGTGGGCGCGGAACTCATTGAGGTGGGGACGGAGGGGGACAAAGGTGAGACCTCTGCTGAGGACAGACCATTCGATGTCGGAGAGGGGGAGGTCCGGGGGATGGTGAACACGTAGCAAGGATGGGGTTGTGGCCGGAGGAAGGCAGGTGAGTGGACTGAGGACGAAGCGTTGTGTGGTGGGGGGTGGAGGGTGGTCAGGGGGTGGGGGGTATGGGGCTGTGGTGTGGGGTGGGGAAGAGCAGGGGTTACATGGTAGGGGGGGATGGGGAAGACCTAGTGGAATAGCCACTAAGGTTACTGGGGCTGGGGAGACGGGCACTAGGACCCAGTGCCGTTAAAGACAGAGTGGTGGGAGGAGTTAGCAATGTGGAGGCTTCAGGCCCACTGCAGAGTCCAGTCTGCAGGTGAGGCGACGGCTGCGGGCTGCTGGAGGGCGGTGGAGTGTCGTGGGTCGGCGGACCCGAAGGTAGGAGTCCGCGGGCAGTGTAGTCGGGGTCGGCGGGCAATGCGTTGGAGGTCCCGGTGGACGGGTGGTCGGTCCGACCGGTGAGGCGGCGAGATGAGTGGGGTGCGGTGCAGCGGCTGTGTTCGGGCAGCCCTGGTCCGGCGGCGATGCAAGGTGAGGCGGGTGCGGCTGTGGTCTTCGGCGGAGTACACCGGCGATGCTGGATGGTCCCGGTGCAGCGATGGAGTTAGGTGGTCCCGGGGGACGGCGAGGTTCGGCAGTCGCGTTGCGCTGGTGATGGGCGGTGGAATCGGGGAGGGGGAGATAAACAGAGTTACCAGGCAGGCAGCGGGGCTGGGCATCATCAGTAGGCAGGTGGAGGTCGGCGGCAGCATCGGCGTGGAGGTCGGTGAAGGTGGCGTCCTGGTGAGTCCTGAATGGGGATCCAGCATTGGGAGACTGCCATGTGGGACGGTGGTAGAACAATGTGGCTCCCGGTGTGGGCGAGTACTCTACTTTTATAATTCTCTACCCAGGGGATAAACATGCGTTTGTTTGTTTGTTTGTTTGTTCGCTCGGTTTAAGGCGTTGTGCACACGGCAGCCAGCCAACAGTCGCATATCTTTTTCTTTTCATTTGCACTTTTAATTTCATGTTGTCGTGCACCTTGTGACTGTTGGCAGACCAATTTCCCTCCGGGGATGAATAAAGTTTTATTGCATTGTATCGTAAGTGAAAACCAAGGGTCAATTCAGGCTTCAGTGAGGGCCAATAGCTCACGGATGACTGTGGGTGAGCAGTGATACGTTGGAGCAGAGGAGTTTAGAGTTGGTGGTCAATGCTGCCCACAAGGTAAGGTGTTATGATGAGCAGCTGACTCCTAGTACCAAGAGCTTGGGTCCTGCTCAGACCAATCCCCTTTATCTTGGAACAAGCAGGATGCCCATCTTTTCCAGAGGCAAAATATAACAGACAAATTAAGTTAAGCACAGGAAAAGCATTTTCATTAAACATTTTTCTAATTGAAATCATAAGCAAGTGATTGTAGTCCACACATTATTTTATACAAGGAAAGACAAAATTCCAAAATATATCATGAATACAAATACAAATTTTGTAACTGCAAAGGCAACAGGAAATTATAAAAATACTTACCCCCGCTGACTCAAGGGGCGTTTCATTTGCACAAATGCACCTCCACATGCTTCTATTTTAATGTGGCTGCAAATTAACCAAAATAATAATTAAATAGAATTGGTACAGAGCAGACAAGCAGAGAAGATTAGTTTAACTGGGCATTATCCTAGGCACGGACATTGTGGGCCAAAGGGCCTGTTCCTGTGCTGTACGTTCTATGGTCTATGCTCGAGTTTCCGTTTAGTTTGTTGTCACGTGTACCAAGGTACAGTGTAAAGCTTTTGTTGCGTGCTGACCAGTCAGCAGAAGGACAATACACGTTTACAATCGACCCATTTACAGCGCAAGGTAAACCCAGCAAAGTCTGATCAAGGATAGTCTGAGGGTCATCAAAGCGGTAGTTAATAGTTCAGTACTATATAACCATATAACCAAATAACCATATAACCATATAACAATTACAGCACGGAAACAGGCCCTCTCGGCCCTTCCAGTCCGTGCCGACCATTTGTTTTCCCCTAGTCCCATCTACCTGCACTCAGACCATACCCCTCCATTCCCTTCACGTCCATATACCTATCCACTTTACTCTTAAATGTTAAAATCGATCCTGCCTCCACCACTTCTGCTGGAAGCTGATTCCACACAGCCACCACCTTCAGAGTAAAGAAGTTCCCCCTCACGTTACCCCTAAACTTCTGTCATGCTCTCTTGTTTGAATCTTCCCTACCCTCAATGGGAAAAACGTATCCACGTCAACTCTGTCTATACCTTTCATCATTTCAAAGACCTCAATCAAGTCCCCCCTTAACCTTCTGCGCTCCAAAGAATAAAGACCTAACTTGTTCAACCTTTCTCTGTAACATAGTTGCTGGAACCCTGGCAACATTCTAGTAAATCTCCTCTGTACTCTCTCTATTTTGTTGACATCCTTCCTATAACTAGGCGACCAAAATTGTACACCATACTCCAGAATTGGTCTTACCAATGCCTTGTACAATTTTAACATTACTTCCCTACTCCTATATTCAATGCTCTGATTTATAAAGGCCAGCACACCAAAGGCTTTCTTTACCACCCTATCTACATGCGATTCCACCTTCAGGGAACAGTTATTCCTAGATCCCTCTGTTCCACAGCATTCCTCAATTCCCTACCATTTACCATGTACGTCCTATTTTTATTTGTCCTGCCAAGATGTAGCACTTCACACTTAACTGCATTAAACTCCATCTGCCATCTTTCAGCCCACTTTTCCAAATGGCCCAAATCTCTCTGTAGACTTTGAAAATCTACTTCATTATCCACAACACCATCTATCTTAGTATCATCTGCATACTTACTTATCCAATTTTCCACCCCATCATCCAGATCATTGATGTGCATGACAAACAACAGTGGACCCAACACAGATCCCTGAGGCACCCCACTGGTCACCGGCTTCCAACCTGACAAACAGCCATCCACCATTACTCTCTGACATCTCCCATTCAGCCACTGTTGAATCCATCTTGCTACTCCGCCATTAACACCCAAAGATTGAACCTTCTTAACCAACCTTCCATGGGGAACCTTGTCAAAGGCCTTACTGAAATCCATATAGACAACATCCACTGCTTTACCCTCATCAATTTCCCTAGTTACCGCTTCAAAAAATTCAAGAAGGTTTGTCAAACATGACCTTCCAGGCATAAATCCATGTTGACTGTTCCTGATCAGACCCTGTTTATCTAGATGCTTATATATATTATCTCTAAGTATCCTTTCCATTAATTTGCCCACCACTGACGTCAAACTAATAGGTCTATAATAGCTAGGTTTATTCTTTGAACCCTTTTTAAACAATGGAACAACATGCGCAGTACGCCAATCCTCCGGCACTATTCCCGTTTCTAATGACATTTGAAATATTTCTGTCATAGCTCCTGCTATTTCTACACTAACTTCCCTCAATGTCCTAGGGAATATCCTGTCTGGACCTGGAGACTTATCCACTTTTATATTTTTCAAAAGTGTCAGTATTTCCTCCTCTTTGAATCTCATAGGTTCCATAGCTACTCTACTTTTTCCCCTTAACTCACAGAGTTAAATATCCTTCTCCTTGGTGAATACCGAAGAAAATAAATTGTTCAATATCTCCCCCATCTCTTTTGGCTCTGCAGATAGCTGTCCATTCTGATTCTCTAATGGTCCAATTTTATCCCTCGTTATCCTTTTGCAATTAATATAACTGTAGAAACCCTTTGGGTTTACTTTCACCTTTCTTGCCAAAGCAACCTCATATCTTCTTTTAGCCTTCCTAATTTATTTCTTAACATTCTTTTTACATTCTTTATACTCCTCTAGCACCTCATTTACTCCATGCCTCCTATAATCATGTTTGACAAACCTTCTTGAATTTTTTGAAGCGGTAACTAGGGAAATTGATGAGGGTAAAGCAGTGGATGTTGTCTATATGGATTTCAGTAAGGCCTTTGACAAGATTCCCCATGGAAGGTTGGTTCAGAAGGTTCAATCTTTGGGTGTTAATGGCGGAGTAGCAAGATGGATTCAACAGTGGCTGAATGGGAGATGTCAGAGAGTAATGGTGGATGGCTGTTTGTCAGGTTGGAAGCCGGTGACCAGTGGGGTGCCTCAGGGATCTGTGTTGGGTCCACTGTTGTTTGTCATGTACATCAATGATCTGGATGATGGGGTGGAAAATTGGATAAGTAAGTATGCAGATGATACTAAGATAGGTGGTATTGTGGATAATGAAGTAGATTCTCAAAGTCTACAGAGAGATTTGGGCCATTTGGAAAAGTGGCTGAAAGATGGCAGATGGAGTTTAATGCTGATAAGTGTGAAGTGCTACATCTTGGCAGGACAAATCAAAATAGGACGTACATGGTAAATGGTAAGGAATTGAGGAATGCTGTGGAACAGAGGGATCTAGGAATAACTGTGCATAGTTCCCTGAAGGTGGAATTGCCATGTAGATAGGGTGGTAAAGAAAGCCTTTGGTGTGCTGGCCTTTATAAATCAGAGCATTGAATATAGGAGTAGGAAGTAATGTTAAAATTGTACAAGGCATTGGTAAGACCAATTCTGGAGTATGGTGTACAATTTTGGTCGCCTAGTTATAGGAAGGATGTCAACAAAATAGAGAGAGTACAGAGGAGATTTACTAGAATGTTGCCAGGGTTCCAGCAACTATGTTACAGAGAAAGGTTGAACAAGTTAGGTCTTTATTCTTTGGAGCGCAGAAGGTTAAGGGGTGACTTGATTGAGGTCTTTAAAATGATGAAAGGGATAGACAGAGTTGACGTGGATGAGCTTTTCCCATTGAGGGTAGGGAAGATTCAAACAAGAGGGCATGACATGAGAATTAAGGGACAGAAGTTTAGGGGTAACGTGAGGGGGAACTTCTTTATTCAGAGGGTGGTAGCTGTGTGGAATGAGCTTCCAGCAGAGGTGGTGGAGGCAGGATCGATTTTAACATTTAAAAGTAAAGTGGATAGGTATATGGACGTGAAGGGAATGGAGGGGTATGGTCTGAGAGCAGGTAGATGGGACTAGGGGAAAACAAATGGTCGGCACGGACTGGAAGGGCCGAGAGGGCCTGTCTCCGTGCTGTAATTGTTATATGTTATAATTATTGTAGATATCTCTCTTTTTTCGAAACAAGTGCCCAATTTCCCTTGAAAACCATGGCTCTTTCCAATTTTTACTATTTCCTTTCAACCTAACAGGGACATAAAGATTCTGTACTCTTACAATTTCCCCTTTAAATGTCCTCCATTTCTCTTCTACATCCTTCCCATGAAACAAAGTGTCCCAATTCACTCCTTTAAAATCCTTACGCATTCCCTCAAAGTTAGCCTTTATCCAATCAAAAATCTCCACCCTAGGTCCAGTTCTGACTCTCTCCATAATTATATTGAAACTAATGGTATTGTGATCACTGGTCCCGAAGTGCTCACCAACGCATACCTCCGTCACCTGACCTGCCTCATTTCCTAACAGGAGGTCCAGCACTGCCCCTTCTCTGGTTGATACCTCTATGTACTGCTGCAAAAAAACTATTCTGCACACATTTTACAAACTCCAAACCATCCAGCCCATTTACAGAATGTGTTTCCCAGTCTATTTTTGGAAAATTGAAATCTCCCACAATCACTACCTTGTGCTAATATCTGCTATCTCCTTACATATTTGCTCTTCCAATTCTCGCTCCCCATTTGGCGGTCTATAGTACACCCCTAAAAGTGTTGCTACACCGTTCCCACTTCTCAGTTCCACCCAAATAGCCTCCCTAGACGAGCCCTCTAATCTATCCTGCCAAAGCACTGCTGTAATATCTTCTCTGACAAGCAATGCAACACCTCCCCCTCTGGTCCCTCCAATTCTATCACACCTGAAGCAACGAAATCCTGGAATATTTAGTTTCCAATCACAGCCCTCCTGCAACCATGTTTCACTGATTGCCACAACATCATATTTCCAGGTGTCAATCCAGGCTCTAAGTTCATCCACCTTACTTACAATGCTCCTAGCATTAAAATATACACATTTTAGAAACCCACCATCCCTTATTCTCTGTCTATTATCTTTTTCATCTTTCTCGCCAACATTTTGGATCCGAGTGCTTCCCTACTCTGCCTCTTGCCCCACACCCTGACCCCTAGCCCCCTCTACCCGAGTCCCTCATCATATGTTAATGATTTGGACGAGGGAATTGAATGCGGACCGAGCGGAGGTGTTTGGCGAAACGATCGCCAAGCCTCCGCTTGGCCAGAGGTCACAGTTTAAGATTAAGGGGTAGGCCATTTAGAACGGAGATGAGGAAAAACCTTTTCACCCAGAGAGTTGCGAATGTGGAATTCTCTGCCACAGAAGGCAGTGGAGGTCATTTCACTGGACCAGTGGGGTGCCTCAGGGATCTGTGTTGGGTCCACTGTTGTTTGTCATGTACATCAATGATCTGGATGATGGGGTGGAAAATTGGATAAGTAAGTATGCAGATGATACTAAGATAGGTGGGGTTGTGGATAATGAAGTAGATTTTCAAAGTCTACTGAGAGATTTGGGCCATTTGGAAAAGTGGGCTGAAAGATGGCAGATGGAGTTTAATGCTGATAAGTGTGAAGTGCTACATCTTGGCAGGACAAATCAAAATAGGACGTACATGGTAAATGGTAGGGAATTAAGGAATGCTGTGGAACAGAGGGATCTAGGAATAACTGTGCATAGTTCCCTGAAGGTGGAATCGCATGTAGATAGGGTGGTAAAGAAAGCCTTTGGTGTGCTGGCCTTTATAAATCAGAGCATTGAATATAGTAGAGAAGTAATGTTAAAATTGTACAAGGCATTGGTAAGACCAATTCTGGAGTATGGTGTACAATTTTGGTCGCCTAGTTATAGGAAGGATGTCAACAAAATAGAGAGAGTACAGAGGAGATTTACTAGAATGTTGCCAGGGTTCCAGCAACTATGTTACAGAGAAAGGTTGAACAAGTTAGGTCTTTATTCTTTGGAGCGCAGAAGGTTAAGGGGGGGACTTGCTTGAGGTCTTTAAAATGATGAAAGGGATAGACAGATTTGACGTGGATACGTTTTTCCCATTGAGGGTAGGGAAGATTCAAACAAGAGGGCATGACATGAGAATTAAGGGACAGAGGTTTCGGGGTAACGTGAGGGGGAACTTCTTTACTCAGAGGGTGGTGGCTGTGTTGAATCAGCTTCCAGCAGAAGTGGTGGAGGCAGGATCGATTTTAACATTTAAGAGTAAAGTAGATAGGTATATGGACGTGAAGGGAATGGAGGGGTATGGTCTGAGTGCAGGTAGATGGGACTAGGGGAAAACAAATGGTCGGCACGGACTGGAAGGGCCGAGAGGGCCTGTTTCCGTGCTGTAATTGTTATATGTTTATATGGTTTTCAAGACAGAGTTAGATTTATCTCTTAGGGCTAATGGAATCAAGGGATATGGGGTAAAAGCAGGAACAGGGTACTGAATTTAGATGATCAGCCGTGATCATATTGAATGGCGGTGCTGGCTCGATGGGCAAATCTGTATCAAAACTTGCCCCACACATCGCCTTTAAACTTTTCCTCTCTCACCTTAAAGCTCTGCCCTCTAGTCTTCGACATTTCCACTCTGGGAGAAAGGGTCTGACAGTCTACCCTATCTATGCCTCTCAAATTTTACATTCTTCTATCAGGTCTCCCCTCATCCTCTCATGTTTCAGAGCAAATAATAACAAGCAAACGCAGACTGGGCATTTGGCTAATAGTCAAATCTTATAGTCAAATCTAAAATGGAGTCGCTCTTCTACAAAAGAGATTAGTATACAAACTTAAAGCACATGGTATTGGTGGTTCAGTATTGATGTGGATAGAGAACTGGCTGCCAGACAGGAAGCAAAAGGTAGGAATAAATGGATTCTTTTCAGAATGGCAGGTAGTGACTAGTGTGGTACCGCAAGGCTCAGTGCTGGGACCCCAGCTATTTACAATATATGTTAATGATTTGGACGAGGGAATTGAATGCAACATCTCCAAGTTTGCGGATGACACTAAGCTGGGGGATAGTGTTAGGTGTGAGGAGGATGGTAGGAGGCTGCAAAGTGACTTGGATAGGCTGGGTGAGTGGGCAAATGCATGGCAGATGCAGTATAATGTGGATAAATGTGAGGTTATCCACTTTGGTGGCAAAAACAGGAGGGCAGACTATTATTTGAATGGTGGAAAATTAGGAAAAGGGGAGATGCAACGAGACCTAGGTGTCATGGTACACCAATCATTGAAAGTAGGCATGCAGGTGCAGCAGGCAGTGAAGAAAGCAAATGGTATGTTTGCATTAATAGCGAAAGGATTTGAGTATAGGAGCAGGGAGGTTCTACTGCAGTTGTACAGGGTTTTGGTGAGACCACACCTGGAGTATTGCATACAGTATTTTTTCTCCAAATCTGAGGAAAGACATTCTTGCCATAGAGGGGGCGACAGGGAAGGTTCACCAGACTAATTCCTGGGATGTCAGGACTTTCGTATGAGGAAAGACTGGATAGACTTGGCTTGTACTCGCTAGAATTTAGAAGACTGAGCAGGGGATCTTATAGAAACTTACAAAATTCTTAAGGGGTTGGATAGGCTAGATGCAGGAAGATTGTTCCCGATGTTGGGGAGGTCCAGAACAAGGGGTCACAGTCTAAGGATAAGGGGGAGTTCCTTTAGGACCGAGATGAGGAAAACATTTTTCACACAGAGAATGGTGAGTCTCTGGAATTCTCTGCCACAGAAGGTAGTTGAGGCCAGTTAATTGGCTATATTTAAGAGGGAGTTAGATGTGGCCCTTGTGGCTAAAGGGATCAGGGGGTATGGAGAGAAGGCAGTTACAGGATACTGAGTTGGATGATCAGCCATGATCATATTGAATGGTGGTGCAGGCTCGAAGGGCTGAATGGTCTACTCCTGCACCTATTTTCTATGTTTCTTTGTTTCTAAAAGCATGGACTAGTAGAACAAAAGAATGGTTCTGTGCCAAGTCTAAATGACTTTGTAAATTATATGGAATACAATATGGAGGACAGGTTGTCTTTTCAATAAAGACATTAAAATGGCAGCCTGCCGTAATAACATGTGCTTCTTCAAGGCCATAAAGAAGCCAAGATCTAACAAAATAGCTGACGCACCAGAGATAAATAATAACTTGTTATTGGATGAGCTTGATTTGGACCCAGCTTTCCTATATTGTGAAAGGCTACAGAATCTTTCATTCATGCCATATTCAAACTGGGTAGGAGTGTTTTACTGATAGGAAAAATGTATAATTGTGCTAACTGTCCTTTGCTAACTGATTGTAGATGGCCACTCCCGTCTGACGAATCAATTAAAGATTGCCATGGTCGACCTTTAACAGTTTTTGTTGCTATCTGCTTTTTAAGAAACAAACTTTGACACTATGTCTCTCAAATTTTACATTCTTCTATCAGTCTCCCCTCATCCTGATGTTTCAGAGCGAAGAATAACAAGCAAATGCAGACTGGGTGATCATTTCGTGGAACACCTTCACTCAGTCAACCTGATCTCCTGGTTGCTGGACAACTTAATTCTCCTTCCCATTCCCACAGACCTTTCTGTCCTCAGTCTTCTCCATTGTCAGAGTGAGTGAAGCTAAATACAAATTGGAGGAACAGTATCTCAATATTTTGCTTGGGCAGCTTACAGCCCAGTGGTAGAAAGCTTGATTTCTCTCACATCAGGTAGTCCCGGCATTCCCTTATCCCTAACCAGTCTGAAGAAGGGTCTCTACCTAAAACATCACCCATTCCTTCTCTCCAGAGAAACTGCCAGTCCTGCTGAGTTACTCCAGCTTTTTGTGTCTATCTTTGGTTTAAACCAGCATCTGTACTTCCTTCTTACACAACAACCTGTTAGTCTGTTTTGGTTACACTGGTACGTAAGCTAATTAGAAACTCCTGCTCCATAATGAATCATTTTTTAAAGACTATTTACACACAGAAGACTCCAATTCATGGCCTGGTGTTTTTCACAGAGTGAAGGGAACAACGTTGAGGGGTACAAACCACAGCGATTACCCCCTCGATATCGCACAACAGGGATATGAAACCAGGGTGGACATACACAATTTTAATCTCGTATTTTAAACAGATGGGCTGAAAGGCCTGCTTCCTAGCTGTATAACTATGATTCCAATTTCCATATAGGGTTGCCAACTGTCCCGTATTAGCCGGGACATCCCGGATTTTGGGCTAAATTTATTTATCCCATACAGTACCGCCCTTGTCCCGTATTTGACTGGTACTACTCGAGTCGAGGGGACTGTCGGATCGGAGCGCCACGTCCGTCCCTGCCTCATTGTGCAGCCCATGGAGTGCAGCTGCAGCGCCTCGCCTGGTCGGCAGCCCGGCTAGCTGTCTGACCTTTGGACCTTCGCTTACCGCTGACACCACCACCCCTCCTTCTCATGGCCGATCATTGGTTCATGAGTTGGATGTGGTGCCGGACTTTGCGTGCAAAGTCACCCGGGCCAAAACCTCTCAGCTGGCCCGTCGAATGGGCTTTGTGTACAGTTCATCACTCGGGCCAACTCATGATTCACCCAGCCATGGCCAAGTCGGTCAATGAATTGCCGTTGGGAACTTGTCCCGTATTTTGACCTTTTGCCCCTTATTTGGGAGTGAGAAAGTTGGCAACCATATTGCTACAGGTAATCGCACTCTGCCTCAATCTCAACTGGAAAGCTTCCTAACGTCGGCAAGTATCTGTAACTAGTGCTTCCCCATAAATGAGAGGAATAGATCGGGTAGAAGAACAGAGTCTCTTTCCCAGAGTAGGGGAATCGAGGATCAGAGGACATAGGTTTAAGGTGAAGGGGAAAAGATTTAACAGGAATCTGAGGGGTAACCTTTTAACACAGAGGGTGATGAGTGTATGGAATAAGCTGCCAGATGAGTTACTTGAGGCTGGGACCATCCCAACATTTAATAAACTTTAAGACAGGTACATAGATAGGACACGTTGGGAGAGATATGGGCCAAATGCTGGCAGTTGGGCCTAGTGTAGCTGGGACATGTTGGCCGGCATGGGCAAGTTGGGCCGAAGGGCCTGTTTCCATGCTGTATAACTAAATGCCGAAAGCGATTTTGATTTGCAAGCCCACAAATTTCTCTGCACACTGCTGATATTTTTCTCAGTTCAGTTCAGTTTAGTTTATTGTCACATGTACCAAGGTACAGTGAACAGATTTTTGTCAGGTGCTATTCAGTCAACAGAAAGACAATACATCATTACAATCGAGCTATTTACAAGGGTACAGATGCATAATAAGGCATTAATGTTTAGTACAAGGTAAAGCAAGCAAGCAAAGGATAGTCCGAGGGTCACCAATAAGGTAGATAGTAGTTCAGCTCTGCTCTCTGGTTGTGCAGTTGAGTAATTCCTAGCCCAAGTGATGCTGAGAGAATATCACTGCATTATTTTTCAAATCATAGATTGACACTGTTGACTGGCACTGTTTGTGTGGAGTTTGCACGTTCTCTCCATGACCACGCAAGTTTAGTCCAGGTGCTCCAGTTTCCTTCTGCATTCTAAAGACGTGGGGTTTTGTCGGTTAATTGGCATCTAGTGTGTAGGATGCAAAAAGTGGGAAAACGTGAACCTACTGAACGGTTGAACAATGGTCGGTGTGGACTCAGTGGACCGAAGACTAAAACTAAAACTAACACAATCTGGCTTCCTCTGGTATCTTTCCAAATCCGAAAGACATATGGGTTTGCAGGTTAATCGGCCTCTAGAAATAGCCATATAACCATATAACCATATAACCATATAACAATTACAGCACGGAGACAGGCCCTCTCGGCCCTTCCAGTCCGTGCCGACCATTTGTTTTCCCCTAGTCCCATCTACCTGCACTCAGATCATACCCCTCCATTCCCTTCACGTCCATATACCTATCCACTTTACTTTTAAATGTTAAAATCGATCCTGCCTCCACCACCTCTGCTGGAAGCTCATTCCACACAGCCACCACCCTCTGAGTAAAGAAGTTCCCCCTCACGTTACCCCTAAACTTCTGTCCCTTAATTCTCATGTCATGCCCTCTTGTTTGAATCTTCCCTACCCTCAATGGGAAAAACGTATCCACGTCAACTCTGTCTATCCCTTTCATCATTTTAAAGACCTCAATCAAGTCCCCGCTTAACCTTCTGCGCTCCAAAGAATAAAGACCCAACTTGTTCAACCTTTCTCTGTAACATAGTTGCTGGAACCCTGGCAACATTCTAGTAAATCTCCTCTGTACTCTCTCTATTTTGTTGACATCCTTCCTATAACTAGGCGACCAAAATTGTACACCATACTCCAGAATTGGTCTTACCAATGCCTTGTACAATTTTAACATTACTTCCCTACTCCTATATTCAATGCTCTGATTTATAAAGACCAGCACACCAAAGGCTTTCTTTACCACCCTATCTACATGCGATTCCACCTTCAGGGAACTATGCACAGTTATTCCTAGACCCCTCTGTTCCACAGCATTCCTCAATTCCCTACCATTTACCATGTACGTCCTATTTTGATTTGTCCTGCCAAGATGTAGCACTTCACACATCAGCATTAAACTCCATCTGTCATCTTTCAGCCCACTTTTCCAAATGGCCCAAATCTCTCTGTAGACTTTGAGAATCTACTTCATTATCCACAATACCACCTATCTTAGTATCATCTGCATACTTACTTATCCAATTTTCCACCCCATCATCCAGATCATTGATGTACATGACAAACAACAGTGGACCCAACACAGATCCCTGAGGCACCCCACTGGTCACCGGCTTCCAACCTGACAAACAGCCATCCACCATTACTCTCTGACATCTCCCATTCAGCCACTGTTGAATCCATCTTGCTACTCCGCCATTAACACCCAAAGATTGAACCTTCTGAACCAACCTTCCATGGGGAACCTTGTCAAAGGCCTTACTGAAATCCATATAGACAACATCCACTGCTTTACCCTCATCAATTTCCCTAGTTACTGCTTCAAAAAATTCAAGAAGGTTTGTCAAACATGACCTTCCAGGCACAAATCCATGTTGACTGTTCCTGATCAGACCCTGTTTATCCAGATGCTTATATATATTATCTCTAAGTATCCTTTCCATTAATTTGCCCACCACTGACGTCAAACTAATAGGTCTATAATTGCTAGGTTTATTCTTTGAACCCTTTTTAAACAATGGAACAACATGCGCAGTACGCCAATCCTCCGGCACTATTCCCGTTTCTAATGACATTTGAAATATTTCTGTCATAGCTCCTGCTACTTCTACACTAACTTCCCTCAATGTCCTAGGGAATATCCTGTCAGGACCTGGAGACTTATCCACCTTTATATTTTTCAAAAGTGTCAGTACTTCCTCCTCTTTGAATCTCATAGTTTCCATAGCTACTCTACTTTTTTTCCTTACCTCACAGAGTTCAATATCCTTCTCCTTGGTGAATACCGAAGAAAAGAAATTGTTCAATATCTCCCCCATCTCTTTTGGCTCTGCAGATAGCTGTCCATTCTGGTTCTCTAATGGTCCAATTTTATCCCTCGTTATCCTTTTGCTATTAATATAGCTGTAAAAACCCTTTGGATTTACTTTCACCTTTCTTGCCAAAGCAACCTCATATCTTCTTTTAGCCTTCCTAATTTCTTTCTTAAGATTCTTTTTACATTCTTTATACTCCTCTAGCACCTCATTTACTCCATGCCTCCTATAATTATTATCTCTCTTTTTTCGAAACAAGTGTCTAATTTCCCTTGAAAACCATGGCTCTTTCCAATTTTTAGCCCCAGTGTGTAGGGAGTGAATGGGAAAGTGGGATAGCATAGAACTATAGGGTGAACAGGTGATCTGTCAGTATTGGCTATGGGCCCATTTCCACCCTTAAAGCTAAACCTTTAAGTGGTATCATTCTCGGAATGTTAAATTGCTGCGCAGAAGTTGTGGCACTACTGTGGTCAAGGGAAAACCAGAAACATACACACACACACACACACACACACACACACACACACACACACACACACACACACACACACACACACAGCACACACACACACCGACACACACGACACACACACACGACACACACACACAGACACACACACACACACACACACACACACACACACACACAGACAGACAGACACACACGACACACACACACACACACACACGACACACACGACACACACACACACACACGACACACACACACATGTCACACACGACACACACACACACACACACAGCACACACACACACACACACACACACACACACACACACACACACATGACACACATGACACACACACACATGACACACACGACACACACACACACACAGACACACACACACACACACACACACACACACACACACACACACACACCACACACACACACACACACACATGACACACACGGCACAGACGACACACACACAGACCCACATATACACACAGACACACAGACACACACACACACACACGACACACACACACATACACATACACACACACACACACGACACACACCACACACACACACACGACACACACGACACACACACAGACACACATATACACACAGACACACAGACACACGCACACACACACAGACACACACGCACGCACAGACAGACACACATACACACACAGACAGAAACAGAGACACACACACACACACACACAAACACAGAGAGACACACACAGACACACACAAACAGACATGCACACATAGACAGACACAGAGACACACACACACACATACTCACATGCACACACAGACGCACAAACATACACACACACAGACAGACACACACAGACACAAACACACACAACCACACATATACACACAGAAACAGAGACACACACAGACACACACACGCACACAGAGATGCACACACAGACACACACACACACACACATACACAGACACAGAGACACACACACAGACACGCATGCACACACACACAAACACACACAGACTCACACACACAGACACACACATGCACACAGACACACACAGACGCACAAACACACACAGACGCACAAACACACACCAATGTTAGCAGAAACCTGCGGAGGAGATTTTACTGGCAACTGGATGAGTTATACATGTCATTTGGCACCTAACTGTGAGAGAGAACATCTGCGTATTGAAATGCTCGAGATAAGAGATCCTGATAACCTGACTCACTTGGGAAGGCAGATTCCACATCAACCTTACCTTTGATTTTGCAGCAAAAGAACAACAGTGCTGGAGTAAGTCAGCGGGCCAGGCAGCATCTCTGGAGAACATTGACTTATTTGCAGTTTGCATTTTTTGCGGTCTGTTTACATAGACATTTAGCACCAAGAGGAAAGGCAGGCAGCAATAGTTCAGTCTAGAGGAGGACTAATAATATTGTGCTTTCAAGACTGAAGGAAGTACAAGCCCATGTTTAAATAAATGTGCGCTGAAGTAATTCAGCGGGTCAGGCAACATCTCTGAAGACAAACAGGCAGTATTTAGGTTCAAGACTTCTTCAGGCCTGTTCATAAATTATAGGAGCAGAATTAGGCCATTCGGCCCATCAAGTCTACTCCACCATTCGATCATGGCTGATCTATCTCTCCCTCTCCCCATAACACCAGCACTAATCAAGAATCTGTCAATCTCCACCTTTAAAATGTATGTTGGGGTATAGATTAATTTAGAAGCAAGGAACTGCAAATGCTGATTTACAAAAAAAAAGGCACAAAGTGCTGGAGTAGCTCAGCAGGTCAATTAGCACGGAGGTCACATTTTGGGTCGAGACCTGAAATGTTGCATTGGTTTGTTCTGGAACAGCCCAGTTTCTAAATGAACGTCCAGCAAGTCTAGGTGTGCCTTGAAAATAGCTCCACTCTCAGTTGAAAGTAGGAAGAGCATTCTAGTAATGTTAAGATAAACTGGAAACGTTGGCACGTGAAGCTTAAAGACAGACTTGGAACCAAAGACAGTAGATTAAATGAGAGGCAAACACATTACTATGCCCATGCCAAAAGTTTTCAAAGCAAAAAGAAAATAAAACTAATTAACTGTGTTCTATCGGGTTTTTTTCCAATGTGCCCATAACCATTTTTACTTAAGGTTATTAATGTTATTAATGTTATTATTATTAATGATTGTGTTATTAATTTGGTGTTCTGGCCATTTAGCTGCTGTAGTATCAACTTAAGGAAGCTTATAGATTTATAATATAAAACATGCCGAACAGTGCAGGACAAGAACAGACCCTTCGGCCCACAATGTCCACGCCAAACACGATAGCAAGACCATTATCTACATAATTAAAAGTCTCATCTTGACCACTTCTGTCTGCGCTGTATATTGATTTTAGAAAAAAACACTACCATATATTGCTATGATTTTTGGCCATCATACTCATAGTCCTCCTCCACTGATCAGGCCCCAAGGACTTTTCCCATCGATGAAAAATAAAAGAGTTATGAGTGTTTAAAAAACCTTGAGATGCTCTCGCCTGTCAATCACCACGATTAAGGTAACGCCCCTTCTGGGGGAGGGACGATAAAACCCCGGATGCCTGGACATGACTCAGTCACTCAGCAAGATTACGAGGGAGATGCCACGACTACCATTCTAAGCTGTGAATCAACTGAACTGTGAGTCTGCAATGTACTTGAAATACATGATTTGTTAGCCCATAATGAAAATGAAATGAATTGTTTGACCTGCCCTGAGCTTGAAACTGCAATGTCACTGGAAGTGAAATGAAAATGTAATCAGCTGTTTGGCTTGGCCTGCCTTGTCCTTGAAACTGCAATGGCAGTGGGAGTGAAATGAAAATGCAATCACCTGTTTGGCTTGGCCTGCCCTGTCCTTGAAACTGCAATGGCACTGGAAGTGAAATGAAAATGTAATCAGCTGTTTGGCTTGGCCTGCCCTGTCCATGAAACTGCAATGGCAGTGGAAGTGAAATGAAAATGCAATCACCTGTTTGGCTTGGCCTGCCCTGTCCTTGAATCTGCAAAGGCAGTGGGAATGAAAAGAAAATGCAATCAGCTGTTTGGCTTGGCCTGCCCTGTCCTTGAAACTGCAATGGCAATGGAAGTGAAATGAAAATGCAATCAACTGTTTGGCTTGGCTACATACACTCTGGAGCAATGATCCTCGTGGTCTTTGCAGCTTTTGCATAAGATGTCAAGCAGGCTTTACCAAAGCAGAAATCCTCCATTTTGTCAGGCACCAAAATGCTGACTATGAGCTGACGGGGTTTGCTTCCACACTGTATCTTTAAACTAAATTAAACCTCTCACTCATTTAAACTGGAGCGAAAATAAGTCCAATTCACGAAATCTTCGCTCAAAAGACAGCTCTGTCATTCCATGAGACCAGAGCTGAAGATGGAAAAGTAAGTACAGTGAAGCAACACAATATGTAGCAAAGTGTATAATTCACCTGCAGCTTCAGAAAGCAAAAAAGATCTGTTGTTTAAATTCCTTTGGTTCTGAGAAAGGAAAGAGAGTGGAGTGAAGTCAGTGCCAGCCTTAGGCCGATTGGACCGATTTTTCCAAATTGGGCCCCGCGTTAATTTTCTGTATTTCATATGGAAATACAATTTTGCTTTGTTAAATAAAGATTTTAAAAAACATTCGCCAGACACAAAACGATGTGTTAACTCCTACTGTAGCACTTGCTAACAGCCAGTAGTTAACAAGTGGTTATACAATGGGTCATTAATGCTTTGATTCACATTCCTCAGTAAATGAGGACTCGCTGCCGCCGGAGCGGCCGAGACTGGACTGGACTGGGGGGGGGGGGGGTACCGGGCTCTAGGGGGGCGTGGGAGTCTCACAGCCCCCGCCAGACTGACTGTCCAGGCGCAAACAGGGTAGCAAGCCCCAGCACCGCAGCAAACTCAGCCGTGAGTATTCAACACTAAATGCCGGGAGCGGGCAGTGTGTGTGTGTGTGGGGGGGAGGGGGGGGGGCGAGAAAGGGTCAAATATATATGAGATCGGCGGCATACCGGCCCACTCTTGGTCGGGGGGGGGGGGATAGAGTTAAAAGAACTGAAGCAGGAACAAAAGACAACAGGATGGCTAACTGTGAGAGGGGAGGATAAACAGATCAGGGGGTTGTGTCAACTCGTTCGGTGCCGGTGCAACAGCAAACCAGGTTGGAGGTTTGAGTCTCTGTTAACATTGGTGTCAGGGTTAATGTCCAGGCGAGGGTACGGGTGGGATTTAACCCTGTGTGTGTGTGTGTGTGTGTCTGTCTGTCTGTCTGTTTGAGTATGTGTCTGTCAGTGTGTGTGTGACTGTGTCTGTGTATGTCTGTGTGTGTGTGCGCCTCTGTGGCTGTGTGTGTGTTTCTGTGTCTCTGTCTCTGTGTGTCTCTCTATCTGCGTGTATGTCTGCGTGCGTCTCTGTCCCTGTGTCTGGGGGGGGGGGAGCAGTGGAGAGACAGAGAGAAGGGAGATTTTCAGTTTGCAAACCACATGTTTTCAGTTAAGAGTTGGACACGATTATTGTCAATACGAGCAGCTCACGGAACAGCGTCGGAATGAGAAACACTGCTCGGCTCTCACACACGCACACACACTCGTAGAGTGAAATGTAGATATAAACGTGGCTGAGGGTAGAGGAGTGTGGGGGGGGAGGGAGAGGGAGAGAGAAATTGGAGAGAGAAGAGAGAGGAAGGGGGAGAGAGAGGGAGATAGAGCGAGGGGGGAGAGAGAGGAAATTTGAGAGCGAGAAGAGAGAGGAAGGGGAAGTGAGAAAGAGGGGGAGAGGGAGAGAGGAAGGAGAGAGGGGAGCGAGAGAGAGAGAATTGGAGAGAGTGTTCTCCCTTCTGCCTCACCACCACTGTTGGCTGCCCTTTGTGAGGTGATTGGAGACCAAAACCAGTTACCCTTTAGATATCCCTCTGCCCCCCATCTCCCTCCTTCTTTAGAGAGGGGGGGAGGAAGAGGGAAGGAAAGGGGGAGAGGGCAGAGGGAAGAGAGGAGTGTGCCTTGCTTGGTGGAGAAGAGGGATTTGGGAATGTTATACGCAGGTGGTGACTCACTCTCACACTGGAACCCCCCCCCCCCCCCCCCCCCCCATCATTGCGCAGTCTATCTGACTCCCTGCACCCCACCTCAAAGCCTCAGAATTAAAGGATGTTCTTTTAGGAAGGTGGTGAGGAGAGATTTCTTTAGACAAAGGGTGGTGAATCTGTGGAATTCTTTGCTACAGAGGGCTGTGGAGGCCAAGTCAGTGGATATTTTTAAAGCAGAGATAGATACATTCTTGCGTAGTGTGGGTGTCGGGTTACGGGGAGAAGGCAGGAGTATGGGGTTAGGAGGGAGAGATAGATCGGCAATGATCGAATGGCGGAGTAGACTTGATGGGCCAAATGGCCCAATTCTGCTCCTATCATTTATGAACTTATGAACAAGTATTAATGACGCTGCGTTCCTTTGAATACAATTCCCGTGTCATCATTAACACTTGTTCGAAACAGAACTACATTTACAGAGGAATGTAGATCGATGCATTAATGACACATTGAGAATTTCTTAAAACTCACCATCATGATTGAGGACTTTTTCTTGGTGAGCTTCTTGGTCTGCAGCAGGTTAGTCATTCAATTTACCTACCGACCCACGTTGTATCTCTCTGTAATTCGCTCTCTCCCTCCCTCTCTCTCTCGCGTGCTCTCTATCTCCCGCTCTCCATCTCGTCTCTCTCTAGCTCTCTCTGCATTCCCGGAATCATTGACGTTTTGCGGTAGACAAAAATGCTGGAGAAACTTAGCGGGTGATGCAGCATCTATGGAGCGAAGGAAACATGCAACGTTTCGGGTCGAAACCCTTCTTCAGACCCGAAACGTTGGCTATTTCCTTCACTCCATAGATGGTGCCTCAAGCCTTGTCCCACTGTGCAAGTTCACCCAAGAGCTCTCATGAGTTTAAAATCTCTCTGTAGCATCTCTGTCCTTATCTTCAAATTCCCACTTTGAAATAAAATACAACTTTCGATTTAAAAATTTCGCAGCAGGATCGCGATTAGTCGATTCCCACGCATTTTCAATCATCGTTCGATTCAGTGTAATTTTCACACCTGGTTGATATAGTTTTTTTAAAGATACAGTACATAGAAACATAGAAAATAGGTGCAGGAGTAGGCCATACGGCCCTTCGAGCCTGCACCGCCATTCAATATGATCATGGCTGATCATCCAACTCGGTATCCTGTCCCTGCCTTCTCTCCATACCCCCTGACCCCATTAGCCACAAAGGCCACATCTAACTCTCCCTTAAATATAGCCAATGAACTGGCCTCAACTACCTTCTGTGGCAGAGAATTCCACAGACTCACCACTTTCTGTGTGAAAAATGTTTTCCTCATCTCGGTCCTAAAGGAATTCCCCCTTATCCTTAGACTGTGACCTCTGCGCCTTCCCCCTTATCCTTAGTTCTGGACCTCCCCAACATCGGGAACAATCTTCCTGCATCTAGCCTATCCAACCCCTTAAGAATGTTGTACGTTTCTATAAGTCTTTCCTCATATGAAAGTCCTGACATCCCAGGAATTAGTCTGTTGAACCTTCTCTGTACCCCCTCGATGGCAAGAATGTTTTTCCTCAGATTTGGAGACCAAAACTGTACGCAATACTCCAGGTGTGGTCTCACCAAAACCCTGTACAACTGCAGTAGAACCTCCCTGCTCCTATACTCAAATCCTTTTGCTATGAATGCTAACATACCATATAATAACCATGTAACCATATAACAATTACAGCACGGAAACAGGCCCTCTCGGCCCTTCCAGTCCGTGCCGACCATTTATTTTCCTCTAGTCCCATTTACCTACACTCAGACCATACCCCTCCATTCCCATCCCGTCCATATACCTATCCACTTTACTTTTAAATGTTAAAATCCATCCTGCCTCCACCACTTCTGCTGGAAGCTCATTCCACACAGCCACCACCCTCTGAGTAAAGAAGTTCCCCCTCACGTTACCCCTAAACTTCTGTCCCTTAATTCTCATGTCATGCCCTCTTGTTTGAATATTCCCAACCCTCAATGGGAAAAGCTTATCCACGTCAACTCTGTCTATCCCTTTCATCATTTTAAAGACCTCAATCAAGTCCCCCCTTAACCTTCTGCGCTCCAAAGAAATAAAGACCTAGCTTGTTCAACTTTTCTCTGTAACATAGTTGCTGGAACCCAGGCAACATTCTAGTAAATCTCCTCTGTACTCTCTCTATTTTGTTGGCATCCTTCCTATAATTAGGCGACCAAAATTGTACACCATACTCCAGAATTGGTCTTACCAATGCCTTGTACAATTTTAACATTACTTCCCTACTCCTATATTCAATGCTCTGATTTATAAAGGCCAGCACACCAAAGGCTTTCTTTACCACCCTATCTACATGTGATTCCACCTTCAGGGAACTATGCACAGTTATTCCTAGATCTCTCTGTTCCACAGCATTCCTCAATCCCCTGCCATTTACCATGTACGTCCTATTTTGATTTAAGACTTAGAGATAATATATATAAGCATCTGAATAAACAGGGTCTGATCAGGAACAGTCAACATGGATTTGTGCCTGGAAGGTCATGTTTGACAAACCTTCTTGAATTTTTTGAAGCGGTTACTAGGGAAATCTAGTATCTGAGATGTAGCACTTCACACTTATCAGCATTAAACTCCATCTGCCATCTTTCAGCCCACTTTTCCAAATGGCCCAAATCTCTCTGTAGACTTTGAAAATCTACTTCATTATCCACAACACCACCTATCTTAGTATCATCTGCATACTTACTTATCCAATTTTCCACCCCATCATCCAGATCATTGATGTACATGACAAACAACAGTGGACCCAACACAGATCCCTGAGGCACCCCACTGGTCACCGGCTTTCAACCTGACAAACAGCCATCCACCATTACTGTCTGACATCTCCCATTCAGCCACTGTTGAATCCATCTTGCTACTCCGCCATTAACACCCAAAGATTGAACTTTCTTAACCAACCTTCCATGAGGAACCTTGTCAAAGGCCTTACTGAAATCCATATAGACACATTCACTGCTTTACCCTTATCAATTTCCCTAGTAAGCGCTTCAAAAAATTCAAGAAGGTTTGTCAAACATGACCTTCCAGGCACAAATCCATGTTGACTGTTCCTGATCAGACCCTGTTTATCCAAAAGCTTATATATATTATCTCTAAGTATCTTTTCCATTAATTTGCCCACCACTGACGTCAAACTAACAGGTCTGTAATTGCTAGGTTTATTCTTTGAACCCTTTTTAAACAATGGAACAACATGCGCAGTACGCCAATCCTCCGGCACTATTCCCGTTTCCAATGACATTTGAAATATTTCTGTCATAGCTCCTGCTATTTCTACACTAACTTCCCTCAATGTCCTAGGGAATATCCTATCAGGACCTGGAGACTTATCCACTTTTATATTTTTCAAAAGTGTCAGTACTTCCTCCTCTTTGAATCTCACAGTTTCCATAGCTACTCTACTTTTTCCCTTACCTCACAGAGTTAAATATTCTTCTCCTTGGTGAATACCGAAGAAAAGAAATTGTTCAATATCTCCCCCCATCTCATTTGGCTCTACAGATAGCTGTCCATTCTGGCTCTCTAATGGTCCAATTTTGTCCCTCGTTATCCTTTTGCTAGTAATATAGCTGTAGAAACCCTTTGGATTTACTGTAGATATTATTGTAGATATCTCTCTTTTTTCGAAACAAGTGTCCAATTTCCCTTGAAAACCATGGCTCTTTCCAATTTTTACTATTTCCTTTCAACCTAACAGGGACATAAATATTCTGTACTCTTACAATTTCCCCTTTAAATGTCATCCATTTCTCTTCTACATCCTTCCCATAAAACAAAGTGTCCCAATTCACACCTTTTAAATAGAAACATAGAAACATAGAAATTAGGTGCAGGAGCAGGACATTCGGCCCTTCGAGCCTGCACCACCATTCAATATGATCATGCCTGATCATCCAACTCAGTATCCTGTACCTGTCTTCTCTTCATACCCCTGATCCCTTCAGCCACAAGGGCCACATCCAACTCCCTCTTAAATATGGCCAGCGAACTGGCCTCAACTACCTTCTGTGGCAGAGAATTCCACAGATTCACCACTCTCTGTGTGAAAAACGATTTTCTCATCTCAGTCCTAAAAGATTTCCCCCTTATCCTTAAACTGTAACCCCTTGTCCTGGACTTCCCCAACATCGGGAACAATCTTCCTGCAACTAGCCTGTCCAACCCCTTAAGAGTTTTGTAAGTCTCTATGAGATCACCCCTCAATCTTCTAAATTCCAGCGAGTACAAGCTGAGTCTATCCAGTCTTTCTTCATATGGAAGACGTGCCATCCCAGGAATCAGTCTGGTGAACATTCTCTGTAATCCCTCTATGGCAAGAATGTCTTTCCTCAGATTAGGAGACCAAAACTGTATGCAATACTCCAGGTGTGGTCTCACCAAGACCCTGTACAACTGCAGTAGAACCTCCCTGCTCTTGTACTCAAATCCTTTTGCAATGAATGCCAACATACCATTTGCTTTCTTCACAGCCTGCTGCACCTGCATGCCTACTTTCAATGATTGGTGTACCATGACACCCAGGTCTCGCTGCATCTCCCCTTTTCCTAATCGGTCACCATTCAAATAATAGTCTACCTTCCTGTTTTTGCCACCAAAATGGATAGCCTCACATTTATCCACATTATACTGCATCTGCCATGCATTTGCCCACTCACCCAGTCTATCCAAGTCATCCTGCAGCCTCCTAGCATTCTCCTCACAGCTAACACTGCCCCCCAGCTTTGTGTCATCCGCAAACTTCGAGATGTTGCATTTAATTCCCTCGTCCAAATCATTAATGTATATTGTAAATAGCTGGGGTCCCAGCACTGAGCCTTGCGGCACCCCACTAGCCACTGTCTGCCATCCTGAAAAGGACCCGTTCACTCCTACTCTTTGCTTCCTGTCTGCCAGCCAGGTCCCTATCCACATCAATACTGAACCACCAATACCGTGTGCTTTAAATTTGTATACCAATCTCTTGTGTGGGACCTTGTCGAAAGCCTTCTGAAAGTCCAGATACAACACATCCACTGATTCTCCCTTATCCACTCTACTAGTTACATCCTCAAAAAATTCAATAAGATTCGTCAGACATGATTTATGGTGTACAATTTTGGTCGCCTAATTATAGGAAGGATGTCAACAAAATAGAGAGAGTAAAGAGGAGATTTACTAGAATGTTGCCTGGGATCCAGCAACTATGTTACAGAGAAAGGTTGAACAAGTTAGGTCTTTATTCTTTGGAGCGCAGAAGGTTAAGGGGGGACTTGATTGAGGTCTTTAAAATGATGAAAGGGATAGACAAAGTTGACGTGGATACGTTTTTCCCATTGAGGGTAGGGAAGATTCAAACAAGAGGGCATGACATGCGAATTAAGGGACGGAAGTTTAGGGGTAACTTGAGGGGGAACTTCTTTACTCAGAGGGTGGTGTCTGTGTGGAATGAGCTTCCAGCAGAAGTGGTGGAGGCAGGATGGATTTTAACATTTAAAAGTAAAGTGGATAGGTATATGGACGGGAAGGATATGGAGGGGTATGGTCTGAGTGCAGGTAGATGGGACTAGGGGAAAACAAATGGTCGGCACGGACTGGAAGGGCCAAGAAGGCCTGTTTCCGTGCTGTAATTGTTATATGGTTTGTTATATGATTTACCCTTCGTAAATCCATGCTGACATTGTCCAATGATTTCACCGCTTTCCAAATGCGCTGCTATCCCATCTTTAATAATTGACTCTAGCAGTTTCCCCACTACCGATGTTAGACTAACTGGTCTGTAATTCCCCGTTTTCTCTCTCCCTCCCTTTTTAAAAAGTGGGGTTACATTAGCTACCCTCCAATCCTCAGGAACTACTCCAGAATCTAAAGAGTTTTGAAAAATTATCACTACGGCATCTGCTATTTCTGGGGCTACTTCCTTAAGTACCCTGGGATGCAGCCTATCTGGCCCTGGGGATTTATCGGCCTTTAATCCATTCAATTTACCCAACACCACTTTCCGGCTAACCTGGATTTCACTCATTTCCTCCATCTCATTTGACCCACGATCCCCTGCTATTTCCGGCAAATTATTTATGTCTTCCTTAGTGAAGACAGAACCAAAGTAGTTATTCAATTGGTCTGCCATGTCCTTGTTCCCCATGATCAATTCACTCGTTTCTGACTGCAAGGGACCTACATTTGTTTTAACTAATCTTTTGCGCTTCACATATCGATAAAAACTTTTGCAGTCAGTTTTTATGTTTCCCGCCTTTTTTCTTTCATACTCCATTTTCCCTTTCCTAATTAAGCCCTTTGTCCTCCTCTGTTGGTCTCTGAATTGCTCCCAGTCCCCTGATAGGTTGCTTTTTCTGGCTAATTTGTACGCTTCATCTTTTTCTTTTATACTATCCCTGATTTCCCTCGTTATCCACGGATGCGCCACCTTCCTGGATTTATTCTTTTGCCATACTGGGATGAAAAATTGTTGTAGTTCATCCATGCAGTCTTTAAATGCCTTCCATTGCATATCCACCGTCAACTCTTCAAGAATCAATTGCCAGTCTATCTTGGCCAATTCAGGTCTCATACCCTCAAAGTTACCTTTCTTTAAGTTCAGGACCCGTGTTTCTGAATTAACAATGTCACTCTCCATCCTAATGAAGAACTCAGCCATATTATGGTCACTCTTGCCCAAGGGGCCATGCACAACAAGGCTGCTAACTTACTCTTCCTCATTACTCAATATCCAGTCTAGAATAGCCTGCTCTCTCGTTAAATCCTTACGCATTCCCTCAAAGTTAGACTTTCTCCAATCAAAAATCTCCACCCTAGGTCCAGTTCTGACTCTCCATAATTATATTGAAATTAATGGTATTGTGATCACTGGTCCCGAAGTGCTCACCAACGCATACCTCCGTCACCTGACCTGCCTCATTTCCTAACAGGAGGTCCAGCACTGCCCCGTCTCTGGTCGATACCTCTATGTACTGCTGCAAAAAACTATCCTGCACACATTTTACAAACTCCAAACCATCCAGCCCATTTACAGAATGTGTTTCCCAGTCTATTTTTGGAAAATTGAAATCTCCCACAATCTCTACCTTATGCTTACTACTAATATCTGCTATCTCCTTACATATTTGCTCTTTCAATTCTCGCTCCCCATTTGGTGGTCTATAATACACCCCTAAAAGTGTTGCTACACCGTTCCCACTTCTCAGTTCCACACAAATATCCTCCCTAGACGAGCCCTCTAATCTATCCTGCCAAAACACTGCTGTAATATCCTCTCTGACAAGCAAGGCAACACCTCCACCTCTGGTCCCTCTAATTCTATCACACCTGAAGCAACAAAATACTGGAATATTTAGTTAACAATCACAGCCCTCCTGCAACCATGTTTCACTGATTGCCACAACATCATATTTCCAGGTGTCAATCCAGGCTCTAAGTTCATCCACCTTTCTTACAATGCTCCTAGCATTAAAATATACACATTTTAGAAACCCACCATCCCTTATTCTCTATTATCTTTTTCCTCCTTCTCGCCTACATTTTTGGTCCGTGTGCTTCCCTTCTCTGCCTCTTGCCCCACACCCTGTACCTTAGCCCCCTCTACCTGAGTCCCTCCCCCCAGCCTTTCTAGTTTAAAGTCTCGCCAGTAGCCTTTGCAAATTTGCTTTCTTCACTGCCCGCTGCACCTGCATGCCTACTTTCAATGATTGGTGTACCATGACACCCAGGTCTCATTGCATCTCCCCTTTTGCTAATTTTCCACCATTCAGATAATAGTTTACCCTCCTGTTTTTGCCGCCAAAGTGGATAACCTCACATTTATCCACATTATCCTGCATCTGCCATGCATTTGCCCACTCTCCCAGCCTATCCAAGTCACCTCGCAGCCTCCCACAATCCTCCTCACACCTAAAACTACCCCCCAGCTTAGTGTCATCCGCAAACTTGGAGATGTTGCATTCAATTCCCTCATCCAAATCATTAATATATATTGGAAATAGCTGGGGTCCCAGCACTGAGCCTTGCAGTACCCCAACAGTCACTGCCTGCCATTCTGAAAAGAACCTGTTTACTCCTACCCTTTGCTTCCTGTCTGCCAGCCAGTTCTCTATCCACATCAATACTGAACCACCAATACCGTGTGCTATAAGTTTGTCTACTAATCTCTTATGTGGGACCTTGTCGAAAGCCTTCTAAAAGTCTAGATATAACACATCCACTGGTTCTCCCTTATCCACTCTACTAGTTACATCCTCAAAAAATTCAATAACATTCGTCAGACATAATTTACCTTTCGTAAATCCATGCTGACTTTGTCCAATGATTTCACCACTTTTCAAATGTACTGCTATCCCATCTTTAATAACTGACTCTAGCAGTTTCCCCACTACTGATGTTAGACTAACTGGTCTGTAATTCCCTGTTTTCTCTCTCCCTCCTGTTTTAAAAAGTGGGGTTACATTAGCTACCTTCCAATCCTCAGGAATTACTCCAGAATCTAATGAGTTTTGAAAAATTATCACTAATGCATCCACTATTTCTGTGGCTACTTCCTTGAGTACTCTGGAATGCAGACTATCTGGCCCTGGGGACTTATCGGCCTTTAATCCATTCAATTTACCCAACATCACTTCCCTGGCTAACCTGGATTTCACTAAGTTCCTTCACCTTATTTGACCCCCGGTCCCCTGCTATTTCCGGCACATTATTTATGTCTTCCTTAGTGAAGACAGAATCAAAGTAGTTATTCAATTGGTCTGCCATGTCCTTGTTCCCCATCATCAATTCACCTGTTTCTGACTGCAAGGGGCCTATATTTATTTAAACTAATCTCTTTCTCTTCACATATCTATAAAAGCTTTTGCAGTCAGTTTTTATGTTCCCTACAAGTTTTCTTTCATAATCTATTTTCCTTTTCCTAATTAAGCCCTTTGTCCTCTTCTGCTGGACTCTGAATTTCTCCCAGTCCTCTGGTAGGCTGATTTTACTGGCTAATTTGTATGCTTCATCTTTTATTTTTATACTATCCCTGATTTCCCTTGTTATCCATGGATGCACTACGTTACCTGATTTATTCTTTTGCCAAACTGGGATAAACTTCATCCATGCAATCTTTAAATACCTTCCATTGCACATCCACTGTCAACCCTTTAAGAATCACTTGCCAGTCTATCTTGGCCAATTCACGTCTCATACCTTCAAAGTTACCTTTGTTTAAGTTCAGAACCCTTGTTTCTGACTTAATTATGTCACGCTCCATCCTAATGAAGAACTCAACCATATTATGATCACTCTTGCCCAAGGGGCCATGCACAACAAGACTGCTAACTAACCCTTCCTCATTACTCAATACCCAGTCTAGAATAGCCTGCTCTCTAGTTGGTTCCTCTATTTATTGGTTTAGAAAACTATCCCGCATACATTCCAAGAAATCTTCTTCCTCAGCAACCCTGCCCAGTTGATTCACCCAATCTATGTGTAGATTGAAGTCACCCATTATAACTGTTTTACCCTTGTTGCACGCATTTATAATTTCCTGTTTGATGCCATCCCCAACTCCACTACTACTGTTAGGTGGCCTGTACACAACTCCCACTAGCGTTTTCTGCCCCTTAGTGTTTTCGCAGCTCTACCGATATTGATTCCACATCCTCCAAGCTAATGTCCTTCCTTTCTATTGCATTAATCTCCTCTCTCACCAGCAAAGCTACCGCACCTCGTTTTCCTTTCTGTCTATCCCTCCAGAATATTGAATATCCCTGGATGTTCAGCTCCCAGCCTTGGTCTCCCTGGTGCCATGTCTCCGTGATCCCAACTATAGCATAGTCATTAATAGCTATCTGCACATTCAACTCATCCACCTTATTACATTACAATAAATTGTTTCAAGCATACCCGGTACTAAACGCACAAACATTAAGGTGGGTACTGATGTTACAAACGGTTATAAATGAATATACGGTTATAATTTCAAAGTAAAATAGGAGATTTCCGTGGAAAGAACATTTAACCAGAATATGGTGAGGTCGCTGCAAAATGCTCACTTAAAATAATAAGGATTGTTTCTTAGACCTCTGACAGGTGTTTCAATCTCACCTCGTAGCTTGCTGTTAATCGATTCATAGCTATTAATTTTCATGCCTGGTCCGTGTCAAACTTCTCCAAATGCAAACACTTCAAGTTACGCTTCTTGTGTGGTGGTAAGGGGTTGCGCAGGGGATACTAGGATAAAATACCATATATTTGCATTTATATATCAATCCTGCTGCAAATGTTTTGTCTAAAGTTGTATTTATTTCAAAGTGGGAATTGGAAGATAGGGACAGGGATGCTACACAGAGATTTTGATAGCAAGGAAATGTTACAGCAGCTGAGTAAAAGATTGGTCAAATGGTAGGTTCAATGAAGATCGGGTGAGGGGATTGGGGGTGAGAAAAAAGTATCTATAGCTTGGGACTTGCCTAAATGAGTACTGAGATGGATTATCACTCCACACCAAATTTCTTAGACAAAAATACCTTTTATGCAATTATCACAACATTTTGCTGGATATGGATCAACAGACTCTGTATGGTACATGCTCGTAAATTAGTAAAACAAATGTTCTTCTTTAAGTACTGTTGTTTCTG
This sequence comes from Okamejei kenojei, assembly GCA_035221665.1. Lineage (NCBI taxonomy): Eukaryota > Metazoa > Chordata > Chondrichthyes > Rajiformes > Rajidae > Okamejei > Okamejei kenojei. Next base: position 695,253 of record CM069155.1, read on the forward strand.
GGATGGGGTGACTATAACAAATAACCTACATTCTATATGTTGTCATAATGTGGCTGAAACAATGGCATATTTTGTGATATTTATTGAGATAGATACAAGATATTACATTGCGGCTTTAAAGTGGGAAGCTGCAGTAAAAGGACAGTACTGCTGGGGGGGGGGGGGGGGGGATGGAGTTCCTTTCATAGAAACATAGAAACATAGAAATTAGTTGCAGGAGTAGGCCATTCAGCCCTTCGAGCCTGCACCGCCATTCAATATGATCATGGCTGATCATCCAACTCAGTATCCCGTACCTGCCTTCTCTCCATACCCTCTGATCCCCTTAGCCACAAGGGCCACATCCAACTCACTCTTAAATATAGCCAATGAACTGGCCTCAACTACCCTCTGTGGCAGAGAGTTCCAGAGACTCACCACTCTCTGTGTGAAGAAAGTCTTTCTCATCTCGGTCTTAAAGGATTTCCCCCTTATCCTTAAGCTGTGACCCCTTGTCCTGGACTTCCCCAACATCGGGAACAATCTTCCTGCATCTAGCCTGTCCAACCCCTTAAGAATTTTGTAAGTTTCTATAAGATCCCCTCTTAATCTCCTAAATTCCAGAGAGTATAAACCGAGTCTATCCAGTCTTTCTTCATAAGACAGTCCTGACATCCCAGGAATCAGTCTGGTGAACCTTCTCTGCACTCCCTCTATGGCAATAATGTCCTTCCTCAGATTTGGAGACCAAAACTGCACGCAATACTCCAGGTGTGGTCTCACCAAGACCCTGTACAACTGAAGTAGAACCTCCCTGCTCCTGTACTCAAATCCTTTTGCTATGAAAGCTAACATACCATTCGCTTTTTTCACTGCCTGCTGCACCTGCATGCCTACTTTCAATGACTGGTGTACCATGACACCCAGGTCTCGCTGCATCTCCCCTTTTCCTAATCGGCCATCCCTTTCAGAGTGTGTGGGGTCTGTCCAGGGGTAAAGTTGTGGGGAGGGCAGGAGCGTTGAGAAGGAAGGGGTCTGACGGGGATCATCCAGCTCAAGAGCGGGTCAGTGGGCGATGGATAACAGGACAGCGGGCGGTGGAGCTTACTCCATACGTCAGTGTGAGTAACCTCAATTGATCCCTTGTTCGCGCTGACACAGGAGTAAGCTCCACCGCCCGCTGTGATGTTATCCATCACCCGCTGACCCAATCCGCTCTATGATCTCTGCTCTTGAGCTGGTCCCCTCACTGTTCAGATGGAGAGCACTGCCTGAGGTGAGCGGGCCGGCAGAAAGCGCTGAGATGGCAGTCGGTTCCGCTGTCCGGTGATGGAGGCCGCTCGTAGCCACGCGAGCTGCTTCCCTCCCCCGCCACAATACGGTAGCTCCGCGCGCGGAGTGCCGCGGCAGCGGTGAGCGAGTGTTACTGGCATGAACCCGGCCCCATCCTTCTTAACGCTCCTGCCGTCCCCGCAACTTTACCCCTGGCTAGACACCCCACGCGCTGTGAAAGGTACTCTCTCCCGAATTGGTCCCCCCTTGATAAGTTGAACTAGTATTGTCATTCAATAAGATGACAACTGATTCAACTTGTCGCAGTGTACACCCGTTTTCCCACCAACTTTCCACCTGCCGTCACCCTCCACCCCCCACCCATTCAGTAATTCAGAAAGAAGATTTAGAAGCCGTGGAAAAATTGAATTGTTACTTTATTTATTTTTATTTTTACGGAGAGAACAATCTGAGCATGCGCGGTTTAAGATTTTCTTTAAAAGCCGACTGTCATATTACTCCCACCACGCGACTCATTTATAATTATTTATTTATATATCTATGAACATTTTTCTCAATTGGACCCAGCACCTCCTAAGGCCAGCCCTGGGTAGAGAGGGAGTGGGGTAGAGATGCAGAGAGGGAGGGGGTTAGAGATAGGGAGAGGGGTAGAGAGCGAAGTGGATGGGGTTAGAGACAGGGAGAAGGGTAGAGAGGCTTGGAGCGGGGTTGGCAGAGGTGGGTAGTGGGAGAGGGGTAGAGGCAGAGAGATAGGGAGAGTGGTACAGAGGGACGGGGAGAGATGGAATGTGTTAGAGAGGGAGAGGGGTAGTGAGGCAGAGGGTTAAAAGGGGGTAGAGAGAGGGAGAGGGGTAGAGAGGCAGTGAGTGAGGGGGATTAGAGGGAGGGGGTAGCGAGGTAGTGAGGGAGGGGGGTTAGTGGGAGAGGGTAGAGAGGGAGGGTGTGAGATGGAGGAAGTCAGAGAGAGGGAGGGGGGTAGAGATGTAGAGGGCGAGGGATCCCAGCGGGGCCGAGCGAGTTGAACTGTTGTCATGACCCTAGCACCCGCCCAGAGGATGCGAGTGGATTGTGACTTCAGTCGGCATTTTTTTCTTCTAAATTAGAACTTTGAAAACTTTAATAGTTTGAAGATGGTTTTAAAAGGTTAATAACTGGAGTAATATAGGTTAAAATGCGACAGGAAGATATGTATCCGTTCGGCGGAAAAAATGTGAGTAGCATGTGTGGCTAACACAAGCCTGGCTGACACAGACATTTAGAATGCTCTGAACAAAGGGAAGAGTTTTTAGTATAATTTAGGTATAGAGGAAACCTTATCAAGTTCACATTTATTGTCACATGTACCAATTAAGGTACAGTGATATTTGAGTTACCATACAGCCATACTAAGTAAAAAGCAGCAAGACACACAGCCACATAAAATAAAATTTAATATAAACATTCAACACAGCGGATTCCACATTCCTCACTGCGATGGAGGGTAATAAAGTTCAATCAACTTCCTCATTTGTTCACCCGTGGTCGGGGCTGTTGAACCCACCGCAGTCGCCGCTGCAGATGGTCCGATGTCCGAAACTATTGCGTCGGGATGATGGAAACTCCGGCATCGGGACGGGTTGGAACACTCCGTAGTGTGGAGCTCCCAATTTGGCCTCTTCTAACCGGAGACCGCGGGCTTCATGGTTAAACTCCACAGGCACTGTGGGTGGAGCTCTTCACAGGCGATCATGTTAAAGTCCACGCGCCCGCAGCTTGAAGCACCAGGCCTATCTTCAGGAAAGGCCGCATCACTCCACCTTGTTAGGATGCAGGGGGGACGGAGATACCACATGTATAAAAATCGCATCTTCATCGAGGTGACTGGTAAAAAGTTTCCGCCAATTCCCCCACTCCCCACCTAAAACCAGCAAACATTAAAACATTTTTTTAAAACATACTTAAAATAATAAAAACAGTAGAAGGGACAGACAGACTGTTGGTGGGGCAGGCAGTGCTGGTGGAGCCACCCAGTTGACACTGATTATTTGGGGGCCTACCTATATTTTATATGCTTAAAAAAATATATATTTAATTAACGAGAGGTGGGTGTGGTCGCCTTAGATTCCCTTCCCTCTACGGCCTGAAGCACTGAGTTCCTCCACCGCTTTAGAGGGAATGGACAGATGACGTTTTGAGTCAGGACCCTTCTTCAGACTGATTGGAGTGGGTGGGGGGAGGAAGCTGGAAAAGAGAGATGGGGGCTGGACAATGCCTGGCAAGTGATAGGTGGACACAAAATGCTGGAGTAACTCAGCGGGACAGGCAGCATCTCTAGAGAGAAGGAATGGGTGACATATCAGGTTGAGACCCTTCTTCAAAAGTGATAGGTGGATATAGGTGAGGGAGGCACAAGAATCCGCGGATGCTTGGATCCTGCATGGACCACAATTTAGTTAGATACACAGAGTATCTTGCCCAGAGTGGGGGAATCGAGGACCAGAGGACATGGGTTCAATGTGAAGTGGAAAAGATTTAGTAGGAATCGGAGGGGTACCTTTTCACACAGAGGGTGGTGGCTGTATGGAACAAGCTGCCGGAGGAGGTAGTTAAGGCTGGGACTATCCCAACGTTTAAGAAACAGTTAGACAGTTAGATGGATAAGACGGGATATGGACCAAACGCAGGCAGGAGGGACTAGTGGGATATGTTGGCCAGTGTGGGTAAGTTGGGCCGAAGGGCCTGTTTCCACACTGTATCACTCTATGACTCTAACACGAAGTGCTGCGATAACTTGGCGGTCCGGCAGCATCTGTGGGGAACATGGATAGGTGACGTTTCACAGTGCTGGAGTAACTCAGCGGGTTAGGCAGCATCTCTGGAGAACATGGATAGGTGACGTTTCACAAAGTGCTGGAGTAATTCAGCAGGTCAGGCAGCATCTCTGGAGAACATTTCGGGTCGGGACCCTTCTTCACACTGACAATATGTTAACAGATGAGGGGGTGATCGGCAGATGAGTGAAGTGACAGGCGAGAGAAAATAAGGAGATAAAAGGGTGTGAGAAAAGGAGAGAGGAATGTAAATGTGCATCTTTAAGGGACATTGGTCAGGTAGCATTTGGAGTCTTGCATATAGTTCTCGTCTCTCCATTACAGGACTGATGTGGAGGCTTTGGGGAAGGTGCAGAGATGGTTAACCAAAATGGTTTAAAAACAAGGCACTGCAGATGCTGGTTTTCAAAAAAGATACAATATGCTGTAGTAACTCAGTGGGACAGGCAGCATCACTGGATAGAATGAATGGGTGACGTTTCGGGTCGAGACTGAAGAAGGGTCCTTCCAGAATTTTGTGTCTACCTAAACAGCGCCTATCTATCCACGTGGCAGTGTGCCAGCAGGCTGGAGGGCGGGCAAAAGCCTTGCCACAGAGCGGGCAGGTGAAGGAGCGCTGTCCGGTGTGGACTCGCTGGAGAGCTCCAGCAGGTGGTCAAGGCAGGTGAAGCCCTTACAACAGGACAGGCAGCGGATGGGACGCTCACTGCTGTGGATACGCCGGTGCTGCCACGGCTGGACGTACGGGTGAAATCCTTGCCACACTCAACACACAGAAAGGGTCTCTCTCCGGTGTGTATCCGCTGGTGCTCCTGCAGCCCCCATGCTCCCTTGAAACGCTTGCCGCAATGGTAGCTGCTCGCCAGCATGGGTCCGCTGGTGCTGCCGCAACCCCCACGAGCTTTCAAACGTCTCACCGCAGTACGGACAGTCGTAGGGCTGGCCACCGGTGTGCAAACACTGGTGAGACAGGGCGTGGGAGGCCATGGCAAACTGCTCTCCACATACCGGGCTAGGGAAGGGACGGTCACCAGCGTGCACCTGTTGGTGGGACAGCAGCTTGGAGGAGCGGATGAAGCCCTTGCCGCAAAGGGCGCAGGTGTAGGGGCGCTCGCTGGTGTGAGTGTGCCGGTGATCTAGCAGGCTTTGGGAGTGGGTGAAGCCCTTGCCGCAGTCTCTGTAGGTATAGGGCCGCTCCCCAGTGTGCAGGCGCCTGTGCACCTTCAGTTCCGGCGACGACTTGAAGCTTTTGCCGCAGTCGGAGCACGTGAAGGGCCTCTTGCTGCTGTGCACTCGCTGGTGCACCCACAGCCCCGACAACTGGGCAAAGCTCTTGCCGCAGGTGGAGCAGCCATAGGGCTTCTCGCCAGTGTGCACCCACTGGTGGACTTTCAGTTCTTTCGTCGTCTTGAAGCTCTTGCCGCAGTCGGAGCAGCCTAAGGGCCTCTTGCTGGAGTGCACCCGCTGGTGGGACAGCAACCTAGTGGAGCGGGTGAAACCCTTGCCGCACTGGGCGCAGGTGAAGGGACGCTCGCCTGTGTGGGTGCGCTGGTGGTACAGCAGCCTGGTGGAGCGGGTGAAACCCTTGCCGCACTGGGCGCAGGTGTAGGGGCGATCGTCGGTGTGGGTGTGCTGGTGCACTAGCAGGTTGCTGGAGCGGATGAAGCCCTTGCCGCACTGGGAGCAGGTGTAGGGGCGCTCACCAGTGTGGGTGTGCTGGTTCTCCAGCAGGCTGCTGGAGCAGGCAAAGCCCTTGCCGCAGTCGCTGCAGGTGTAAGGCCGCTCCCCAGTGTGCAGGCACCTATGCTGCTTCAGTTCCTTGGATGACTTGAAGCCATTGCCGCAGTCAGAGCAGGTGAAGGGCCGTTCGCTGCTGTGCACCCACCGGTGCCGCCGTAGTCCCGACGACTGGGAAAAGCTCTTGCCGCAGGTGGAGCAGCCATAGGGCTTCTCGCCCGTGTGAACTCGCCGGTGGATCTTCAGGACCTGCGTCGTTTTGAAGCTCATGCCGCAGTCGGAGCAGCCAAAGGGCTTCTCGCCCGTGTGCACCCGCCGGTGGATTTTCAGGACCTGCGCCGTCTTGAATCTCTCGCCACAGTCGGAGCAGGTGAAGGGCCTCTCGTCGGACTGCACGCGGTTGTGCCGCAGCAGGTTGTCATAGCGGGTGAAGTTCTTGCCACACTCTGAGCAGTCGAAAGGGTGTTCTCCAGAGATGCCAACCCTAAATTTAGTTCACAGTAACATTCAACCCATTTGTCCGTAACAAATGGGGTTAAATGCATTTCTCTCCGTAACATACTCACTTGGGGTTGTTGCCGGCGGCTATGCGCCTGCGCACTGGTGCAGATCAGCGAGCTGCCGGTGGGCGGGTGCGGCACATATGCGCACTTGGCAAGGTTGCCGGCGGGTCTGCGCCTGCGCACTGGGTGGGGGTGGGGGTGGGGGGGGAGGCCCTGTGATGGGGCTGCCGCGAGCGGCCGGCTGGCGGCAAGAAAGTGCCGCTGATCGCGCGGGCCGGCGCCGCCCGGGCTCTGGGCTGGGCGTGGCTGCGAGCTGCCGGGCTGGCAAACCGGGGGCACATGGCGCCGCCGTTCACCGCGGGAGGAACACCGGCGCGGCGGTGTTCCGAAACAGCATGTTTGGCTGCCGGAACACCGTAAAAAGGTTATTTCGCCGGGACAAAATACGGCAAATCCGGGACACTTGGCATCTCTGCGTTCTCCTGTGTGAACCCGCCGGTGGGTCTCCAGCTCGCTCGGGTACTGCCAGGCCTTCCCACACACGTCGCACTCACAACACCTCTCCTTGTTGTGCCCTGCCACGTGGTCCTCCATCGAAGCTCAGCCCCTCGAAGCTCAGCCCACACAGCGAGCAGATGGGGGGAGCTCACCGGCACCCTGGCCGCCCTCAATGGCCACTCAGGTCCCCTTCTCTGCGTCCACAGCAATGGCTCCTAAACCCTGCAGGAGGGGAACACAGAGGGTCGACAAGCTGAACAGATCATCACTAATACGTGAACATTAATAGTGCTTGAAGCGGGGGGGGGGGGGGGGGGGGGGGCAGGGTGGGGCAGGGTGAAGGGGAAGGGGGAAAGGGTGGAGGGGAGTTGGGCAGGACGGCGAGCGGGTAGAGGGGAGGGGGGTGGGGAGGAGGGGGTGAAGGTTGAAGTGGGATGGAGCGGAGGGGTGAGGGGAGGTGGTTGAAGGGGATGGAGCAGAGGGGGTGAGGGGAGAAAGAGGAGGGGGTTAGGGGGATGAAGGGGTGGAGGTGAGGGGGGTAAAGGGGTGGCGGTGACGGGGAGTGTTGGAATAGGAGGGGTTGAGGGGAGAAGGGAGGGGCGGCCCTGCGCGGTGACGTACCTCCAATCCGGCAATGCCCCACCAAGCGTTTGTGGGGAACGTGAATAAGTCACACAGTGGCCTCCCGACGTCAGGTGGGCGCTACAGTCGGAGGACCAGAGGGCACCCTGGCCTGACTCACTCACATCCCGCCCGCACACCTTGAGCTCCGGCCGCAAGATCGCCCTTGGGAAGGGAGGAGGGGGTGGGGAAAGGACGCGGGGCCGAGCGGCGGCGATTAGCGGAGGCCTCGGCGATCATGGGACTGACGGGCAGCGCCAGGGGCCAATGAGAGCAGGGTCCGCTTACCCCGGACATGACATCACGAAGAACAAAGTACCGCCTTCTCCTTGCGTCCGAATAATCAGAGCCGCGTCCAATAGGTCGTGCCGTCCCGCCCTGGCAACGGTTGCGACCGACGGACAGAGACAGACATCGAGCGAGCGAGTGAGAGAGAGAGAGAGAGATAAAGAGAGACAAATAGAGGGAGGGAGGGAGAGAGACAGGGAGATAGAGAAACACAGAGAGAGAGACACACAGAGAAAGTGAGATAGAGAGACAGAGAGATCGAGAGAGACAGAGATTAAGAGAGATAGACAGAGACAGAGGGGGAAGAGCGAGAGATAGAGAGAGCGAAAGATAGAGAGAGATTGTTAGTGAGATGGAGAGAGATTGTTAGTGAGATGGAGAGAGACAGAAAGAGAGAAAGACGAAGCGAGAGCGAGGAATAGACGGAGAGATAGAGAGAGTTGGACGTAGAGAGGGAGGGCAAGAGAGAGGGGAGGGAGAGAGAGTGAGGGGGAGAGAAACAGAAAATTGGTGCCAGGAGTAGGCCATTCGGCCCATCGAGCCTGCACCGCCATTCAATATGATCATGGCTGATCATCCAACTCAGTATCCTGTACCTGCCTTCTCTCCATACCCCCTGAACCCTCTAGCCACAAGGGCCACATCTAACTCCTTCTTAAATATAGCCAATGAACTGGCCTGAACTACCTTCTGTGGCAGAGAATTCCAGAGACTCACCACTCTGTGTGAAAAATGTTTTTCTCATCTCGGTCCTAAAAGATTTCCCCCTTATCCTTAAACTGTGACCCCTTGTTCTGAACTTCCCTAACATCGGGAACAATGTTCTTGCATCTAGCCTGTCCAACCCCTTAAGAATGTTGTAAGTTTCTATAAGATCCCCCCTCAATCTTCTAAATTCTAGCGAGTACAAGCCGAGTCTATCCAGTCTTTCTTCATATGAAAGTCCTGACATCCCAGGAATCAATCTGGTGAACCTTCTCTGTATGGCAGGAATATATTTCCTCAGATTTTGAGATCAAAACTGTACGCAATACTCCAGGTGTGGAAAGGGACATACACAGTCATCCAGCTCGGAAATAGACCCTTCAGCCCAAATTGTCCACGCCAGCCAACATGCCGCATCTACACTAGTCCCACCTGCACACCCCGACCAACATGCCCCATCTACACTAGTCCCACCTGCCTGCATTTGGCCCATATCCCTCCAAACCTGTTCTATCCATGTACCTCTCCAAGTGTCTCTAAAACATTGTGATAGTCTCTGCCTCAACTATCTCCTCCGGCAGCTCGTTTCATACACCCACCACCCTCTGTATTGAAAAGTTGCCCCTCAGATTTCTATTATATCTTTCCCCCTTCACCTTAAACCTACGTCCTCTGGTCTTCTATTCCCCTACTCTGGGCACATAACAAACCATATAACCATATAACAATTACAGCACGGAAACAGGCCCTCTCGGCCCTTCCAGTCCGTGCCGACCATTTGTTTTCCCCTAGTCCCATCTACCTGCACTCAGACCATACCCCTCCATTCCCTTCACGTCCATATACCTATCCACTTTACTTTTAAATGTTAAAATTGATCCTGCCTCCACCACTTCTGCTGGAAGCTCATTCCACACAACCACCACCCTCTGAGTAAAGAAGTTCCCCCTCACGTTACCCCTAAACTTCTGTCCCTTAATTCTCATGTCATGCCCTCTTGTTTGAATCTTCCCTACCCTCAATGCGAAAAACATATCCACGTCAACTCTGTCTATCCCTTTCATCATTTTAAAGACCTCAATCAAGTCCCCCCTTAACCTTCTGCGCTCCAAAGAATAAAGACCTAACTTGTTCAACCTTTCTCTGTAACATAGTTGCTGGAACCCTGGCAACATTCTAGTAAATCTCCTCTGTACTCTCTCTATTTTGTTGACATCCTTCCTATAACTAGGCGACCAAAATTGTACACCATACTCCAGAATTGGTCTTACCAATGCCTTGTACAATTTTAACATTACATAAACCCACAATGAAGACAGTCAAGGTTTGGTCAGATGAAGCAGACTCCACACTCCAGCAGCGTTTTGGTAACACTGACTGGGATGCGTTTGCAGCTCAGGTCACCCTTGACTTCCACACTGACATTGAGGCCTATACTTCTTCTGTACTGGACTTCAGCCCACGTGCCGTCAGTGCTGCCTGAGCCGTCAGTTTCAAGGGGAGCTAAAGGCAGCAGAAATTCTGCCTTTGCTGTACTGCGCATTCGCAGCGCGAGTTTCTTGGTGGGGTTTTCAAATATGGTTTGCCATTATTTTAATAGTATCTCAGGAAACAAAGAGTGAAGAATGGACTTAATATACCAATAACGTGGTAAGTGCATTTCTTGGTGCTTTATGTTTTTAAATACTGTATTTCCCGGGGTGGGGGAAGAGCTCCGTTCACAGTGTTTGGGGAGTCTGGATTGGGGGTCAGTAACCCACTTGCCACGCTCCGGTCTGAGTGCAGGTAGATGGGACTAGGTGAGAGTAAGTGTTCGGCACGGACTAAAAGGGCCGAGATGGCTTGTTTCCGTGCTGTAATTGCTATATGGTTTTATTGTGGCCGGGGAGTGAATTAGCTTGGGTGGCTGCCGCAGCACTCCGGGCACGGACAGCAGAACTGGCCGCCACTTCCGAGGAAGGAAGCAGCTCGGGTGACTGACTTTGAGCGGCCGCCGGGACCCGACAGCAGAACCGGCTGCCACTTCAGCCCCTTCTGCTGGTCCCCACTCACCTCTGGCAGCGCTCTCCGTCTGAACATCTCTCACCTGCCGCTCACCGGCCGGCTTCCCGCAAATCTTTAAATTCCGACAGCGCGTTCACGGGACCCGTTGAGGTTACTTGGCTGTGGGAATTTAAGGATTTGCGGGACGCGGTTGACATGAGCGAAGCCTGTGATGACAACTGATTCAACGTCCCGGTGTGCTCCCGTTTTTCCCACCATCTCTCCACCTGCCTTCATCCTCTGTCCCCCACCCATTCCCTAATTAAAAAATGAAAGAGATTGAGAAGCGTTGGGAAAATTGAATTGTTACATTTTTTATTTTTTACGAAGAGAACAATCTGCGCATGTGCGGTTTAAAATTTTTTTTTAAGCCGGCTGACTGCTGAGCTTGAGCAATTACTCATGGCACGTGCTTGATAAACAGCGAGGTCGGGCTACTGCTGAAAGCACGGGGCTCGGCTTTCAGGTCAGGCGATGCCCGTGCCTATAGAGGGCCAATCTGAAGAGGGGCATCAAGAACGCCAAACACAGATACAAGCTGCGGATCGAGGAGCACTTCGACAGCAACTCCGACCCCTGACAACCAAGGGACAAACAAGAGTTGGCCTTCAAGGCTGTGCTCCCCGATGACCACCAGCCCCTCACACTCAACCCCTACGACGGTAGGATCAACGTACGTAAGGCTGCCGGCCCTGACGGCATCCCCGGGCGCGTCCTCAGGACCTGTGCTGCACAGCTGACAGACATCTGGACTGACGTCTTCAACTTGTCACTTGCACAGGTAGTTGTCCCCACGTGCCTTAAAACTACCTCCATTGTGCCAGTGTCAAAACACTCCACTGCGGCGAGCCTCAACGACTTCCGCCCAGTTGCACTCAACTCTATCATTGCCAAGTGCTTTGAAAGGCTGGTCATGGCACACCTCAAATGCTGCCTACCTCCCACTCTGGACCCCTACCAGCTTGCATACCGCAAGAACAGGAGCATGGAGGATGCCATCTCAACGGCACTCCACTCCGCCTTCTCCCATCTCGACAATAGAAACACTTATGTCAGAATGCTGTTCATCGACTGCAGTTCAGCATTCAACACCATTATCCCCTCTAAATTGATCGCCAAACTCGATGACCTGGGCATCAACCCCTCCCTCTGCAATTGGTTACTGGACTTTCCAACCAACAGACCACAGTCTGTTAGGTTGGATAACCACTCCTCTTCTACCATCACTCTGAACACTGGCGTACCCCAGGGCTGCTTGCTGAGCCCCCTCCTCTACTCCCTCTTCACCTACGACTGCATACCCAGAGATGCCAACTGGTACGGATTTCCCGTAATTTCTACGGAAAATTGGCCAATTACGGGCGGTACGATTTTCATATCGTAAATCCCGGATTTTGCCGATTTTAAGTTAGCACATACTTGTTGTGTGTGTTTGGGAGTGTGTGAGTGAGTGTGTGTGTGTGAGTGTGTGAGTGCCAGTGATGGAAATGGGGGGGTATGCAGAGGGACGACGTTCTCCTACGTTCCAGTTTCCAGTTTCCATCCTGTGCATGAATTCCCAGCTTTATCCTGCGCTACTTAATCCAAGGACGAGCGAACAATCGGACAGACGGGCGAAAGGAACGATCATAGATGACATTTCGGATTGAGACCCTTCTTCAGACCGTCAGGGGAAAGAGGAACAATAGATATAGATGGCACTAAGGACAAACGAATGGAAGATATGCCTCCCGTTTCCCTTTCCCTTGATTGTCAGTCTGAAGAAGGGTCTCTGCCCAAAATGTCACCTATTGCGCTCTACGATGGTTGCTTTCGTCCGTCTGTCCATGCATTCACTCACTCTTGGTGCCGGCGCTTCTCCGCTCAGACTCCGACACGCACACACACACACAGATCGGCGCGGGCCGGGACCAGGAGCAGGGTGCAGGATGACATCAAATGGGTCATGGCAGCTATCGAAAAAGTACGGAAATTATAAGGGGGGGTGGGGGGGCTGGGGTGGCTCAGTGGGACGGGCGCCGGCTCTGGGGAGTGGATGACTTTTCTGGTCGAGATCCTTCTGCAGATAATCACGAGTACTCTCACCGACGAGAGTTCAGTTCAGTCTGAAAAAGAGTCTTCTCTCCAGTCGCTGCCTGTCCCGTTGAGTTACTCCAGCTGTATGTCTAACTTAAATTTCAAGAGTTAAATAAAAAAACACAGAGTGCTGGAGGAACTCAGCGGGCTTCGCGGCATCTGTGGAGGGAATGGATTACGAGTTGTTTCGGGCCAGGGTTCTTGTTCAATAGGAAGGAACTGCAGATCAAAGATACTAGAGCGGATACTAGTATCTTTGCTGCAGATCAGGCATTATATTCTTCCGATTTAAATCGTAATTTCGATTTTATTGTTTTCCTATTTTTATTTTTTCGCGCCCGATTATTTGGTGGCCAATCAACGACTGTCTCTAAGGGGGTTGCGTCCAATCACCGACCAGCTACCCTTAAAATTCCCGTCCAATCAATAAATCGGTCTCCTCCCGCCCAATCAGCCGCCGTCTCCAAGGGCATTGTGTCCAATCACATAATGCGCTGGTCACTTGGCAGCCAATCAGACAGTCTCCTAGGGGCCTTTTGATCAATCACCGACCTGCTTCCCTCACTAAAGCAGACGATGGCTGCAGCCAACACACACACACAGACAGAGACAGAGTCTCCCCCCCCCCCCCCCCCTCCTTCCCAACCTCAGCTTCACGGACCCAGAGTACCCTTAGTTCCTAAACCCATTTCCATCACTGGAGTGTGTGTGAGTGTGTCTGTGTCTGTGTGTGTGAGTGTGTCTGTGTGTGTGAGTGTGTCTGTGTGTGTGTGAGTGTGTCTGTGTGTGTGTGAGTGTGTCTGTGTGTGTGTGAGTGTGTCTGTGTGTGTGAGTGTGTCTGTGTGTGTGAGTGTGTCTGTGTGTGTGAGTGTGTCTGTGTGTGTGAGTGTGTCTGTGTGTGTGAGTGTGTCTGTCTGTGTGTGTGTGTGTGTGTGCGTATATATGTGTGAGTATAAACATATCAAGACATATTGATAATGAACTCGTTCATCCAGTCTTTCAATAGAGCATTTTCAATGGTGAGTTAATATATGTTTATGTAATACCAACTAATGAACATACAGGTATGTTAATGTTAACATTATGCACTATCGCTTGCCTGTGGGAGCCGCGCTTGCCATCATGCAGAAAAAAAATTGCTTCGCGCAAAAAATTACTGATTTTGTCTCCAAATTACTGATTTTTAGCCTTATGATTACTGATTTGTGCTCTGGAAGGTTGGCATCTCTGCATACCTGTACCAACACCATCATCAATGAGGGAAGTTAGTATAGAAATAGCAGGAGCTATGACAGAAATATTTCAAATGTCATTAGAAACGGGAATAGTGCCGGAGGATTGGCGTACTGCGCATGTTGTTCCATTGTTTAAAAAGGGTTCAAAGAATAAACCTAGAAATTATAGACCTGTTAGTTTGACGTCAGTGGTGGGTAAATTAATGGAAAGGATACTTAGAGATAATATATAAAAGCATCTGGATCAACAGGGTCTGATCAGTAACAGTCAACATGGATTTGTGCCTGGAAGGTCATGTTTGACAAACCTTCTTGAATTTTTTGAAGAGGTTACTAGGGAAATTGATGAGGGTAAAGCAGTGGATGTTGTCTATATGGATTTCAGTAAAGCCCTTGACAAGGTTCCCCATGGAAGGTTGGTTAAGAAAGTTCAATCTTTGGGTGTTAATGGCAGAGTAGCAAGATGGATTCAACAGTGGCTGAATGGGAGATGTCAGAGAGTAATGGTGGATGGCTGTTTGTCAGGTTGGAAGCCGGTGACCAGTGGGGTGCCTCAGGGATCTGTGTTGGGTCCACTGTTGTTTGTCATGTACATCAATGATCTGGATGATGGGGTGGAAAATTGGATAAGTAAGTATGCAGATGATACTAAGATAGGTGGTGTTGTGGATAATGAAGTAGATTTTCAAAGTCTACAGAGAGATTTGGGCCATTTGGAAAAGTGGGCTGAAAGATGGCAGATGGAGTTTAATGCTGATAAGTGTGAAGTGCCACATCTTGGCAGGACAAATGAAAATAGGACGTACATGGCAAATGGTAGGGAATTGAGGAATGCTGTGGAACAGAGGGATCTAGGAATAACTGTGCATAGTTCCCTGAAGGTGGAATCACACGTAGATAGGGTGGTAAAGAAAGCTTTTGGTGTGCTGGCCTTTATAAATCAGAGCATTGAATATAGGAGCAGGGAAGTAATGTTAAAATTGTACAAGGTATTGGTAAGACCAATTCTGGAGTATGGTGTACAATTTTGGTCACCTAATTATAGGAAGAATGTCAACAAAATAGAGAGAGTACAGAGATTTACTAGAATGTTGCCTGGGTTCCAGCAACAAAGTTACAGAAAAAGGTTGAACAAGTTAGGTCTTTATTCTTTGGAGCGCAGAAGGTTAAGGGGGGACTTGATTGAGGTCTTTAAAATGATGAAAGGGATAGACAGAGTTGATGTGGATAAGCTTTTCCCATTGAGGGTAGGGAAGATTCAAACAAGAGGGCATATCATGAGAATTAAGGGACAGAAGTTTAGGTGTAACATGAGGGGGAACTTCTTTACTCAGAGAGGGGGGTGCCAACCTGTGCGGGTATGGCTGCAAAGCCTGCAGCTGTCCATATTTTCTCTCTTTTTTTTGTTTTCAGTTAGTTGAGTTTTTCTGTTTTTCGGAGTCCTAGCCTTTTTTATGTGGTGGTGGGGGAGGGGAAGGGGGAAACTGCTTTCTAGTGTCCCTACCTGGTCGGAGAGGCAGCTTTTCTCCGGGCTGCACCGTCGACCCATCCTTGCGGCATACCAGCAAGCCTGGAGCGGCGTTTCCTGAGGGGACCGCCCTGAGCCACGGCTTTGGCAGCAGCGCAGCGCTGGAGCGCCATCGTGGAGTGGAGCAGGCGATACCTTGCCTAGGTCGCCGCGCTGGAGCTCCGGTAAGCTGAAGACTGCAGGTGAACATCGCGGAGCTGCGGGGCGGCCGGCCGCGGGCGGCGCCGCTGAAATTTAAATTGTAACCTGGGTTCTCTTGACGAGATCGCCGGTTGTGGAGCTCCATCCAGCGCAGCCTGTTGGTGTCGGAAGCTGCGGTCTCCAGCAAAGAAGCGACCGTTACAGACACACCGAGCCGCTGAGAGGGTTCTCGGCGTAGAAGGGACTGGAACATCGGCCCCCATAGCGGCGACTGTGGAGGCCTCAATTGGCCTGACTATGGGTGAACTGGGGATGGGGCCTGGACTTTGTGCCTTCCCTCATAATGGGAACCATTGTGGGGGGATGTTTTTTTATCTTTTATGATAAATCCTTTCATGTTATGTCTTATCTTTATCTATGTGCTGCATGGCAAGAAAAATTTCACTACACCAATTGGTGTATGAGACAATAAATGTCCTTTGTCCTTTGTCCTTTGTGGCTGTGTGGTGCAGCAGAAGTGGTGGAGGCAGGATCGATTTTAACATTTAAAAGTAAAGTGGATAGGTATATGGACGGGAAGGGAATGGAGGGGTATGGTCTGAGTGCAGGTAGATTGGACTAGGGGGAAATAAATGGTCGGCATGGACAGTAAGGGCCGAGAGGGCCTGTTTCCGTGCTGTAATTGTTATGTGGTTATATCAAGTATGCAGATGATACGACGGTGATTGGCCTCATCAGCGACAATGATGAGTCGGCCTACAGGGAGGAGGTACAGCTCCTAACAGCATGGTGTGTCGACAATAACCTGGCCTTCAACTCCATGAAGACAAAGGAGCTCATTGTGGACTTCAGGAGATCGAGAGGCTGCACGCACAACCCCATCCATATCAACGGGACGGAGGTGGAACGTGTCTCCCGCTTCAGGTTCCTGGGGGTCAACATCTCTGCTGACCTCTCCTGGACCTACAACACATCCTCGCTGATCAAGAAGGCTCACCAGACTTCCGGTGGCGTCAATGGTGGGGTGAGAGACGTCGCTGTTTCGCTCTGCTCCCGAAGAATGTTTTAATGTGCTAAAATATGAGTTGGAAGACGGGGGAGTTCTGAAAATAACTACCGGAGCTGCTATTTAATTGTGTGTTATCAGAAATCCTTCTGATAACAGAGAATAATTGCAGTTTTAAATGAAAAGACAGAAACCTCGCCAGAAGCCTGCGAAAGCAAAAGCCGCTTCAAGACCTGCTACAAGAGCCTATTTGAAAAAAAACTGAAGAAACTCCTCAATCCCCTCAAACATCAGCTGGAAGTTCAGAAGAAGAAGTTGATTCCCAAAATCCTTCTACAGAATTGCCTTTAATGGAGGAACAAATGGAACATCTGGAAAAGTCAGTATTAGCTTCAGTCACTGAAGTAATTTCAAAACTGATACGAGAGGAGAACCTCGTGCTGGACAAAAGCCTCTCTGAAAAAATTAAACAAGGTAATGATACGCTGATGGGGAAAATTGATGACTTAACCAAACGTGTGGTCGAAGTTGAGGAGGATTTGAACAAAAAAATTAAGCGTGTTGATAAGGATTGTAATAAAAAACTGGATACAATGCTAAAATCTACTGAGGTGGCTATGGAAGGAATGGACAATACGATAACTGAGATGGCTAAGGAGATAAAGAGACTAAAACAGGAACAAGAAAGTATTGGGAGGGAGCTTGCTAAAATGAAGTATAAATGTACGGACTTGGAGGCAAGATCAAGGAGACAAAATTTGAGGATAATCGGATTAAAAGAAGGAAAGGAGATTGGACAAAATTTTCAGGAGTTTGCTGCCAATTTACTCAAACAAGTGCTTAAGCTGCCTGAAGCCCCAAGAATAGATATGGCTCACCGGGCAATAGATATGGCAAGCTTAACTGCCCCCCCAAGACAGATTATTCTGAAATTCTATGACATTTCAACCCTGGAAGGAATTATGAAAAAGATTCCACATGGTGGGAATTTGATGTTTGGAGAAGCCAAACTAAGATTCTTCCGTGATTTTCCAGCTGAAGTCGTGGAAAAGAGGAATAAGTTTACAAACACAAGGCTACAGAAAGAGGTCTCGGGAGTAAGATATGGGATAGTGTACCCCGCTAAATTGAGAATTTCTTATAACCATGTTGAACGTGCATTCACGGATCCAGAAGAGGCATTTAAATATGCACAAAGTATAACAAAGGAGGACTACTGATCGTTAGGATTTCTCCTACAATAACATCGAGGAGAAACGACAAAGAAAAGATTGTGGGTACACAAAAAGCTGGAGAAACTCAGCGGGTGCAGCAGCATCTAAGGAGCGAAGGAGATAGGCGACGTTTCGGGTCGAGACCCTTCTTCAGACAAGTGTGTCTGAAGAAGGGTCTCGACCCGAAACGTCGCCTATCTCCTTCGCTCCTTAGATGCTGCTGCACCCGCTGAGTTTCTCCAGCTTTTTGTGTACCCTCGATTCTCCAGCATCTGCAGTTCCTTCTTTAAAAAGAAAGGATTGTGTCTCTTTTTCTTTAACATATAAAAAAGACTGCTCTTGTTAAAATGGCGTACCGTCCTCGAGGCACTGTCTAGGCATTTTATCTTTGGAATGTTAATTCAAGGTCGGATTTTAAGTTTCATTTCAACAAAGGACTGACAAAGAAGAGAAACTGTGGCGGGGAAAATAAATTGAGGATATAGTGTAATATAGAATATGATTTAAGAAATATATAATTACATACTAACATAAAATATAATTAATAAAATTGGGTAGTAGTAATAACATATTACACATTTTATGCGTACAGTAGACTTAGTCTAGATTGCGAGTAAAGGGGCGGGAGGAGACTCAGATACTTGGAAGTTATCCAAGGGTCTGAATCTGGTTAACCCCTTGGGACCTGCTGTTGTCTGATACAAAAGTTTGAGACTTAATTGTAATAAATCTAGGCATATTGATAGATATGGATATATAATTAACATAATTACTGTTATATCTAATTATATAATTAATGTTGGAAACCACTTTTTTATTTTGTTTTTCCTCCTGGAAGATAAATTTCTAATCTAGCTATTGGAGTACGTTTTATTATATATATATATATATATATAATTTTGAACTTTGTATCGCTCTCTCTTCCAATTAATAATAATTGGTCAAGGGGGCAGAGCGAAACATATAAAAACATCTACGGAAGTCAATAAGAATTTTTCTACCTCCTGTTGGTGGCTTGTTTTTAATTATAATATCTTTATTTTTGGATATTATAATATCACTTTTTGTTTGTTAATTATCTTTTCACGACTCTACACTTTCTGGTCTTTCTTAAGGTTTATTCTGAAGGGGAGATGCCAACAAAACTTAACAACTGGGGATGATCATCCTTCATCTGGAGTTATAAGGTTCTTGGTGGCACCATATGAAGTAAAGGCATTAACATGATCCATAATGCAAGACAATAACCAAAAGAAAACTGGAGGAATCACGTTCTGTAGTTGGAATATAAGGGGCGCTAATGAACCAATTAAAAGGGGTAAGATCTTTGCCCACTTAAAAGCCTTAAAAAGTGACATTATTTTTTTACAAGAGACACATCTGAAATATCAAACACAGATAAGATTGAAGGCAAATTGGATTGGGCAAACATACTACTCTTCATTTACTTCTAAATCTAGAGGCACGGCTATTATCATTCGTAAAGGTATACCATTTAAATTAAAGAATACTATAGCAGATAAAGAGGGGAGGTATGTCATAGTTACGGGAGAAATTTATTCTACTCCACTTACTTTGATAAATATTTATGCTCCTAATTTTGACAACCCCCAATTTTTTAGTAAAAAATGTGGATATAATTTCAGAACTTAATCATCAAAATGTGATAATAGGGGGAGATTTGAATTGTGTTTTAGATCCATATTTGGATAAATCGGCAAAACAAAAAAGGACTAACATAAAATCTAAAACGAGTGAACTCCTAAATACATACATGAAAAATACTAATATAACAGGTGTATGGAGAATCGCTAACCCAGTAAGTAGGGAATATTCATTTTATTCAACAGTACATAAAACGTATTCACGTATTGATTATTTCTTAGTGGACACAAAACTAATTCCATATACATATAATTCTAAATGTCATAATAATATCATTTCTGATCATTCACCGTTAACTTTTTCTTTAAAATTAGAAGGAATGCCCGATACAAATTCGTTTTGGAGGTTTAACCCCCAAATTTTAAATAACTCACAAGGTTGCACATATTTAAAAGAGCAGATGAGATTCTTCTTTGAGACAAATGATACACCAGATATTTCACCCTCCTTATAATGGGAAACTTTTAAAACATTTATTAGAGGAACTATAATCTCATATCAAGCTCGGACCAAACAGGGTTCATACCAAAGAGATACTCATGTAACAATTTGAGACGGTTGTCTAATATAATGTACTCACATAATACTGAAGAAGAACTAGCAATTATTTCATTGGATGCAGAAAAAGCTTTTGATCAAGTAGATGGCAATATTTATTCAAAGTATTGGAAAAATTTAATATGGGAGATAATTTTATTTCAAGGGCAAAACTACTATATGATAAGCCGACGGCTAGAATACTGACTAATAATATATTATCCCCGAAATTCTATTTAGCATGGGCAATAGGCAGGGGTGCGCGTTATCGCCCCTGCTTTTTGCACTAGTGATAGAGCCTTTAGCTGAAAGTATAAGAAGCCATCCGAACATTCATGGGTATATTACCAAACACTCAAATAATAAAATTTCATTATATGCAGACGACATATTATTATATATTACAAATTCGCAAACTAGCATACCAAATATACTAAATTTAATAGAAGAATTTGGTTCTTTTTCAGGATATAGAATAAATTGGAACAAAAGCAAAATTATGACGATAAAACCTCAAGAGTCGACACATCTGTTGCAATTCCCTTTTAGAATTACAACAGAAAAAATTAAATATTTGGGCATCCAAATTACTAGGAACTATAAATCATTACTCAACGCAAACTATATGCCTTTATTAACTAAATTAAATGGGCTGATTAAATTTTGGAAGACACTGCCGATGTCATTAATAGGCAGAATAAACGCGATAAAAATGATCTTCTTACCACAAATATTGCACCTATTTCAATCAATACCAATATACATACCTAAAAAATTCAAAAAATTAGATTCTGATATTATAAACTTCATATGGGATTATAAATCACACAGAATTTAAAAAAAAAACACGTGTAAATCTAAAGAATCAGGGGGACTGACACTCCCTAACTTATTGTATTATTATTGGGCAGTGAATATTACAAATATAATCTACTGGTTGGACAGTTCTGCCCAACAGGTAGATTGGATAAGAATGGAGAAAGAGGATTGTTCCCCTTATAATATAGGAGCGACCCTTCTTTCTCCGATAAAACTGAACAATGTAATGTACAAGAAGAATCCAATTATTCATAGTATAATACGAATTTGGAAACAAATAAAATTAACTTTAAAATTAAGAAAATTATCGCTTCTTTCTCCAATAGCTAATAACCCCTCATTCAAACCATCCATTATTGATAAAACGTTTACCCATTGGGAAAGAATAGGAATTAAAATGATGGGAGATATGTATGAAATGGGAAAACTTTTATCATTCCAACAATTACAACTAAAATATAATTTGAAAAGTAATCAATATTTCAAATACCATCAAATTCAAGATTATTTGAAAAAGTATATACAAGGATATCAAACTTTAACCCCAGATCTACTGGAGGAAGGAATTAATAGAAAGGCAGAATCAAGCAATTTAATATCTTACTTATAATTCTAAATATAGAAACACCAACGACAGAAGCAAATAGAAGAGACTGGGAGCAAGAGTTATTGATAAAAATTCCGAACGATAGATGGGATAAAAAAATTTTATATGTAAACAAATGTTCAATGAATGTAAGACATAACCTAATTCAATTCAAAATTTTACATAGATTATATTATTCGAAAACAAGACTGAATAAAATATTTTCAAATGTTTCCCCCATCTGCGACAAATGTCTAACTCAAAATGCCACTATAGCACATTCCTTTGTCTCTTGTACAAAACTGTATACATTTTGGAATGAAATTTTTGGAATTTTTACAAAACTATTTAACACAAAATTGAACCCCAATACTGAATTGATTATCTTTGGATCAATGGAAGAGGGAAGTAAACTAACTATATTCCAAGAAGCTTTTCTTAATTATGGTCTATTAACAGCGAAAAAACTCATACTTAAATTTTGGAAAAACGCACCTACGCCAACATTCAAAATGTGGATCTCAAACATGTCTGAAACGCTACATCTTGAAGAAATGAGATTCCTCTTACTAGGCAAAGTAGACCAATTCTTAAAGATTTGGTCTCCGTTTATCAACTTTATACAAGCATATGGCACAACATAACATAACCTTAGAAATTAAATGTTTAGAACTGGGTGACGGATGGGCAAAAATATGAGATAGGTAGATCTCTCCTAATCTCTCCTTTCTTTTTACTTTATCCTTCTCTTTCAATCTTTTAACTTCTCACCTCTGTCCTTTATTTATTTTTTTTGTTTTCTGTTTCTACTCGCTTGTCTATCTATTCCGACACTCTTTATTTCTTTTTTCTCTCACTGTTCTTTTATTATTGAACTAAAAGTATGAAGTTGTACAAGAATGAGAATATGTATTTATGTATTAGGTACTTAAGTACCAGACTACTGTACTTACTTCTAACAAAAATAAACAACAACAAAAAAAAAAAAAAAAAGAAGGCTCACCAGCGTCTCTTCTTCCTAAGGAGACTTAAGGTCCACCTGTCTCCCCTGATTCTGGTGAACTTCTACCGCTGCACCATCGAGAGCATCCTTACCAACTGCATCACAGTATGGTATGGTAACTGCTCTATCGCCGACTGGAAAGCTCTGCAGACGGTGGTGAAGATCGCCCCACGCATCACAGGCTCCTCACTCCCCTCCATTTAGTCTGTCCATAGTAAACAATGCCTGCGCCGGGAGCACAGCATCGCCAGAGACAGCTCACACCCCAACCATAGACTGTTTACCCTCCTCCCATCCAGGAGATGCTACAGGTCCCTCCGCTGCCGTACCTGTAGGCTCAAGAACAGCTTCTTCCCTGCAGCTGTCACACTTCTCAACGCTGCCTGTCTCCACCCTCCCCCCCCCCCCCCCCACCCCCCCCACCGGACTATCCAATCACCAGCAAATTGCATGGATACCACTGTATATGTATAGATGTATATACTACTTTGGTGGCAAAAACAGGAAGGTAGACTATTATTTGAATGGTGACCGATTAGGAAAAGGGGAGATGCAGCGAGACCTGGGTGTCATGGTACACCAGTCATTGAAAGTAGGCATGCAGGTGCAACAGGCTGTGAAGAAAGTGAATGGTATGTTGGCATTCATAGCAAAAGGATTTGAGTACAAGAGCAGGGAGGTTCTACTGCAGTTGTATAGGGTCTTGGTGAGGCCACACCTGGAGTATTGCGTACAGTTTTGGTCTCCTAATCTGAGGAAAGACATTCTTGCCATAGAGGGAGTACAGAGAAGGTTCACCAGACTGATTCCTGGGATGACACAACTTCCATATGAAGAAAGACTGGATAGACTCGGCTTGTACTCGCTGGAATTTAGAAGATTGAGGGGTGATCTCATAGAGACTTACAAAATTCTTAAGGGGTTGGACAGGCTAGATGCAGGAAGATTGTTCCCAATGTTGGGGAAGTCCAGGACAAGGGGTCACAGTTTAAGGATAAGGGGGAAGTCTTTTAGGACCGAGATGAGAAAATCGTTTTTCACATAGAGAGTGGTGAATCTGTGGAATTCTCTGCCACAGAAGGTAGTTGAGGCCAGTTCGTTGGCCATATTTAAGAGGGAGTTGGATGTGGCCCTTGTGGCTGAAGGGATCAGAGGGTATGGAGAGAAGGCAGGTACAGGATATTGAGTTGGATGATCAGCCATGATCATATTGAATGGCGGTGCAGGCTCGAAGGGCCGAATGGCCTGCTCCTGCACCTAATTTCTATGTTTCTATGTTTACTGCGCAATACTTGTTTATTCAGAAGTTCGCTCTTCGGAGATACCAACTGCATTTCGTTGTCTCTGTATTGTACATTGCACAATGACAATTAAAGATTGAATTGACTTGAAATTGAAAAACAATGTCCGTGTTGAACATTATGCACAAATAACCAATTTCTTCATTTTAATCAGTATTTTCTTATTTAAATTATTCTGTATTCTTCAATTTCTTCATTTTATTCAATGTTT
Source organism: Okamejei kenojei (assembly GCA_035221665.1). Classification (NCBI taxonomy): domain Eukaryota; kingdom Metazoa; phylum Chordata; class Chondrichthyes; order Rajiformes; family Rajidae; genus Okamejei; species Okamejei kenojei. The sequence continues at coordinate 719,052 of CM069155.1, forward strand.
TTTCATAAGCATGGAAAGAGGCCATTCAGCGCACCTTTACCACCCTTTCCAGCTTGACAACATCTTTCCTATAATACGGTGACCAAAACTGAACACAAGACTATACTTAATGTTCTGACTGATGAAGGCCAATGTACTGAAAGCCTTCTTGACCACCCTGTCTACTGGTGACACCACTTTCAAGGAGCTATGTACCTGCAATTGAATTTTGATCACAAAAAAAACCTGTTTTTAAAAACACACAGGCATCTCTCCCACACACGGAGTTTAGGCCAATTATCCACAATGATAGGTGGAGTGAGCAAGAGACTGCATCTACCCGATCTGTTCCGCTCATTATTTTACTCATCACTCCTCATCTTCCTAAGCTCCAAGGAATAGAGTCCTTGCCTACACAACCTCTCCCTATTGTTCAGAGTCCTGGCAACATCCTCGTAAATCTTCTCTGTGCCCTTTCCAGCATGACAACATCTTTCCGATAACATAGTGACCAAAATTGAACACAAACTCTAAATGTGGCCTCATCAACGTCTTATACAACTGCAACATATTCAATACTATGATTGATGAAGGCCAATGTGCCAAAAGCCTTTTTGACCACCATATCTACCTATGATGCCACTTTCAATGAACTATGTTCCTGTACTCCTAGATCCCTCTGCTCTACAACACTACCCAGAGGCTTACCATTCACTATGTAGGTCCTGCCCAAGTTAGACTTCCCAAAATGTAATACCACACATTTCTCTGTATTAAATTCCATCAACCATTCCTCAGCCCACCGGGCCAATCGATCCAGATCCTGCTGCAATTGTTCACAATCATCTGCAAAACTATCCACATTTGTATCATCTTACTGATCTTTTCCTGTATGTTCTCATCTGAATCATTGATGTAGATGACAAACAGTAAGGGGCCCAGCACTGAATCCTGAGGCACGCCACTAGTAACAGGCCTCCAGTCCGAGAAGAAACCTTCCACCATCACCCTCTGCTTCCTTCCTTGAAGCCAATTTTCTATCCATTCAGCTATTTTTCCTTGGATGTAATATGTACAGACAGTGCAGCAATTACATTTTTACAATGCAGATTTACAGGCCTATTAACCCAATATACATAGATACCATGCAATAAACAACAATCCAATAAATAAATAACACCAATATTATTGCATAAAAATCCTACAAGTGCATAAAATGTTGAGGGGAATAGATAGGCAAGGCAAGGCAAGGCAAGGCAACTTTATTTATATAGCACATTTCATACACGAGGCAGACTCAAAGTGCTTCACATAAAAACATGTCATACAATAAAATGAAATAATAAAAAAAAGAAATAAAATAGAAGAATTAAAATAAAATAAAATAAAAGCGAAGTTAAAAATGCATTATAGAAAAGTGCAAAAGTTAAAAGTGCAATGTAGTTAGGATTTAGCTGAAAGCTAAAGTAAAAATAGAAGTTTTCAGTCTTGTTTTAAAAGTGGCCAAAGTTGGGGCAAGTCTTACATCTTCAGGACGTTTATTCCAGCTATTTGATGCATAGTAACTAAATCCTGCATTCCCATGTTATGTATTTACTCTGGGATTAGTCTCTGAAGATCTTAGAAGACTTATATAGTCGAAGCAGGTCAGTGATATACTTTGGCCCTAAACCATGTAGTGATTTATAGGTGAGCAGCAAGATTTTTAAATCAATTCTCTGACATACTGGGAGCCAATGTAAGGATTTAAGAATTGGTGTAATGTGTTCAAATATTTTGGTCTTTGTTAGAACTCTAGCAACAGCGTTCTGAACTAGCTGTAGCTGCCTGACAGTTTTTTTTTCGGAAGACCTGCAAGGAGACCGTTACAATAATCTAGCCTACTTGTAATAAAGGCATGTACAAGTTTTTCGAAATCTTGAGCTGACATGAGTCCTCTTAGTCTTGCTACATTTTCGAGGTGATAGTAGGCCGATTTTGTTACTGATTTAATGTGACTGTCGAAATGTAAATCTGAATCCATAATAACCCCGAGATTTCTGACTTTGTTTGAGATTTTCAGGGACAAAGAATGAAGGTGTTGGGTTACTTTAAGCCTTTCTTTTTTAGCACCGAAAACAATTTATCTCCGTTTTGTCTCTATTTAGTTGAAGGAAATTTTGGCACATCCAGTCTTTGACTTGCTCAATGCACTGGAACAGCAGATCTATGGGGCGATAGTCATTTGGTGATAGCGCTACATAGATTTGATTGTCATCGGAATAGCAGTGGTAGTCAATATTATTATTTTGCATGGTTTGCCCTAGTGGGAGCATGTAGATGTTGAATAAAGAGGGTCCTAAGATCGAACCTTGTGGGACTCCACACGTCACGTTGGTTGGTTCTGATACAAAGTCGCCAATGGAAACAAAATAGTTGCAAAATAGCTGATACAAAGTCGCCAATGGAAACAAAACAACGGCCCACAGGAGGGGGAGGAGCGACACCCGACCGGTAAGGATAAAAATCTAGCACGGGGCTTGTTTTTCCAGAGGCCCACAGGAGCCGTTGGAAGAAGAGGAGGAGGGGGAGGAGCGACACCCGACCGGTAAGGATATAAATCGAGCGCGGGGCTTGTTTTTCCAGAGGCCCACAGGAGCCGTTGGAAGAAGAGGAGGAGGGGGAGGAGCGACACCCGACCGGTAAGGATATAAATCGAGCGCGGGGCTTGTTTTTCAGAGGCCCACAGGAGCCGTTGGAAGAAGAGGAGGAGGGGGAGGAGCGACACCCGACCGGTAAGGATATAAATCAAGCGCGTGGCTTGTTTTTCCAGAGGCCCACAGGAGCCGTTGGAAGAAGAGGAGGGGGAGGAGCGACACCCGACCAGTAAGGATAAAAATCAAGCGCGGGGCTTGTTTTTCCAGAGGCCCACAGGAGCCGTTGGAAGAAGAGGAGGGGGAGGAGCGACACCCGACCGGTAAGGATAAAAATCAAGCGCAGGGCTTGTTTTTCCAGAGGCTTACCCAAATCCATAACGTTCCATTTGGAGAGGTGGGTTTTTTTTTGAGGAAGCCGCTGATTGGTGGAAGAGGACCCGAGGAAGCAGCTGATTGGGTGCAACCCCGGGTTTACAATTTTACATTTCTGCCTTCTGGGAGTGAGGGATTCTGGGAGTTAAGGATTTAGTATTTAGTAGTAAAGTTTAAAGGATAAGTTTTTGTGTTTTTTAATATTTAATAAAGTGTAATTTGGGAGTAAGGTATGGCAGTAGAGATTGGCCCCGTGGTTTGTTCAGCCTGCAACATGTGGGAGATCAGGGAGATGGTCGGTGTCCCTGGTGACTACGTTTGCAGGAAGTGTGTCCAGCTGCAGCTCCTGGCAGATCGCATTGAACGATTGGAACTGCGGCTGGATTCATACTGGAGCATCCACGATGCGGAGAAAGTCGTGGATAGCACGTACAGTGAGTTGGTCACACCGCAGGCAAAAGGTAAGAGGACAAGAAGGGAACGGGTGGCCAATAGCCAGCAAAGCAGTAGGCAGGTAGTGCAGGAGTCCCCTGCGGTCATCTCCCTCCTAAACAGGTATACCATTTTGGATACTGTTGAGGGAGATGGCTCATCAGCGGAATGCAGCAGCAGCCAGGTTCATGGCACCATGGGTGGCTCTGCAGCACATGAGGGGGGAAAAAAAGAGGGGAAGGGCAATAGTAATAGGGGATTCAATTGTCAGGGGAATAGATAGGCGTTTCTGCGGCCGCAAACGAGACTCCAGGATGGAATGTTGCCTCCCTGGTGCAAAGGTCAGGGATGTCACTGAACGGCTGCAGAACATTCTGGAGGGGGAGGGTGAACAGCCAGTTGTCGTGGTGCATGTTGGCACCAACGATATAGGTAAAAAAAAGGGATGAGGTCCTACAAGGTGAATTTAGGGAGCTAGGAGATAAACTTAAAAGTAGGACCTCAAAGGTAGTAATCTCCGGATTACTACCAGTACCACGGGCCAGTCAGAGTAGAAATAGGAGGATAATGCAAATGAATACGTGGCTTGAAAAGTGGTGCAAGGGGGAGGGATTCAAATTTTTAGGGCACTGGGACCAGTTCTGGGGGAGGTGGGACCGGTACAAACAGGACGGTTTGCACCTGGAATGGAATGGAACCAATGTTCTTGGGGGAGTGTTTGCTAGTGCTGTCGGGGAGGATTTAAACTAATGTGGCAGGGGGATGGGTACAAGAGCAGAGAGGCAGGAGGGTGTAAAATGAGGGTAGAAGCATTAGGTAGCAAGGTGAAAAGTAAAAGTGGCAGGCAGAAAAAACCAGGGCAAAAATCAAAAAGGGCCACTTTTCAGCAAAATTGTATAAGGGGTAAGTGCGTTGTAAAGACAAGCCTGAAGGCTTTGTGTTTCAATGCAAGGAGTATTCGTAATAAGGTGGACGAGTTGAACGTGCAGATAGATATTAATGATTATGATATAGTTGGGATCACGGAGACATGGCTCCAGGGTGACGTAGGCTGGGAGCTGAACATCCAGGGATATTCAATATTCAGGAGGGATAGAGAGAAAGGAAAAGGAGGTGGGGTAGCGTTGCTGGTTAGAGAGGAGATTAACACAATGGAAAGGAAGGACATTAGCTTGGAGGATGTGGAATCGGTATGGGTAGAGCTACAAAACACTAAGGGGCAGAAAACGCTGGTGGGTGTTGTGTACAGGCCACCTAACAGTAGCAGAGAAGTTGGGGATGGTATCAAACAGGAAATTAGAAATGCGTGCGACAAAGGCAAAACAGTTATAATGGGTGACTTCAATCTACATATAGATTGGGTTAATCAAATTGGCAGGGGTGCTGAGGAAGAGGATTTTTTGGAATGTATGCGGGATAGTTATCTAAATCAACATGTAGAGGAACCAACGAGAGAGCAGGCTATTTTAGACTGGGTTTTGAGTAATGAGGAAGGGGTAATTAGCCGTCTTGTTGTACGTGCCCCCTTGGGCAAGAGTGACCATAATATGGTTGAGTTCTTCATTAGGATGGAGAGTGACATTGTTAATTCAGAAACAATGGTTCTGAACTTAAAGAAAGGTAACTTTGAGGGTATGAGACGTGAATTGGCCAAGATTGACTGGCAATTAATTCTAAAAGGGTTGACGGTGGATATACAATGGAAGACATTTAAAGACTGCATGGATGAACTACAAAAATTGTTCATCCCAGTTTGGCAAAAGAATAAATCGGGGAAGGTAGTGCATCCGTGGATAACAAGGGAAATCAGGGATAGTATCAAAGCAAAGGATGATGCGTACAAAGTAGCCAGAAAAAGCAGCATACCAGAGGACTGGGAGAAATTCAGAGACCAGCAGAGGAGGACAAAGGGCTTAATTAGGAAAGGAAAAATAGATTATGAAAAAAAAACTGGCAGGGAACATAAAAACTGACTGCAAAAGTTTTTATAGATATGTGAGGAGAAAGAGGTTAGTTAAAACAAATGTAGGTCCCTTGCAGTCAGAAACAGGTGAGTTGATCATGGGGAACAAGGATATGGCGGACCAATTGAATAACTACTTTGGTTCCGTCTTCACTAAGGAAGACATAAATAATCTGCCTGAAATAGCAGGGGACTGTGGGTCAAAGGAGGAATTGAGTGAAATCCAGGTCAGTCGGGAAGTGGTGTTGGGTAAATTGAATAGATTAAAGGCCGATAAATCCCCAGGGCCAGATAGGCTGCATCCCAGAGTACTTAAGGAAGTAGCTCAGGAAATAGTGGATGCATTAGTGATAATCTTTCAAAACTCTTTAGATTCTGGAGTAGTTCCTGAGGATTGGCGGGTAGCAAATGTAACCCCTCTTTTTAAGAAGGGAGGGAGAGAGAAAACGGGGAATTACAGACCAGTTAGTCTAACATCGGTAGTGGGGAAACTGCTAGAGTCAGTTATTAAAGATGGGATAGCAGCACATTTGGAAAGTAGTGAAATCATTGGACAAAGTCAGCATGGATTTACAAAAGGTAAATCATGTCTGACGAATCTTGTGGAATTTTTCGAGGATGTAACCTAGTAGCGTGGATAAGGGAGAACCAGTGGATGTGGTATATCTGGACTTCCAGAAGGCTTTCGACAAGGTCCCACATAAGAGATTAGTATACAAACTTAAAGCATACGGTATTAGGGGTTCAGTATTGATGTGGATAGAGAACTGGCTGGCAAACAGGAAGCAAAGAGTAGGAGTAAGCGGGTCCTTTTCACAATGGCAGGCAGTAACTAGTGGGGTACCGCAGGGCTCAGTGCTGGGACCCCAGCTATTTACAATATATAATAATGATCTGGATGAGGGAATTGAAGGCAATATCTCCAAGTTTGCGGATGACACTAAGCTGGGGGGCAGTGTTCGCTGTGAGGAGGATGCTAGGAGGCTGCAAGGTGACTTGGATAGGCTGGGTGAGTGGGCAAATGTTTGGCAGATGCAGTATAATGTGGATAAATGTGAGGTTATCCACTTTGGTGGCAAAAACAGGAAAGCAGACTATTATTTAAATGGTGGCCGATTAGGAAAAGGGGAGATGCAGCGAGACCTGGGTGTCATGGTACACCAGTCATTGAAAGTAGGCATGCAGGTGCAGCAGGCAGTGAAAAAAGCAAATGGTATGTTAGCTTTCATAGCAAAAGGATTTGAGTACAGGAGCAGGGAGGTTCTACTTCAGTTGTACAGGGTCTTGGTGAGACCACACCTGGAGTATTGCGTACAGTTTTGGTCTCCAAATCTGAGGAAGGACATTATTGCCATAGAGGGAGTGCAGAGAAGGTTCACCAGACTGATTCCTGGGATGTCAGGACTGTCTTATGAAGAAAGACTGGATAGACTTGGTTTATACTCTCTGGAATTTAGGAGATTGAGAGGGGATCTTATAGAAACTTACAAAATTCTTAAGGGGTTGGACAGGCTAGATGCAGGAAGATTGTTCCCGATGTTGGGGAAGTCCAGGACAAGGGGTCACAGCTTAAGGATAAGGGGGAAATCCTTTAAGACCGAGATGAGAAAGACTTTTTTCACACAGAGAGTGGTGAGTCTCTGGAACTCTCTGCCACAGAGGGTAGTTGAGGCCAGTTCATTGGCTATATTTAAGAGTGAGTTGGATGTGGCCCTTGTGGCTAGGGGGATCAGAGGGTATGGAGAGAAGGCAGGTACGGGATACTGAGTTGGATGATCGGCCATGATCATGTTGAGTGGCGCTGCAGGCTCGAAGGGCTGAATGGCCTACTCCTGCACCTAATTTCTATGTTGCTATGTTTTCTATGTTTCTATCTTGTAGATATGACCTGAACCAACTTGAAACTGTGCCTGAAAGCCCCACCCATTTTCCAACCTGTCCAAAAGTATTGAGTGATCAACAATGTTGAATGCAGCACTGAGGTCTAGTAGCATTAATATTGAAATTTTGCCAGAGTCTGTGTTAAGACGGATGTCGTTTACAACTTTAATAAGGGCGGTCTCGGCGCTATGAAGGGGTCGAAATCCTGACTGGAAGTTGTCATAGAAGCCAGGAAGTTATTAAGTTGCTGGAGGACAACTTTCTCAATTATTTTACTTATGAAAGGTAAGTTTGATATTGGTCTATAGCTGTTAATAATAGAGGCATCTAGGCTCGGCTTTTTTAAAAGGGGTTTAATAGCTGCAGATTTCAAGGCTTTTGGGAAATTGCCTGATTGAAGAGAGCTGTTAATTATTTGCAGTATGTCTATTGCTAGGCAGTCAAAACCATTCTTTAAAAAGTTGGTGGGTAAAGCATCAAGGCAGCAGGTGGATGGCCTTAGTTGTTTGTTAAGTATTTTTATTATAGAAACATAGTAATAACAAAGTACATTATTTTGCATTGCTGAAAATACATGATATTAATGATATATTCATACTCTTAATAATATTTGTATTATCATTGATTTTAAAATTTAAGACTATATATTTTATATATTTGAAAATACATGATATTAATAATACCTTCATGATATTAGTACTGTTTATATTCTTATTAGTATTAAAAATTTAAGATTATATGTTTCTATACATTTTTCTAAATTTTTTTAAAGGTAGGAAAAGATAGAGAAAAAGAGTGTAAGAAGTATGATGGTGAATGGAGTATTAATAGTAAGATTAAACGAGAACTTACCAGTTTGAAGTTTGATCTTTATTTTATGAGGAGTCGAGTTGAGGGACTACGTGAATAGAAGCCCGTACAGCCGTTGGTGCGTCAATCTTCAAAGCAGCGGAATGAATTCACAGCTAACAATGACCGAAGTATAACGGTAAGATGATAAAACTAGAACTACCAGATGAGATCTATGAGGGTGGGAGCGGAGGGCACGTAGTCCCTCAACTCGACTCCTCATAAAATAAAGATCAAACTTCAAACTGGTAAGTTCTCATTTAATCTTACTATTTTACTTCGGAGTCACGTGAGTGACTACGTGAAGACTTCAAAGCACTGTGAATTCACGCCGCAGACTCAAATCCGACGTTCACACTGCCTGGATTGACTCAAAAGTCGTTAACAATCAATCATGCATCAGTAATACATTTGTTAAATGAAATAACAGTTTATTTACAAACAAATCATAACAAACCCCTCTAACTCAGGGGAAAAATGTAACAGTACTGACACCAGAATCAGCAAACACCCGAGCCTTGAAATCGGCTTGTGACAAAACCTCTGAAAAGTTAGCTCACTGGACCATCCTGCGGCCGCGAGGACCTTGAAATCGTTTGCACCGACACCTTACTGTGTGGTTTTTTGTGACTAATAAACAAAGCCAACTCTGTTCCTCTCAGAGGTTTAGTAATCTCAATGTAAAGAGATAAATGTGAGACTATACAGAAGCGATCATCTGCGGGGTATGCTGAAAACACCATCTTACATCCTGTCATGCCTCTTTTATTATGTTTAAGCAAATCATAGACATAAAATATAATGGCATCAGCCGACACATGCATTCTATCTAGCCGTAGCTTTTGCAATGTTTGTACACGTTGGGCTGAAACCAACACCAGAAGCATGACCACCTTCATAGTTAATTTGGCTATAGATAGGCTTGTAACCGGAGCCCACTGGCGAAGAAGCATAAAAACCTCACTCACATTCCAAATACCGGCATACCTGAGTTTAGGAGGATTAGAATTGAAAACTCCCTTCATGAATCGTGAACTAACGGATGTGTCCCTACTGTATGCAATTCTGCATTCATAGGTAAATAAGAAGACAGAGCACTTCTGGCTGAATTAATTGCACTGTAACTTAATTTTTTGGTCAAAATAAAGAGTTGACAAACTCCAATACATCCGTGATCCCTGCCGTGTGATATACAATATCCTGCTGTAGGCAGAATTGCTCCCACTTCCTTATATAGGTGATATATTGCTGCTGTGTACTATCCCTGCAGGCCGACGTGAGAACATCCACCGTCCGATGAGACAGTCCTCTCCCCAGGTATGGCCTCCTTAAAATCTGCAAATTAACAGATCAATACGATCCTATAAAGGATGTTGATCCCCAGTGACTGGATTTACCAGTAGATTTATATTCTTGGGCATAAGCATGTAAGGCTCCCTTGCCATTTGTAATACAACGGGAAACCATGCTCGTGTAGGCCAATCTGGCACTACCAATACCCCTGAAGCGGAGTCCTCCTTGATCTTTTGCAAACATCTGCTGATGAGACAGAATGAAGGAAATACATACACAGACATTCCTCCCCCAATGCAGCGAAAATGCATCCACTGCTACTGCCCCAGTATCTGGTTACCATGAAACATATCTAGGTAACTGATGATTTAATCGAGATGCAAACAAGTCAATATCTGGCAATGCATACTGATCAATCATTTGGTTAAACACATCCTGATTTAAAATCCATTCAATGTTGTCATTAACTGACGTGACCTCTTCCTGGCAAATAAAGTGCTGAAAGCCAGATATCTTGGTCAATACACCAGCTCCAAATCTGGTTAGCCAGTCTATCACAAGACTGTGACTTAACTCCACCCATGTGGTTTACATATGCCACTGCTGTGGTGTTGTGAATCTGAGCTGCACATGCAGATCCCTCCTTGTAGAACAATAAGCTTTGAGCCCATACCAGGTGCCCAACAACTCTAAATAATCAATCCCTCTTAATTGAGGAAGCGATGTCTCATTCACATTCCATCTGCCTCCACAACTAGAAGACATATCTGTTGCACCCCAACCCAGTGCACTCACATCAGTCTGTAATATCAGTGACGGTGATTCCACGAAACCTTCCTTAAATTTTTTGAAACATGTACTATCCACCATTGTATGTCAGCAATCGCCCCAGCTGACAACTGCATAGGCCTATCAAAAATAGCCCCTTTGTATTCTCAGTGCCTGTTCCTTTGATGGTTGTAATTGTTGATAATGCAGAGGACAATACTGCACAGCTGGAAAGGCTGCAACAACTTCCCAATAAAACTGGCTACTTGTCTAATCAAAGGCCGTTGTTCTCCAACGAGATTAACACAGTCCTCAATTAACTGATTCAATTTATCCCTGGGCAAAGTTACCAACATGTGATTGGAATTAATGGTAAATCCCAGATAATCAATAATTTGGACTGGTGATAATTTAGATTTACCTGGGTGAATAACAAATCCCATTTGTTCAAAAGTGATTTTAACAACTGAAACTGATGATTGAGTTTCAGCATGAGTCTTTCCAACAATCAGAAATCATCTAAATAGGCCATTACCACATGCCCCTGAGCTCTAAGCAATGCTAACACAGGTTTTACCAATTTAGTAAATAATCTAGGAGCTGAAGTTAATCCATTCGGCAATGTCCTGAATTGCCATAGCTCAGTCATCCAAATAAATTTCAAATATCTTCTATCATCACCATGAATAGACACTGCGTAATACGCATTCTTTAAATCAATGGTTGCCATATAATACCCTTTGGACACTAGATGTTTGCCCGTGGTAAAGTTCTCCATTTTGAAATGCCTATAACAAACAAATTTGTTCAAATTCGATAAATCCAGAATAATTCTACATCCCCCAGTCTTTTTAGATCTGGGAAATATACTTGACAGAAATTGTTGACTTTGATAGACAGAAGGCTCAATTACCCTTCTTATGTAACGACTGAATCTCTGCTTGAATAAGCACATTTTCCTCATCTGAAAAATAAGTTTACGACTAGGAAAATGTTGATTAGGTAGACTGTCATAGTAAAATCCAATTGTTCACCCCTTCAATACACTAAGTATGAACAAATCTGATGTCAACTGCTGCCATTGTTTGAGAACAATTTTAACCTTCCCCAATTTGAACAGGAACATCAGTTAATTCATCGTCTGTCAAATGTTATATTCCTTACCAGCATCTTTCCTTGCGGCCTTGTTGTCCTCGACTTCTTGTAGAGAACCTTTTTTGCCTTGCTTCCAGCTGGCTTAATGAGGGCCATGGTTATAACAACCTCATAACAGTCTTTGACCCTTTTTGCAAGGAACCACCAAACAACAGATTTCGTGGTGGTACACTGGTCGGTTTGCACAATTCGCCAAATTCAGGTTAGCACTGGCCTAATAGCGGCCCTCCCGACATTATTAATTTCAAAATGCATTACAAAGGAGTCCCAGTTCATCCTGGTGTGCTTCAACCATATCATTTGTATCAATAACTTTCACCACAGCTGTAATACCTGCTTACAACAGTTTAAGCACTTTTTTAAAACTTCATCTCCTGGGCCCTAGCAGGCAAACCCATCTATGCAAATTTGGTGATTAACCACCGGTACCTTCAGGAGATCACAATTAACAGGAGCTTTATAGTTTTTTGCTACTTCATCCATAGCTAGCTCCTGTAACTGGTGGGAGAGCATATACTGAATGGCTTTGGCCAATTCTACATCAATCGCCTTTCCTGCCTCTCTACACTCAGCAAACTTCCCAGCAATGTTCGGAATTACCTCCAACCGAACACCTTGCTCTCCCCCAGCATAGAAACAGTGTCAGCAAACGGCCCTGATAGAACATCCTCCTCACAGGCAGGATAGTTCTGCAGCCCTGAAACAGGTGCTGCTAGCACAAGCTCTCCATCAGCCTGGCTTGGGCACCACTCCTCCTCACGGAGCTGGTCCCTGTCGAGCATTCTTTTGTAATAGAATCTCGACGTGGGAGAGCCGTGAGCAAACGGACTCTCCTATGGAGGGTATAACCTCCAGGCCCGACTCATCTACGGGCCACAGAGACTTGCCAGTGGCCTTCCGCCCTACTGACAAGCCTCCACTGCCCCCCGGCAGTGGGTCCGCAACCACTGGCTGTGTAGCCAGCACCGGACCAGGTGTACCAGACGGGCCTCCATCCTCAACACTCTCCTGGTCACTCTCCTTTCTACCCCCGGAGCGCCTCGCCGACACCTTCTTCACTTTCTGCAACATATCTATTCCCAACCGTCGCAGAAAATGACCTGTGGTAAAGTATTTCAACAAACCTTACCTCCGTTTAAACCTGTTAACGAAAACTGCAGATGCTGGAGAATGGAGGGTGAAGTCTGAAGAAGGGTCTCGACCCGAAACGTCGCCCATCTCCTTCGCTCCTTAGATGCTGCTGCACCCGCTGAATTCTCCAGCTCTTCGTGTAACCTGTTTAAACTTACCGCTCGGAGCGCTGCTGCTCCAACCGTTCCCGACTGCACCAGCGTCTGACGTCATGACGCACCAACGGCTGTACGGGCTTCAATTCACGTAGTCACTCACGTGACTCCGAAGTAAAATCATTAATCCGTCCTTGGAGATATAGTCATGATTTATTATATATGTTTCTTCATCCATTCTAATATTCAGGTCTCAGTCAAGCCCTCGTGCCGAGCCATTATGACCCTGTAAATATTTAATAAATGGAAACCAAATCTCTCTGAAGAGATCTAACCTGTCCATTAGGACAAGCCTCAATCTCTCCAGATGAAGTGTCTCCGACATTTCTGTGTTCCACATTTTGATTGTTGGGGATGTAGGGCCTTTCCAAAATTTTAATATTAGTTTTTTCCCAATTATTAAACCTTAGTCAATAAAAATTCTTTGATTCATTGTTACTAGTTGGTCTGTTTCTAGTATTCCAAGTATTCTTAACTTTGGATCAGGAGTCAGAATTATATTGACAACATTCGAAATTATCTTAAATATTTCTATCCAAAATTTTGTAATTTTTATACAGTTAGTAAATGAATGTGATACATTTGCTTCTAAATGTTGACATTTATCACATATGGGGGATACTTTTGGAAAGATGTTATGTAATTTAGCTTTGGAATAATGTAATCTATGTAGTATTTTAAATTGTATAAGTGAATGTTTAGCATTTAACGAACAGTGATGTATATGTTGTAAACTTTCATCCCATAGTTCTGGCCTTATAATTTGACCTAGTTCTTTTTCCCAAGACTGTCTATATATTTCTGTTGATGGAACATCATTTTCCAATAAAATATTGTGTATAAATGAAATCATTTTATCTGTATTTGGGTGTTTATTTAAGCATTCATCTAGAATTTCTATCTTTCTATTTCTAAGTTCTTGTGTATTTGCAGAAACATAATTTCTGATTTGTAAATATCTAAAATATTCTTTAGTGTGTAGTCCATAAATTTGTTGTAACTCTTGAAATGAAAGGAAAGAGTTTTCCTTATAAAGATCTCCCATCTTAGTAATTCCCTTATTTTTCCATTGTAAAAAAGCTTTATCCATCATTGAAGGTTTAAACGTAACATTATTTACAATGGTAAGAGATAATGGTATTGATTTTAGTTTTAATGTTTTCTTTATTTGTTTCCAAATACGGATTCCGTTTTCTATTATCGGATTTTCACTATAAATTTTCTTAGCTAAATTAGTATTAGCAAATATTATTGAACTAATTTCAAAGGGAGAACAATCTTCTTTTTCCATTTTTAACCAAGTTGGTTGGTTATCTATTTCTTCTAGCAAAAAATTCATATTTTTAATATTGACTGCCCAGTAATAAAACATAAAATTTGGTAATGCTAATCCTCCATTTATTTTAGATTTACATAAATGTTTTTTATTTATTCTATGACTCTTATAATCCCAGATAAAGTTAGTAATTAGGGAATCTACCTTTTTGAAGAAATTTTTAGGGAGATATATCGGAATTAATTGGAAGAGATATAATAATTGTGGAAGAAAGATCATTTTTATTGTATTAATTTTACCTAACATTGAGATAGGTAAGCTTTTCCAATATAAAATATTCTTATTTAATTTATTCAATAATTGGGGGAAGTTAGATTTGAATAAAGAGTCGAATCTTTTTGTTACAAAAATTCCAAGATATTTAATTTTTTCGTTTGTTATCTTAAAAGGGAATTGTTGTAGTATATGTAAGTTATTCACCGTTATTGGCATAAGTTCACTTTTATTCCAATTGATACTGTATCCTGAGAAAGATCCGAATTCTGTTATTAATTTTAACAAGTTTCGGATACTTGTTTCTGGTTCTGTGATATAAAGTCATACATCATCCGCATATAGGGAGATTTTATTTTTAGTGTCTCTAGTATCATATCCATGTATTTCCGGATGTAATCTTACCCTCTGGGCGAGAGGTTCTATTGCGAGTGCAAACAATAAAGGGGATAAACGACAACCTTGTCTACAACCTCGAGATAAATTGAATTTAGTTGATAACATTCGGTTTGTTGTTATTCTAGCTGTCGGATTTGTGTATAACAATTTAATCCAAGTGGTAAACTTCTCTCCCAATTTGAAAGCTTCCATAACCGAAAATAGGTAAGGCCATTCCACTTGATCGAAGGCTTTTTCTGCGTCAAGTGAAATGACTACTAGGTCTTTTTTATTACTTCTTTTCGAATACATAATGTTGAATAACCGTCTTAAATTATATGAGGAATATCGTTTTGGTATAAATCCTGTTTGATCTGGATGAATTAATTCGTTGACAACTAAACTTAGCCTTTGTGCTAATATTTTTGTTAATATCTTTTGATCAGTATTTAAAAGAGCTATTGCTCTAAATGATCCTGGTTCATCCAAGTCTTTATTTATTTTAGGTATAAGAGTTATAATAGATTCATTCAGCGTTTCTGGTAATTTCTGCTGTGTATATATCTGTTCATATAATGATTTCAAACGCGGAACCATATGATCATGAAATATTTTATAAAATTCCGAACCGATACCATCTGGTCCCGGTGATTTACCATTTTTTAATGATCTTTTGTTGAGATATCAGCATTTAATAATTCTCTATTTTGTAAATCCAACCCTTTCAGGTTACATTTTTTTAGAAATGCTTCTATTTCTGTTTTATTTTCTGTTGTTTTAGCAGTGTATAAGTTTTTATAATATTGCATAAATCTTTCATTAATATCTTTGGGTTGTATTAGCAATTCGCCGTTATGTGATTTAATCCTATGGATTATTTTTTCAGCTTCCATTTTCCTTAATTGGCGGGCCAATAATTTTTGGGGTTTATCTCCAAATTCGAACTGTATTTGTTTAGTATGTTGATAAAGTTTTAGAACTTGATCCGTGTATATTTTATTTAATTTATATTTCAATGCTGCAATTTTATTGTGTAATATTATATCTGGGTTTATTGCATTCTGTATGTCTAATTGTTTAATCTCCCTTTCCAAATCTTGTTGTTCCTTCCGATTCTTTTTATTATAAAATGCTTGTGAAGAGATCATAATTCCCCGGAGATATGCTTTAAATGTTTCCCATAATAAGGAGCAAGATATTTCTGGTTGATCATTTGTTTCAAAAAAAATCTTAATTTGTGTTGTAATATATTCCTGAGTAGTTTTATTTTTTTTAATTTGTGGGTTAAATCTCCACTGTCCTGATTTTTCTATTTTACCATTTATTTTTATCTTAAATGTTAATGGCGCATGATCTGAGATTATAATATTGTGATATTTGGATTCGTAAGTAAGTGAAATAAGTTTTGCATCCACCAAAAGATAATCTATTCTTGAGTAGGTTTTATGTACTGGCGAGTAAAAGGAGTATTCTCGTCCAGTAGGATTTTCTATTCTCCAAACATCTTTGATGTTAGTCGTTTGCATATATGCGTTTAATAAATCACTAGAGTGTGATTTAATTTTTCTTTGCCTAGTAGATCTGTCTAAATAGGGGTCTAATGTACAGTTAAAATCTCCTCCAATTATTAAATTATATTGTGTTAGTTCCGGAATATTGTTAAGTACTTTCTTAAAAAACAATGGGCTATCAAAAATTTGGTCCATATATATTAACAAGAATCATTTTTTCTGTGTTTAATTCTCCTATCACAATAATGTATCTGCCATCTTTATCAGTTATAGTTGATGTATGCCTAAATAAAGTACCTTTACGAAATAATATTGCTACGCCTCTTGATTTATGCGTGAAAGATGAGTGATACATTTTATCTATCCATTTAGCTTTCAACCTATGCTCGGCATCTTTTTTTAAGTGAGTTTCTTGAATATAAATTACATCAGCTTTAGTTGCCTTTAAATGTGCCAATACTTTTCCTCTCTTTATCGGTTCATTAATACCTTAGATGGCCTTAGTTGTGTCACCGTTTCCACAAGGGTTTTAGCATCTATGACTTTAAAGCATGTCATCATTGCCACGTTACTTTTGCCTAAACAGGGTGGTGATCCAACATTTTTGTTTGAAGCGGAGATATTGATGGCACGTCTGATGCCTTCAATTTTATCAGTATAAAAGAATGCAAACTCATTGCATTTCTGAGTGGAATGGAGTTCAGGTGGTATTTGTGTTGGGGGGTTGGTCAGTCTGTCAACAGTTGCAAATAGGGTCTTTGCCTTATTAGTGTTGTTGTTAATGATATTGGAGAAAAATGTTTCTCTAGCATTTTTTAAGTCTAAATTGTAGGCACGGAGGCTCTCTTTATAGATGTCATGGTGAATATGAAGTTGTATTTTCCACCAGATGCGTTCAGCTTTCCGGCATTCTTTTTTCTGGGCTGTTACAAAAGCAGCTTTTCTCCAGGGTGCCTTTTGCTTACCAGAAATCGTTTTAACCATAACAGGTGCAATGACATGATAGAGTGAATCGTGTAGATGGGGCATAGAAACATAGAAAATATGTGCATGAGGAGGCCATTTGGCTCTTCGAACCAGCACCGCCATTCATTGTGATCATGGCTGATCATCCTCAATCAGTAACCTGTGCCTGCCCTCTCCCCATATCCCATGATTCTGCTCGCCCCAAGAGTTCTATCTAACTCTCTTTTAAATTCATCAAGTGAATTGGCCTCCATTGCCTTCTGTGGCAGAAAATTCCACAAATTCACAACTCTCAGGGTGATTTTTTTTTTTCTCATCTCAGTTTTAAATGACCTCCCCTTTATTCAGACTGTAGCCCCTGGTTCTGGACTTCCCCAACATTAGAAACATGTTTCCTGCATCCAGCTTGTCCAGTCCTTTTATGATGTTATGTGTTTTTATAAGAACTCCACTCATCCTAAATTTCAGTGAATACAAGCCCAGTCTTTCCAATCTTTCCCCATATGACAGTCCCACCATCCCGGGGATTAACCATGTGAACCTACGCTACACTGTCTCAATAGCAAGGATGCCCTTCCTCAAATTAGGAGACCAAAACTGCACACAATACTCCAGATCTGGTTTCACCAGGGCACTGTACAACTGCAGAAGGACGTCTTTACTCCTGTCCTCAAATCCTCTCGTTATTAAGGCCAACATGTCATTAAATTTCTCACTGTCTGCTGCACCCGCATGTTTACGTTCAGTGACTGGTGTGCAAGGACACCCAGGTCTCGTTGTACTTCCCTTTTTCCTAATCTGCCTCCTTGTTCTTGCCGCCAAAGTGGATAACCTCACATTTATTTTCATTATACTGCATTTACCCTGCATCTGCCCACTTACTCAACCTGTCCAAGTCACCTTGCAACCTCATAGCATCCTCTTCACAGTTCTCACTGCCACCCGGCTTTGTGTTATCTGCAAATTTGCTAGTGTTACTTTTAATTCCTTCATCTAAATAATTAATATATATTGTAAATAGTTGCAGCCCCAGCACCGAGCCTTGCGGCACTCCACTCGCCACTGCCTCCCATTCTGACATGGACCTGTTTATTCCTTTTCCTGTCTGCCAATAATTGTCTACCCATGTCAATACCCTACCTCCAATACGGTGTGCTCTAATTTTGCCCAATAATTTCCTGTGTGGGGCCTTACATTTCTAGAAGATTAATCAAGCAGAATTTCCCTTTCATAAATCCAAACTGACTTGGACCAATCCTTTTGTGCTGTCCAAATTTGCCATTATTACTTCTTTAATAATTAGCTCCAGCATCTTTCCCACCACAAATGTCAGACTAACTGGTCTATAATTCCCCGTCATCCCTACTTATCCAGAAATAGTCAAGTTTGCAACTATGATAGTAAAGCCTCTGTCCCACTTAGGAAAACTGAACGGAAACCTCTGGAGATTTTATGCCCCGCCCAAGGTTTCCGTGCGGTTCCCGGAGGTTGCAGGTGGTTGCCGGAGGTTGCAGGTAGTGGAAGCAGGTAGGGAGACTGACAAAAACCTCTTGGAACCGCACGGAAACCTTGGGTGGGGCACAAAGTCTCCAGAGGTTTCTGTTCAGGTTTTCTAAGTGGGACAGCGGCGTTACAGCCATACCACCCACTCAGGTCAGCGTGGAGAGTGTTCTCTGTACTGAAAATAATTAAATCAAATTTAAGGGCTTCAATGAAAGAGGATCTGGCAGAAGCAATTCTGTTGCGAAGGACAAGTTATTAATACATTTTATGTATGTACTTTTGTAGCAAACTTAACTACCTATGCATTTACTTTTAATTTCTATTGCACTTGAGATTTTTTTTGTCATAATTTAGCTCATACATGTGGCCTTAGTTTAATACATTTTGAAGTAATGCTTTTATATTTTTTATTTAATTCAATGGAATTTTAATTTTGTCATAGTCCTTTCTGTAATTGTTTATCTTTTAGCATAATGAATTATGTTTTTTTTCCAAGAAGAAACAATAAAAAAAGCCACAATAGCACAGCTACAACCATTAGACTCAAAACTTTTAAAAGGCAGCCTGATGATTCATGTGATTCTTTTGAGATACCATCTTGTCATCACAGCAGATTTAGAATTATTTGTACCTAGGGGTCGAAGTATAAGAAGTAAAGTAGATGAGTTTGAGGTTTAGTTAGAGGTTGGTAGTTATGACATTGTGGGGATTACTGAGATGTAGCTGCAGGAGGATGGGGCCTGGGAACTTAATATTCAGGGTTATACATCCTATAGAAAGGACAGGCAGGTGGGCAGAGGAGGGGGGGTAGCTTTGCTGGTGATGGATGGAATTCAGTCCCTTGCGAGGGAAGACATAGGAACTGATGAGGTAGAGTCACTGTGGATTGAGTTGAGGAATTGTAAAGGCAAGAAGACACTAATTGGTGTTATCTACAGACCCCCAAATAGTAGCCCGGATGTAGGGTGTAAGTTGCAGCAGGAGTTAAAACTGGCATGTAACAAAGGTAATGCCACTGTGATGATGGGGTATTTCAAAATGCAGGTAGACTGGGAAAATCAGGTTGGTTCAGGATCCCAAGAAAGAGAGTTTGTAAAATGCCTCCGAGATGGATTCTTGGAGCAGCTTGTAATGGAGCCGACCAGAGAAAAGGCAATTCTGGATTTAGTGTTTTCCAATGAACCAGATAAGATAAGAGAACTCGAGGTAAAGGAACCGCTTGGAGGTAGTGATCGTAATATGGTTAGTTTTAATCTGCAATTTGAGAAGGAGAACGTTAAATAGAAAGTGTCAGTGATGCAGTTGAACAAAGGAGACTATGAAGGCATGAGAGGGGAGCTGGCCAAGGTAGACTGGAAAGGGATCCTAGCAGAAATGATGGTGGAACAGCAATGGCAAACGCAGTTTCATTTCATTCAAAAAAGGAAGCAAGATTCTAAGCAGAGTAGGAGGCAACCGTGGCTGACAAGAGAAGTTAGGGATAGAATAAAACTAAAAGAAAAGATGTGTAACACAGCAAAGAGTATTCCGGAAGCCAGAGGATTGGGAAACTTTCATAGGACAACAGAAGGAAACAAAACGGGTAATACGGGCTGAAATTATGAAGTACAAGGGGAAGTTGGCCAGGAATATAAAGAAGGACAGTAAAAGCTTATTTAGATATATTAAGGGAAAAAGAGTAGCAAAGTCAAATGGTTGTCCCTTGAAGGCAGACACGAGCAAAATTATTATGGGTAAACAAGGAAATGACAGAAGGGTTGAATAGGAACTTCGGATCTGTCTTCACTAAGGAAGACACAAACAATCTCCCAGACATACTAGAGGACAGAGGATCTAAGGAGGTAGAGGAACTGAAAGAAATTTTCATTAGACGGGAAATAGTATTGGGTAGGCTAATGGAACTGAAGAATGATAAATCCCCTGGGCCTGATGGTCTGCATCCCAGGGTCCTCAGGGAAGTGGCTCTAGAAATAGTGGACGCATTGGTGATCATTTTCCAATGTTCAATAGATTCAGAATCAGTTCCTGTGGATTGGAGGATAGCTAATGTTATCCCATTTAAAGAAAGGAGCGAGAGAGAAAACGGGGAATTACAGACCAGTTCGCCTGACTTCGATGGTGGGAAATATGTTGGAGTCAATTATTAAAGAGGTAATAATGGGTCAGTTGGATAACAGTAAAAGGATTAGTCCAAGTAAACATGGACTTATGAAAGGGAAATCATGCTTGACTAATCTTCTGGAATTTTTTGAGGATGTGACAAGTAAAATGGATGAAGGGGTTGCCAGTGGATCCAGGATATCTAGACTTTCAGAAAGCCTTTGATAAGGTCCCGCATGGGAGACTGGTGACTAAAATTAGAGCACATGGTATTGGGACTAGGGTGTTGACATGGATAGAAAATTGGTTGGCAGACCGGAAGCAAAGAGTAGGAGTGAACGGGTCCTTTTCAGAATGGCAGGCAGTGGCGAGTGGAGTGCCGCAAGGCTCGGTGTTGGGGCCGCATCTGTTTACCATATATATTAATGATTTGGAAGAGGGAATTAGGAGCAACACTAGCAAGTTTGCGGATGACACAAAGCTGGGTGGCAGTGTGAACTGTGAAGAGGATGTTAGGGGGTCTTCATGGTTTTCAAGGGAAATTGGACACTTGTTTCGAAAAAAGAGAGATATCTACAATAATTTTATAGGAGGCATGGAGTAAATTAGGTGCTAGAGGAGTATAGAGAATGTAAAAAGAATCTTAAGAAAGAAATTAGGAAGGCTAAAAGAAGATATGAGGTTGCTTTGGCAAGAAAGGTGAAAGTAAATCCAAAGGGTTTCTACAGCTATATTAATAGCAAAAGGATAATGAGGGAATAAATTGGACCATTAGAGAGCCAAAATGGACAGCTATCTGCAGAGCCAAAAGAGATGGGGAGATATTGAACAATTTATTTTCTTCGGTATTCACCAAGGAGAGGGATATTGAACTCTGTGAGGTAAGGGAAAAAAGTAGAGTAGCTATGGAAACTGAGATTCAAAGAGGAGGAAATACTGACACTTTTATAAAATATAAAAGTGGATAAGTCTCCAGGTCCTGACAGGATATTCCCTAGGACATTGAGGGAAGTTAGTGTAGAAATAGCAGGAGCTATGACAGAAATATCTCAAATGTCATTAGAAACGGGAATAGTGCCGGAGGATTGGCGTACTGCGCATGTTGTTCTATTGTTTAAAAAGGGTTCAAAGAATAAACCGAGCAATTATAGACCTGTTAGTTTGACGTCAGTGGTGAGTAAATTAATGGAAAGGATACTTAGATATAGTATATATAAGCATCTGGATAAACAGGGTCTGATCAGGAACAGTCAACATGGATTTGTGCCTGGAAGGTCATGTTTGACAAACCTTCTTGAATTTTTTGAAGAGGTTACTAGGGAAATTGATGAGGGTAAAGCAGTGGATGTTGTCTATATGGATTTCAGTAAGGCCTTTGACAAGGTTCCCCATGGAAGGTGCAATCTTTTAGGAAGGTTCAATCTTTGGGTGTTAATGGCAGAGTAGCAAGATGGATTCAACAGTGGCTGAATGGGAGATGTCAGAGAGTAATGGTGGATGGCTGTTTGTCAGGTTGGAAGCCGGTGACCAGTGGGGTGCCACAGGGATCTGTGTTGGGTCCACTGTTGTTTGTCATGTACATCAATGATCTGGATGATGGGGTGGAAAATTGGATAAGTAAGTATGCAGATGATACTAAGATAGGTGGTGTTATGGATAATGAAGTAGATTTTCAAAGTCTACAGAGAGATTTGGGCCATTTGGTAAAGTGGGCTGAAAGATGGCAGATGGAGTTTAATGCTGATAAGTGTGAAGTGCTACATCTTGGCAGGACAAATCAAAATAGGACGTACATGGTAAATGGTAGGGAATTGAGGAATGCTGTGGAACAGAGAGATCGAGGAATAACTGCATAGTTCCCTGAAGGTGGAATCGCATGTAGATAGGGTGGTAAAGAAAGTCTTTGGTGTGCTGGCCTTTATAAATCAGAGCATTGAATATAGGAGTAGGGAAGTAATGTTAAAATTGTACAAGGCATTGGTAAGACCAATTCTGGACTATGGTGTACAATTTTGGACGCCTAATTATAGGAAGGATGTCAACAAAATAGAGAGAGTACAGAGGAGATTTACTAGAATGTTGCCTGGGTTCCAGCAACTATGTTACAGAGAAAGGTTGAACAAGTTAGGTCTTTATTCTTTGGAGCACAGAAGGTTAAGGGGGGACTTGATTGAGGTCTTTAAAATGATGAAAGGGATAGACAGAGTTGACGTGGATAAGCTTTTCCCATTGAGGGTAGGGAAGATTCAAACAAGAGGGCATGACATGAGAATTAAGGGACAGAAGTTTAGGGGTAACGTGAGGGGAACTTCTTTACTCAGAGAGTGGTGGCTGCGTGGAATGAGCTTCCAGCAGAAGTGGTGGAGGCAGGATCGATTTTAACATTTAAAAGTAAAGTGGATAGGTATATGGACGGGAATGGAATGGAGGGCTATGGTCTGTGTGCAGGTAGATGGGACTAGGGGAAAACAAATGGTCGGCACGGACTGGAAGGGCCGAGAGGGCCTGTTTCCGTGCTGTAATTGTTATATAGTTATATGGTTATATATGGGTCCAGCGAGACCTGGGTGTCCTTGTACACCGGTCACTGAAAGTTGGCGTGCAGGTACAGCAGGCAGTGAAGAAAGCTCATGGAATGTTGGGCTTCATAACAAGAGGATTTCAGCATAGGAGTAAAGAGGTTCTTCTGCAGTTGTCTTGGGCTCTGATGAGACCATATCTTGAGTATTGTATACAGTGTTGGTCTCCTAATTTGAGGAAGGACATCCTTGTGATCGAGGCAGTGCAGCGTTGGTTCACGAGATTGTTCACTGGGATGGCGGGACTGTCATATGAGGAAAGATTGAAAAGACTGGGCTTGTATTAACTGGAGTTTAGAAGGTTGAGGGGGGGATCTTATAGAAACATATAAAATTATAAAAGGACTGGACAAGCTAGATGCAGGAAAAATGTTCCCAATGTTGGGCGAGTCCAGAACCAGGGGCCACAGTCTTAGAATAAAAGGGAGGTCATTTAAGACTGAGGTGAGAAAAAACATTTTCACCCAGAGATAATTTATGGAATTCCCTGCCACTAGAAGGCAGTGGAGGGCAAATCACTGGATGGATTTAAGAGAGAGTTAGATAGAGCTCTGGGCGCTGGTGGAGTCAAGAGATATGGGGAGAAGGCAGGCTCGAGGGATCTAGGAGCGCAGGGACACAGTCCCCTGAAAGTGGCGTTGCAGTTAGACGGGGAGTGTTGTGGAGCAGAGAGATTTAGTAGCGCAGGTGCACAGTTAGAAACATAGACAATAGTTGCAGGAGTAGGCTATTCGGCCCTTCGAGCCAGCACCACCATTCAATATTACGGCTGATCATCCACAATCAGTACCCCATTCTTGCTTTCTCCCCATATCCCTTGATTCCGTTAGCCCTAAGAGCTAAATCTAACTAAATCTATTTCCATCTGGTGGCCTCGCCAACGGTCTATTCGTCCACTTCTCTGCTTTATTATTATTATAAGTATGTGTTGAATGTATGTTTTAATGTTTCTTGGTTTGTGTTATGTGGGGTTGGGGGGATTGGAGGAAACATTTTCCAGTCACTTACCAGAAGGAGATGTGATTTTTTCCATGTTGCATCTCCATTCCCCCCTGCGGCCTAACAATCTGGAGTTGTGCGGCCTTTCCTGGAGTCCGACCCAGAGCTTCAAGCTGGACTTCCCACCGCGGAGCCTGCGATCCTTTGCTGAGGATCGCCAGTGAAGGAGCTCCGACCACGTGGCCTGTGGACTTTAACACTGTGAAGCCTGCGGTCTTGAATAAGAAGAGGACGACTCGGGAGCTCCGTGCTGCGGAGTGTTCCAATCTGTCCTGACGCCGGAGTTTCCAACATCCCGACAAGAGGGCTTGAACATCGGTATGTCTGCAGCAGCGGTATGTCTTCAACAGTCCCGATCACGGGTGAACAAAGGAGGAAGATGATTGAAGTTTATTGCCTTCATCACAGTGAGGAATGTGGATTCCTCTGTGGTGGATGTTTATGTTAAACTTTATTTTATGCACTGTCTGTATTTTTGTATTTCACCGAGTATGGCTGTATGATAACTCAAATATCACTGTACCTTAATTGGTGCATGTGACAATAAATGTGAACATGAACTAACTCTCTTGAAAACATCCAGGGAATTGGCCTCCACTGCCTTCTGTGGCAGAAAATTCCACAGATTCACAACTCTCTGGGTGAAACGTTTGTTCTCATCTCAGTCCTAAATGACCTACCCCTTATTCTTAAACTGTGACCTCTGGTTCTGGACTCCCCCAACATCAGGAACATGTTTCCGGCATCTACCCTGTCCAATCCCTTAATAATGTTATATGTTTCTAAAATATTCCTGCTCATCTGGGGGATAGGGTGGGGTTGAGGGTGGTGATTGGGGTGTTGGTTAGGGTGTGGTTTAGGGTGGGGGTGGGATCCAGTCCCAACCTATATTTATATATTCATAAATGTAAATAGCTTCACAGACACAGGTCTGGTGTTTAAATCATCTTTAATCATCAGGCATAGTAGTGCTGTACAGTACATTGTTAGTTCATCACTACTACCAGTATAACTACGTAATGTAGGAAATGGGTGTTAATATAAAGTGTACAGTGGGCTGGAGTTAGTGATGCTACATTACTCTAAAGTTGTTAAACACATGCGGTTAAACATACTCGCCGTACCCATCAGGCAGTCTACTAACCCGACCCGAACGCATAAGGACAAACTCTTCTCCTTCCGTACCAGAAAGGTTTGTGGGACTGGGAGGTGAGGAACCCAAGAATGAAAGCACAACCCAGGACCCTTGAGGAGAATGGCGGGGGGAGCACGCAGGAATAACGACGCTGGGGGATTGGGTAACTCACCGAGGCGGAGCGTGCATGCTGGGGGCGTTGGGACTAGGAAGAGCAGAGGCAGCAGTGGGTTTGAACAGCAGAGGCGGTGCTTATGCACCGGTAGGAACTCTTCGCGGTTCGTTCACTCGCAGAAGATGTTGACAGCTGCGCCGGTACAGAATACCATCGACGTTGACACGGTAGGAACGGGGTTCCTTGGATGGCCAAACAACGAGACCCAGATGGGTGAGTCCAACTGCAGTCTGCAAACTGACCACTTGACCTTGCATTAGTGGTTTGCTGGACATCTTCTGGACATCGTGTTTCTCCTGAATGCGCTTCTGGACAGCAGTGGGTTTGTGGACTTGTGGCTTCAGCTGTTGCTGGGCAACAGGTAATTGAGGCTGCGTCGTGGGAGATATCAGCCGTTGAGCGGGAGTGCCCAGGACGCCCTCCCTGGAAATGTTTTGCAGATTCAACAGGTCAAGTTAGACATCAGACTTGGCAAGATGCGAATGTTCCATTAGATGTTTTGCGCTCCTGACAGCACGTTCAGCGAGGTCGTTAGATTGAGGGGTATTCAGGGCGGCTGGTGACATGTTGTAAGTTCCATCGTCTGGCAAAGTATTTAAGTGCTTGGCTGGTGAATTGTCTTCCATTGTCAGTTTGCAGACGAACTGGTGCGCCGAATACAGAAAAATGTCTCTGAAGCTTTTGTATAACCATCTCAGACGTGATGGTGGACAACAGGTCGAGTTCAAAACAGTTGGAGTATGAGTCGACTAAGACTAGGTGGTGTCTACTGTGCCATTCAAAAATGTCCGCAGCGAGAGATGACCAAGGCAGTGCTGGAGGGGGTTGTTTTAGTGGAGGCTGTGTCTGTTGGTGGGGTCCCAAACTGTTGCAGATTCGGCAGGATGCTGTTTTGTCACGTATGTATTTGGACATGCCTGGCCAATAGAACATGCTTTGTGCACGGGCAAGCGTGGCCTGGGTGGCCATTGTGTACATCTTTGTAGTATTTGTCTTGCAAGGATGATGGGATCACGACTGTGACCCTGGACAATGATCCCATCTTGTATCACCTACTCGTCTCAGACTAAGAAGAATGGCTGTACCTCTAGTGGTGCGCTGGATTATTTTTCAGGCCAGCCTCTTTTGATAATGGAGGAGAGCAGCTGTAGAATTCCATCAGGTCGCAGACGTTCCGTGGTAACGAAATCAACTTTGAGGACTGTGAGCTATGCACATTCATAGAAACATAGAAATTAGGTGCAGGAGCAGGCCATTCGGCCCTTCGAGCCTGCACCGCCATTCAATATGATCATGGCTGATCATCCAACTCAGTATAAAAATCAAGCGCGGGGCTTGTTTTTCCAGAGGCCCACAGGAGCCGTTGGATGAAGAGGAGGAGGGGGAGGAGCGACACCCGACCGGTAAGGATAAAAATCAAGCGCGGGGCTTGTTTTTCCAGAGGCCCACAGGAGCCGTTGGAAGAAGAGGAGGAGGGGGAGGAGCGACACCCGACCGGTAAGGATAAAAATCAAGCGCGGGGCTTGTTTTTCCAGAGGCTTACCCAAATCCATAACATTCCATTTGGAGAAGTGGGATTTTTTTGAGGAAGCCGCTGATTGGTGGAAGAGGACCCGAGGAAGCAGCTGATTGGGTGCAACCCCGGGTTTACAATTTTACATTTCTGCCTTCTGGGAGTTAGGGATTCTGGGAGTTAGGGATTCTGGGAGTTAAGGATTCAGTATTTAGTAGTAAAGTTTAAAGGATAAGTTTTTGTGTTTTTTTAATATTTAATACAGAGTAATTTGGGAGTAAGGTATGGCAGTAGAGATTGGCCCCGTGGTTTGTTCAGCCTGCAACATGTGGGAGATCAGGGAGATGGTCGGTGTCCCTGGTGACTACGTTTGCAGGAAGTGTGTCCAGCTGCAGCTCCTGGCAGACCGCATTGAACGATTGGAACTGCGGCTGGATTCATACTGGAGCATCCACGATGCGGAGAAAGTCGTGGATAGCACATACAGTGAGTTGGTCACACCGCAGGCAAAAGGTAAGAGGACAAGAAGGGAACGGGTGGCCAATAGCCAGCAAAGCAGTAGGCAGGTAGTGCAGGAGTCCCCTGCGGTCATCTCCCTCCTAAACAGGTATACCATTTTGGATACTGTTGAGGGAGATGGCTCATCAGGGGAATGCAGCAGCAGCAGCCAGGTTCATGGCACCATGGGTGGCTCTGCAGCACATGAGGGGGAAAAAAAGAGGGGAAGGGCAATAGTAATAGGGGATTCAATTGTCAGGGGAATAGATAGGCGTTTCTGCGGCCGCAAACGAGACTCCAGGATGGTATGTTGCCTCCTTGGTTCAAAGGTCAGGGATGTCACTGAATGGCTGCAGAACATTCTGGAGGGGGAGGGTGAACAGCCAGTTGTCGTGGTGCATGTTGGCACCAACGATATAGGTAAAAAAAGGGATGAGGTCCTACAAGGTGAATTTAGGGAGCTAGGAGATAAACTTAAAAGTAGGACCTCAAAGGTAGTAATCTCCGGATAACTACCAGTACCACGGGCCAGTCAGAGTAGAAATAGGAGGATAATGCAAATGAATACGTGGCTTGAAAAGTGGTGCAAGGGGGAGGGATTCACATTTTTAGGGCACTGGGACCAGTTCCTGGGGGAGGTGGGACCGGTACAAACAGGACGGTTTGCACCTGGAATGGAATGGAACCAATGTTCTTGGGGGAGTGTTTGCTAGTGCTGTCGGGGAGGATTTAAACTAATGTGGCAGGGGGATGGGTACAAGAGCAGAGAGGCAGGAGGGTGTAAAAATGAGGGTAGAAGCATTAGGTAGCAAGGTGAAAAGTAAAAGTGGCAGGCAGACAAAACCAGGGCAAAAATCAAAAAGGGCCACTTTTCAGCAAAATTGTATAAGGGGTAAGTGCGTTGTAAAGACAAGCCTGAAGGCTTTGTGTCTCAATGCAAGGAGTATTCGTAATAAGGTGGACGAGTTTGAACGTGCAGATAGATATTAATGATTATGATATAGTTGGGATCATGGAGACATGGCTCCAGGGTGACGTAGGCTGGGAGCTGAACATCCAGGGATATTCAATATTCAGGAGGGATAGAGAGAAAGGAAAAGGAGGTGGGGTAGCGTTGCTGGTTAGAGAGGAGATTAACGCAATGGAAAGGAAGGACATTAGCTTGGAGAATGTGGAATCGGTATGGGTAGAGCTACAAAACACTAAGGGGCAGAAAAACGCTGGTGGGTGTTGTGTACAGGCCACCTAACAGTAGCAGAGAAGTTGGGGATGGTATCAAACAGGAAATTAGAAATGCGTACGACAAAGGCAAAACAGTTATAATGGGTGACTTCAATCTACATATAGATTGGGTTAATCAAATTGGCAGGGGTGCTGAGGAAGAGGATTTTTTGGAATGTATGCGGGATAGTTATCTAAATCAACATGTAGAGGAACCAACGAGAGAGCAGGCTATTTTAGACTGGGTTTTGAGTAATGAGGAAGGGGTAATTAGCCGTCTTGGTGTACGTGCCCCCTTGGGCAAGAGTGACCATAATATGGTTGAGTTCTTCATTAGGATGGAGAGTGACATTGTTAATTCAGAAACAATGGTTCTGAACTTAAAGAAAGGTAACTTTGAGGGTATGAGACGTGAATTGGCCAAGATTGACTGGCAATTAATTCTAAAAGGGTTGACGGTGGATATACAATGGAAGACATTTAAAGACTGCATGGATGAACTACAAAAATTGTTCATCCCAGTTTGG
Source organism: Okamejei kenojei (assembly GCA_035221665.1). Taxonomy (NCBI): domain Eukaryota; kingdom Metazoa; phylum Chordata; class Chondrichthyes; order Rajiformes; family Rajidae; genus Okamejei; species Okamejei kenojei. The sequence goes on from CM069155.1 coordinate 748,320, forward strand.
CAAAAGAATAAATCGGGGAAGGTAGTGCATCCGTGGATAACAAGGGAAATCAGGGATAGTATCAAAGCAAAGGATGATGCGTACAAAGTAGCCAGAAAAAGCAGCATACCAGAGGACTGGGAGAAATTCAGAGACCAGCAGAGGAGGACAAAGGGCTTAATTAGGAAAGGAAAAATAGATTATGAAAGAAAACTGGCAGGGAGCATAAAAACTGACTGCAAAAGTTTTTATAGATATGTGAAGAGAAAGAGGTTAGTTAAAACAAATGTAGGTCCCTTGCAGTCAGAAACAGGTGAGTTGATCATGGGGAACAAGGATATGGCGGACCAATTGAATAACTACTTTGGTTCCGTCTTCACTAAGGAAGACATAAATAATCTGCCTGAAATAGCAGGGGACTGTGGGGCAAAGGAGGAATTGAGTGAAATCCAGGTCAGTCGGGAAGTGGTGTTGGGTAAATTGAATAGATTAAAGGCCGATAAATCCCCAGGGCCAGATAGGCTGCATCCCAGAGTACTTAAGGAAGTAGCTCAGGAAATAGTGGATGCATTAGTGATAATCTTTCAAAACTCTTTAGATTCTGGAGTAGTTCCTGAGGATTGGCGGGTAGCAAATGTAACCCCTCTTTTTAAGAAGGGAGGGAGAGAGAAAACGGGGAATTACAGACCAGTTAGTCTAACATCGGTAGTGGGGAAACTGCTAGAGTCAGTTATTAAAGATGGGATAGCAGCACATTTGGAAAGTGGTGAAATCATTGGACAAAGTCAGCATGGATTTACAAAAGGTAAATCATGTCTGACGAATCTTGTGGAATTTTTCGAGGATGTAACTAGTAGCGTGGATAAGGGAGAACCAGTGGATGTGGTATATCTGGACTTCCAGAAGGCTTTCGACAAGGTCCCACATAAGAGATTAGTATACAAACTTAAAGCATACGGTATTAGGGGTTCAGTATTGATGTGGATAGAGAACTGGCTGGCAAACAGGAAGCAAAGAGTAGGAGTAAATGGGTCCTTTTCACAATGGCAGGCAGTAACTAGTGGGGTACCGCAGGGCTCAGTGCTGGGACCCCAGCTATTTACAATATATATTAATGATCTGGATGAGGGAATTGAAGGCAATATCTCCAAGTTTGCGGATGACACTAAGCTGGGGGGCAGTGTTCGATGTGAGGAGGATGCTAGGAGACTGCAAGGTGACTTGGATAGGCTGGGTGAGTGGGCAAATGTTTGGCAGATGCAGTATAATGTGGATAAATGTGAGGTTATCCACTTTGGTGGCAAAAACAGGAAAGCAGACTATTATTTAAATGGTGGCCGATTAGGAAAAGGGGAGATGCAGCGAGACCTGGGTGTCATGGTACACCAGTCATTGAAAGTAGGCATGCAGGTGCAGCAGGCAGTGAAAAAAGCGAATGGTATGTTAGCTTTCATAGCAAAAGGATTTGAGTACAGGAGCAGGGAGGTTCTACTTCAGTTGTACAGGGTCTTGGTGAGACCACACCTGGAGTATTGCGTACAGTTTTGGTCTCCAAATCTGAGGAAGGACATTATTGCCATAGAGGGAGTGCAGAGAAGGTTCACCAGACTGATTCCTGGGATGTCAGGACTGTCTTATGAAGAAAGACTGGATAGACTCGGTTTATACTCTCTGGAATTTAGGAGATTGAGAGGGGATCTTATAGAAACTTACAAAATTCTTAAGGGGTTGGACAGGCTAGATGCAGGAAGATTGTTCCCGATGTTGGGGAAGTCCAAGACAAGGGGTCACAGCTTAAGGATAAGGGGGAAATCCTTTAAGACCGAGATGAGAAAGATTTTTTTCACACAGAGAGTGGTGAGTCTCTGGAACTCTCTGCCACAGAGGGTAGTTGAGGCCAGTTCATTGGCTATATTTAAGAGTGAGTTGGATGTGGCCCTTGTGGCTAAGGGGATCAGAGGGTATGGAGAGAAGGCAGGTACGGGATACTGAGTTGGATGATCAGCCATGATCATATTGAATGGCGGTGCAGGCTCGAAGGGCTGAATGGCCTACTCCTGCACCTAATTTCTATGTTTCTATGTATCCTGTACCTGCCTTCTCTCCATACCCCCTGATCCCTTCAGCCACAAGGGCCACATCCAACTCCCTCTTAAATATGTCCAACGAACTGGCCTCAACTACCTTATGTGGCAGAGAATTCCACAGATTCACCACTCTGTGTGAAAAACGATTTTCTCATCTCGGTCCTAAAAGACTTCCCCCTTATCCTTAAACTGTGACCCCTTGTCCTGGACTTCCCCAACATCGGGAACAATCTTCCTGCATCTAGCCTCTCCAACCCCTTAAGAATTTTGTAAGTCTCTATGAGATCACCCCTCAATCTTCTAAATTCCAGCGAGTACAAGCCGAGTCTATCCAGTCGTTCTTCATATGGAAGTCGTGCCATCCCAGGAATCAGTCTGGTGAACCTTCTCTGTACTCCCTCTATGGCAAGAATTTCTTTCCTCATATTAGGAGACCAAAACTGTACGCAATACTCTAGGTGTGGCCTCACCAAGACCTTGTACAACTGCAGTAGAACCTCCCTGCTCTTGTACTCAAATCCTTTTGCTATGAATGCCAACATACCATTTGCTTTCTTCACAGCCTGCTGCACCTGCATGCCTACTTTCAATGACTGGTGTACCATGACACCCAGGTCTTGCTGCATCTCCCCTTTTCCTAATCGGTCACCATTCAAATAATAGTCTACCTTCCTGTTTTTGCCACCAAAGTGGATAACCTCATATTTATCCGCATTATACTGCACCTGCCATGATTTGCCCACTCACCCAGTCTATCCATGTCATCCTACAGCCTCGTAGCATCCTCCTCACAGCTAACACTGCCCCCCAGCTTCGTGTCATCGGCAAACTTCAAAATGTTGGATTTAATTCCCTGGTCCAAATCATTAATGTATATTGTAAATAGCTGGGGTCCCAGCACTGAGCCTTGCGGCACCCCACTAGTCACTGCCTGCCATCCTGAAAAGGACCCGTTCACTCCTACTCTTTGCTTCCTGTCTGCCAACCAGTTCTCTATCCACATCAATACTGAACCACCAATACCGTGTGCTTTAAGTTTGTGTACCAATCTCTTGTGTGGGACCTTGTCGAAAGCCTTCTGAAAGTCCAGATATAACACATCCACTGTTCTCCCTTATCCACTCTACTAGTTGCATCATCAAAAAATTCAATAAGATTCGTCAGACATGATTTACCCTTCGTAAATCCATGCTGACTTTGTCCAATGATTTCACCACTTTCCAAATGCGTTGCTATCCCATCTTTAATAATTGACTAGCAGTTTCCCCACTACCGATGTTAGACTAACTGGTCTGTAATTCCCCGTTTTCTCTCTCCCTCCCTTTTTAAAAAGTGGGGTTACATTATCTACCCTCCAATCCTCAGGAACTACTCCAGAATCTAAAGAGTTTTGAAAAATTATCACTAAGGCATCTGCTATTTCTGGGGCTACTTCCCAAAGTACCCTGGGATGCAGCCTATCTGGCCCTGGGGATTTTTCGGCCTTTAATCCATTCAATTTACCCAACACCACTTTCTGGCTAACCTGGATGTCACTCATTTCCTCCATCTCATTTGACCCGCGATCCCCTGCTATTTCCGGCAAATTATTTATGTCTTCCTTAGTGAAGACAGAACCAAAGTAGTTATTCAATGGGACTGCCATGTCCTTGTTCCCCATGACCAATTCACCCGTTTCTGACTGCAAGGGACCTACATTTGTTTTAACTAATCTTTTGTGCTTCACATATCGATAAAAACCTTTGCAGTCAGTTTTTATGTTTCCTGCCAGTTTTCTTTCATACTCCATTTTCTCTTTCCTAATTAAGCCCTTTGTCCTCCTCTGTTGGTCTCTGAATTTCTCCCAGTCCCCTGGTAGGCTGCTTTTTCTGGCTAATTTGTACACTTCATCTTTTTCTTTGATACTGTCCCTGATTTCCCTCGTTATCCATGGATGCGCCACCTTGCCCTGATTTATTATTTTGCCATACTGGGATGAACAATTGTTGTAGTTCATCCATGCAGTCTTTAAATGCCTTCCATTGCATATCCACCGTCAACCTTCAAGAATCAATTGCCAGTCGATCTTGGCCAATTCATGTCTCATACCCTCAAAGTTACCTTTCTTTAAGTTCAGGACCCGTGTTTTTGAATTAACAATGTCACTCTCCATCCTAATGAAGAACTCAACCATATTATGGTCACTCTTGCCTAAGGGGCCATGTACAACAAGGCTGCTAACTAACCCTTCCTCATTACTCAATACCCAGTCTAGAATAGCCTGCTCTCTCGTTGGTTCCTCTACATCTTGGTTTAGAAAACTATCGCACATACATTCCAAGAAATCCTCTTCCTCAGCACCCCTGCCTATTTGATTCACCCAATCTATATGTAGATTGAAGTCACCCATTATAACGGTTTTACCTTCGTTGCACGCATTTCTAATTTCCTGTTTGATGCCATCCCCAACTCCACTACTGCTCATAGGGATGCCGCCCATTGGACGCACGTGGTGCTCGGGAGAGAGTCTCAGCGATTAGCGTGTCTTTGCCTATTTTGTAAACAATCTTGAAATCAAAACGCTGGAGTTGCCTCATCATGTGCTGCAAGTGTGCAGGCACTGTGTGAATAGGCTTGTTCAGGATGGTGACTAGTGGTTGATGATCAGTTTCAATTGTGAAAGTTTTCCCAAAGATGAAAGCTTTAAAATTTGGAGCATGCGAAAACAACAGCTAGCAGCTCCTTTTCAATTTGGGCATAGCGCTGTTCGGTGTCTGTCATGGTGCGAGAGGCGTACGATATGGGCAGCACTGTGCCATCGGCTGATGTTTGTAGGCAGGCTGCGTCCAATCCATATTGTGACGCATCACATAATTGTGACTGGTCGCATCAGGTCGAAGTATGTCAAGGTTGGAGCGCTGGCTAGCTGGAGCTTTAAAGAGTCGAATACCTGTTGGTGTTGCTGGTACCAGGTCCAGGCAGTGTCCTTGTGAGTGAGCTGTCTCAGTGGCGAGATAAGTTCGCTGAGATTGGGTATAAACTTTCCCAGATAGTTGACCATACCCAGGAAGTGCTGAAGGCCGTGTACATCTGTAGGGGCAAACAGTTCGTTGATGTCTGCGGTTTTCTTAGGATCTGGCTTTATTCCATTGCAGGTGAACACGTGTCTGACATAGGTGACCTCCGGGACACGGAACTTGCATTTCATGGGGTTGAACTTTAGTTTAATCTCACGTGCCCTGTCCAGAATCTTCTTTAAGTTTGAGTCATGTTCCGCTAGGTCCCTGCCATATACCAGAATGTCATCAACGATGATAGCGCAAGGGAAGCCTGTGATTAGCTGTTCCATGGTTCTCTAAATGACCTCGCTAGCTGAATTAATACCAAATGGCATTCTGAGAAGTTTGAATTTACCAAATGTTGTGGCAAACATGGTGAGGTTCGAGGACACGTCATCTAGAGGTATCTCCCAGAACGAGCTCTTGTCATCTAGCACAGAGAAAACTGTTGCGTGACCGATTTGGGCCATGACATCTTCGATAGTTCTCATCAGATAGTGTGGGCGCTTGATGGCTCTGTTTAGGTCTCTTGGGTTGATGCACACGCGGAGCTCATCTTTGTCTTTCTTTTTCATGATAATCATGGTGGATACCCAGTCTGTGGGTTCGCAGATTTCAGTCAGTACCCCCATGGACACCATATTTTTCAGTTCAGCCTGGATTCTGTCACGCATTGCGATTTTATGTCATGGGTAACTTGCCCAGTTTATCGTCAAAAAAATCCTGGTAGGTTTGTGTTGGGTCGTCAGATAGTTGTAGCTTGTGGACGGAGCATCCGAAAGAGACTAGCCCCAGGTCCTGGCACGCATGAATTCCCAGTAAAGTCGCAGAGTTCGATTTTAGAACGTAGAAAATCTGATTTCTTGGGACATTTTCCAATACACACTTGAAGCTAGTTTTTCCAAAGGGACACAGCACCTCCCCCCCCCCCCCCCCCCCCCCCCCCCCCCCCCCCCCCCCCCCCCCCCCCCCCCCCCCCCCCCCCCATAGGCATGCAAGGTAGAGGCGTAACTAGTCAAGGTCTCATTATTTCTTATCATGTTGTCGATGTTCAGGGACATTACATGGATGCGCGCTCCCGTATCCAATTTGGCCTTCACAGGCTTGTTATTGCTGAGCATGGTAACCGAGGGATCCAAAAGCTTACCAGGCATGTGGAGGAGAGTGGGAACAGGGGACTCATCATATGAGCTAATTGGATCATTTTCGTGGGCTGCTTCGAACTATTCTTGGGAGTCAGATGATGCTTGGTCTTGCTGCAGCAGGTGTAGATTAGACGCCGAGCTGGAATTGCGGTTCCCATGAGAGCAGCAAACGGCAAAGTGGTTTATTTTCTTACAGTAGTTGCATGGCTTGCCGTTCGCTGGGCAGAATAGTTGACCTTTGTTGTGGAAGTAGTTGCAGTTGGGGCACCTTTGCGGCAGTTCATTCACAATTTTATGTTAGCCGTTGGCGTGGTGCGTTTAATGAAGCCCGTCTGATTTATACACTTATTCTGAGTGTCAGAATGATCACTCAGTGGGGCTATAACCTCAGACGTACGGCAGGCATTCACAGCTTGTTCGAGAGTTTGGTCAGCATATCGTAGTAGCTCTGTTTTGATCAGACATACCACTAACGAGCTTGTCACGTATCCACTCATTCGTTATTTCACCGAAGCGACATTGCTGAGCCATGTATTTCAAGTTGCAGATGAAACGTTCAATAGGTTCATCAGGAAGCTGATGTCGTGCAAAGAATTTAGCTCTTTCCAGGATGCGGTTAGAAGACAGGTCACATAGTTCACGTAATTTATGCAGCAGTACATTAGGGTTGCGCATAGTCTTGGCTGGTACTACTACCTGGTCATTCCCGTCATGTACAGGAGGCACAAAGTCGAAGGTTTGCGCACGAATCATAGCCTCGGGTCCCGCCAGGTTTAGTAAGAGCGATGCCTTGACCTCATCTGGATCGTTGAGATGGATGATATTGATGTAGTGTTCGTAGTCAATTTCGAAAAGCCTCCATCGTTCTCCAATGTCCACATCAAAGATGGGCTGAGCAGGCTTGCCATGGTAAGAGAAGATCAAACTAATAAAATGCAAATAAAAACTGATATACGGACGCAATGGGTAATTTCCCACTTCTGACACCATGTAAATAGCTTCTCAGACATAGGTCTGGTGTTTAAATCATATTTAATCATTAGGCATAGTAGTGCAGTACAGTACGTTGTTAGTTCATCACTACTACTAGTATAACTACGTAATGTAGGAAATGGGTGTTAATATAGAGTGTACAGTGGGGTGGAGTTAGTGATGCTACATTACTCTGATCGGTTCACATGCAATAACCAATCTACAATATATATGACCCTTTTGATGAAATGGTCCATGTCAGATGAAATAGGATGTTATTGAATGAGCTTGCAATCTATGAAAATTAATTGTTTATTCTTTGTTTTCTCTTAAATTTAAGTTTTTTTTTTGTATTTCCTACCTTTTAAATTGAGTTCAGATTGATTAGTAGATGTTACAATCCATAAGATTTTTCACTACAATTGACAATCTTGGGGATGACCACTAGGTGATTTTGCTACCAATCAGACACATCTTCAGTTGTGTACCTCATCGTCACTGGGTGTTTCAGTGAATTCCATGATGGCCACGTGGCATACAGGTAGATGTGTTAGATGAGATTGCAGATGCCTTTATCTCAGAACAAAATCTGTTACTTTGCAATTGTAAATTTGGGGAGATAGATTGGAACAATTGGGAATATTTTTTGACTGTTTAAAAAAAATCTATTTTTAAAGGGTCTGTCTTATAGGTAGTTAAAGAATGATCTCACATCCCCCACCACCCGTAGAATTGTGGATTAGTGGAGGGAATGAATAGGGCACTAAAGAGTGTGGAGGTTAGTTATGACCTACAGACCCACGGCAATGAATTAATTACAAATGCACAGCATTTAAGCAGAACCTTGTCAGTCTTGCATTCAAAGGGGGTTGAAAATGCAGAAACCACTGCCACTCCTACCTCAACAAACACCTGGACCCACTGCGGTTCGCTTACCTCCATAACAGATCAACGGTGGATGCAATCTCGCTGGCCCTCCACTCCGCTCTGGACCACTTGGACAACAAAAACTCATATGTCAGGCTGTTATTCATTGATTACAGCTCAGCATTTAATACTATCATCCCCTCCAAGCTGGTTACCAAACTCGCAGAACTGGGTCTCTGCGCATCCCTCTGCAATTGGATCCTCGACTTCCTCATTCACAGACCACAGTCTTGGTGGAATTGTGTCAGACTCAATAACAATCAACACAGGAGCACCTCAAGGCTGCATGCTCAGCCCCCTGCTGTACTCAATCTATACTCATGACTGCGTAGTCGATCATAGTGCGAACTCCATCATCAAGGTCGCTGACGACACCACTGTTGTGGAATGTATCACTGATGGGGATGAGTCAGAGTATAGAAGTGAGATCACACAACTGTCCATATGGTGCCAGCACAATAACATGGCCCTCAACACCAGCAAAACCAAGGAACTGATTGTAGACTTTGGAAGGAATAGGATAGGGACCCACAGTCCCATTTCTATCAATGGTTGAAAGGATCAAGAGCTTCAAATTCCTGGGCATGCACATCTCTGAAGATCTTTCCTGGTCCGAGAACACTGATGCAATTATCAAGAAAGCACATCAGTGCATCTACTTCCTAAGAAGATTACGGAGAGTCGGTTTGTCAAGTAGGACTCTCTCTAACTTCTACAGGTGCACAGTAGAGAGCATGCTGACTGGTTGCATCGTGGCTTGGTTCGGCAACTTGAGCGCCCTGGAGAGGAAAAGACTACAAAAAGTACTAAACAATGCCCAGTCCATCATTGGCTCTGACCTTCCTTCCATCGAGGGGATTTATCGCATTCGCTGCCTCAAAAAGGCTGTCAGTATCATCAAAGACCCACACCATCCTGGCCACACACTCATCTGCATGCTACCTTCAGGTAGAAGGTACAGGAGTCTGAAGACTGCAACAACCAGGTTCAGGAATAACTACTTCCCCACAGCCATCAGGTTATTAAACCTGGCTCAGACAAAACTCTAAACATTAATAACCCATAAGTAAAGTAAAGTATCCTTTATTGTCATTCAGACCTTTTGGTCTGAACGAAATTTCGTTACCTTGCAGCCATAACATATAATAAAAAACAAAACATAATAAACACATCTTTAACATCCACCACAGTGAGTTCACCAGGCACCTCCTCACTGTGGTGGAAGGCAAAAGTCTTAAAGTCTTTGTCTTCTTCCCTCCTTGATCTCCCTCTGCGCTGAGGCGATCCAGGCTTCCGATGTTATCGTCCACTAGGCCTGCGGCCGAGCCTCCGAAGCCGGGCTGCCACCACCGCCATCGCCGGAACGCTGGAACACCGCCACAGCTCTGAAGCAGGGTCCGCCGCTGAAACCCTGGAGCCCCGCAGCTCTGAAGCCGGGCCACCGCCGCCGCTGGAAGATAGCTCCGAGGCCGCTAGCTCCGCCATTAGGCCTCAGCACAGATGGAGACGGTGACGGGGTACTCAGCAAGAAAAGTCTCATCCCCCCGAAGGGAGAGACTAAAACCCTGTTTCTATCACCCTCCCTCTCCTCCCCCACCCACATACACAGCCTAATAAACCAAAATTCTAACTAAAACAAACACAAGAAGACAAAAAGAAAAGAAAAACAGACGGACTGCAGGTGAGCCACAGTTGCCAGGCAACGCCACCACTTCCGGAACATCATCTGTTATTAGCACTTCATCAGTTTGCTTATTCATGTGTGTATATATTTATATAATGGTATATGGGCACACTGATCTGTTTTGTAGTCAATGCCTACTATCTTCTGTTGTGCTGAAGCAAAGCAAGAATTTAATTGTCCTATCAGGGACACATGACAATAAACTCACTTGAACTTGAACTTGAACACAGACACAGTCCACACTACTGGGAGACTAAGTACCGATAAGAAAGTGTGATCAGACAAAATTGGGACTCTGTTTGAGGGGACTGTACCAGGTGCTACTACGACACCAACCACCATGAAGATTGAGGATTACTCCCGTTGGAGACATCTGATACCATTGGCTATAAATGGAAGAGAACCAAGAAAGGAGAATGGGGCTATTGACCCTACCTTTTATCCTGAGGTTGGCCCAGATGGGCTGGACTTGGGGAAACACCCCAGGACCAAGACATCCTGAATAAGGCTGACAACAGTCCTTACGTTTATAACACTGACCAAGATGGATCCATTACCACAGGTTCTGAAGTAACCAGAAACAGGTGGCAGCTTATCCCGCTACAGACTGAGCTGAAACAGATGCAAAATGTGCTCACCAATGCCCAGTCAGAAAATGACCCTCTGGCTTCCATCACACAGCAGCTGAAGGAGAGCAATCAGGTTGCGGAGTTGAAAAAAAATGATTTTGAGTGCAACTCAGTTACAGATCTGGATTGGGATAAATCCCAGCTGGGATCAAAGTGAGGAGATGAGTTGGGATGGATCAGACAGCCAGTTGGCATTGATGGAGAAGGAAGAAAAATGCTGGTTTCACACAATTCGATTTGTGAATAGAAACTACATTTGTGATGAATGTGGACAGACATTCAAACAGCAGAAACAACTGTCAGTTCAACAAATGCACCATACTGGAGCAAAAGCTTTGCAGCATGAAGTTTGTGGTTTCCAGTGCAGGCAAAGTGGTTCCTTGAAATACAATATGACTAAACATAAAGCAGAAGCTGAACTTGAATTTGTTTGTGACCAATGTGAATAGCGGTTCGAGAAGGCTCACAATTTGAATGTTCATATGTCCATGGTTCATCCCTTGACCCAGAATACAGATAAAAACAAACCTATTGAAATTCAATCGTCAGCTAAGTTTGGAAACATTAATTCAGCAGGAACCCAGTTAATAGTTATTCACAGCTAAATGAGGAGTCAGAAGAATCTTGTGCCTTTTTACAGTGTCAGCAAGACACAAAGGATTAACATGAATAAATGCAATCAAGCCAGGCTCACCTAAAATAGGTAGAGCAAAGGAAAGGTTAGCGTGCAGAATATAGTTTTGAGCATTATAGCACACAAGTTCCAGAGTCAAAATCCAATGTCTGCAATGAGGTAGAGGTTCATCAGGTAGAATACTAGCAATTAGAAGAACTGTTCAGAACTCTGATAACAAAGGGGAAGAAGCTAGTTGGTGTTGTGGTGAGGCAGGATTCCACTTTGCCACAGTTACATCCTGGACATGCATTCAAGTCACAGTGTTGTTTTGAACGAGAGACAGTGCCCATCCAGTAGAAATAAGGACTCAATGGAGGAAGTTCTGGATGGTTCAAAAACCCTTTCATCTCGGAATGCAACATTGACTGAAAATGGTGAGGGTGATAATGTTGCGAAGCATGAACCTGTCCCAGTGTTAGCAGACTTTCAGCCTTGTACATACAGCGGAGCCACTTCACAGTCGATGGATGTGGACAACTGAGAATCCCCAATGAAAAGGGATATGTTCTTGTGCTCAGATCCTGAATATACAGCGTGCTCTTGGGAAAAGGTTCCGGTACAAGATGCAACAACCATTTAACCTGAAAAAAAAACAGTTAACTGCAATGAAGCATCCTGTTCTATAAGAAATTATGTTGTGGATGGATTGGAGTCCAGTGATCTTTCTGAAAGGTATTTATCAAGTGAAGATGGCAGAGAAACAAAAGTTAAGAATGGCTCTTCAGATGAGTCTTTTCAACCATGTTGGAAGAAGAGTAAGTTACCAGTTAAGAAGTGCAATATTAAGGATGTGAAGAAACAATCTGGACAAAAACGTGGCCAGAAACTAAAGTCAAACTTGAAAAGGGAAGATTTCCCCACCGTGTATTGATGTCACTATAATGGTTGCTCTGTTGGTTAAAGAGGAGTTGACGGACTTAAGAAACACATAAAAGAGCAGCATTAAGAAGTGCATGAAAGACCTTGCCCCCATCTAGGAGGTAACAATGTGTTTCTGATTGATCGCTACCTGCAGTGCCATGTAAAGCTGATCCATACAGAAGAAAGAACATCTTTACTGATGAGGAGGAAGTGCAAAGCCTTTGGTTACAACTTCGGAAAGGCAAACCACATTTGATCAACAATCTTGAAGCACTTTATAGACAATAGACAATAGGTGCAAGAGTAGGCCATTCAGCCATTCGAGCCAGCACCGCCATTCAATGTGATCATGGCTGATCATCCCCAATCAGTACCCCGTCCCTGCCTTCTCCCCACATCCCCTGACTCCACTATCTTTAAGAGCCCCATCTAGCTCTCTTGAAAGTATCCAGCGAACCGGCCTCCAGCGTCCTCTGAGGCAGAGAATTCCACAGACTCATAAATCTGTGAGAAAAAGTTTTTCCTCGTCTCCATTCTGAGTGGCTTACCCCTTATTCTTAAACTGTGCCCCCTGGTTCTGGACTCCCCCAATGTCGGGAACATGTTTCCTGCATGTGTCCAAACCCTAAACAATCTTATATAACCATATAACAATTACAGCACGGAAACAGGCCCTCTCGGCCCTTCTAGTCCGTGCCGACCATTTGTTTTCCCCTAGTCCCATCTACCTGCACTCAGACTATACCCCTCCATTCCCTTCACGTCCATATACCTATCCACTTTACTTTTAAATGTTAAAATCGATCCCGCCTCCACCACTTCTGCTGGAAGCTCATTCCACAATTATTATTATATGTTTAATAAGATCCCCTCACATCTTCTAAACTCCAGAGTAAACAAACCCAGCCGCTCCATTCTCTCAGCAGATGACCGGGGGTCAAATGAGATGGAGGAATTGAGTGAAATCCAGGTTAGCCAGGAAGTGGTGTTAGGTAAATTGAATGGATTAAAGGCCGATAAATCCCCAGGGCCAGATAGGCTGCATCCCAGAATACTTAAGAAAGTAGCCCCTGAAATAGTGGATGCATTAGTGATAATTTTTCAAAACTCTTTAGATTCTGAAGTAGTTCCTGAGGATTGGAGGGTAGCTAATGTAACCCCACTTTTTTAGACAGGGAGGGAGAAAAAAAACGGGGAATTAAAGACCAGTTAGTCTAACATCGGTAGTGGGGAAAATGCTAGAGTCAGTTATTTAAGATGGGATAGCAGCACATTTGGAAAGTGGTGAAATCATTGGACAAAGTCAGCCTGGATTTATTAAAGGTAAATCATGTCTGACGAATCTTATAGAATTTTTCGATGATGTAACTAGTGGAGTGGATAAGGAGAACCTGTGGATGTGTTATATCTGGAATTTCAGAAGGCTTTCGACAAGGTCCCACATAAGTGATTAGCATTGAAACTTAAAGCACGTGGTATTGGGGGTTCAGTATTGCTGTGGATAGAGAACTGGCTGGCAGACAGGAAACAAAGAGTAGGAGTAAACGGGTCATTTTCAGAATGGCAGGCAGTGACTAGTGGGGTACCGCAAGGCTCAGTGCTGGGACCCCAGCTATTTACAATATATATTAATGATCTGGATGAGGGAATTGAATGCAACATCTCCAAGTTTGCGGATGACACGACGCTGGGGGGCAGTGTTCGTTGTGAGGAGGATGTAGGAGGCTGCAAGGTGACTTGGATAGGTTGGGTGAGTGGGCAAATGCATGGCAGATGCAGTATAATGTGGATAAATGTGAGGTTATCCACTTTGGCGGCAAAAACAGGAGGGTAGACTATTATCTGAATGGTGGCCGATTAGGAAAAGGGGAGATGCAACGAGACCTAGGTGTCATGGTACTCCAGTCATTGAGGGTAGGCATGCAGGTGCAGCAGGCTGTGAAGAATGCAAAAGGAGAATTTAGGGAGTTGGGGAGAAAGTTAAGGAGAAGGACCAAAAGGGTACGAATTTCAGGATTACTGCCTGTGCTGCATGACAGTGAGAGTAGGAATGGAATGAGGTGGAGGATAAATGCGTGACTGAGGGACTGATGCAGTGTGCAGGGATTCAAGTTTCTTGATCACTGGGACCTCTTTTGGGGAAGGCATGATCTGTACAAAAAGGACAGGATGCATTTGAACCCGAGGGGGACCAATATCCTGGCATGGAGATTTGCAAAGGCTACTGGGGAGACTTTAAACTAGAAAGGCTGGGGGGAGGGACTCGGGTAGAGGGGGCTAGGGGACAGGGTGTGGGGCAAGAGGCAGAGAAGGGAAGCACTCGGACCCAAAATGTAGGCTAGAAAGAGGAAAAAGATAATAGACAGAGAATAAGGGATGGTGGGCTTATAAAATGTGTATATTTTAATGCTAGGAGCATTGTAAGAAAGGTGGATGAACTTAGAGCCTGGATTGACACCTGGAAATATGATGTTGTGGCAATCAGTGAAACATGGTTGCAGGACGGCTGTGATTGGAAACTAAATATTCCAGGATTACGTTGCTTCAGGTGTGATAGAATTGGAGGGACCAGAGGTGGAGGTGTTGCATTGCTTGTCAGAGAGAATATTACAGCAGTGTTTTGGCAGGATAGATTAGAGGGCTCATCTAGGGAGGCTATTTGGGTGGAACTGAGAAGTGGGAACGGTGTAGCGACACTTTTAGGGGTGTATTATAGACCGCCAAATGGGGAGCGAGAATTGGAAGAGCAAATATGTAAGGAGATAGCAGATATTAGTAGTAAGCACAAGGTAGTGATTGTGGCAGATTTCAATTTTCCAAAAATAGACTGGGAAACACATTCTGTAAATGGGCTGGATGGTTTGGAGTTTGTAAAATGTGTGCAGGATAGTTTTTTGCAGCAGTACATAGAGTCAGAACTGGACCTAGGGTGGAGATTTTTGATTGGAGAAAGGCTAACTTTGAGGGAATGCGTAAGGATTTAAAAGGAGTGAATTGGGACACTCTGTTTTATGGGAAGGATGTAGAAGAGAAATGGAGGACATTTAAAGGGGAAATTGTAAGAGTACAGAATCTTTATGTCCCTGTTAGGGTGAAAGGATATAGTAAAAATTGGAAAGAGCCATGGTTTTCAAGGGAAATTGGACACTTGTTTCGAAAAAAGAGAGATATCTACAATATTTATAGGAGGTATGGAGTAAATGAGGTGCTAGAGGAGTATAAAGAATGTAAAAAGAATCTTAAGAAATAAATTAGGAAGGCTAAAAGAAGATATGAGGTTGCTTTGGCAAGAAAGGTGAAAGTAAACACAAAGGGTTTCTACAGCTATATTAATAGCAAAAGGATAACGAGCGATAAAATTGGACCATTAGAGAGACAGAATGGACAGCTGTCTGCAGAGCCAAAAGAGATGGGGGAGATATTGAACAATTTCTTTTCTTCGGTATTCACCAAGGAGAAGGATATTGAACTATGTGAAGTAAGGAAAAAAAGTAGAGTAGCTATGGAAACTATGAGATTCAAAGAGGAGGAAGTACTGACACTTTTGAAAAATATAAAAGTGGATAACTCTCCAGGTCCTGATAGGATATTCCCTAGGACATTGAGGGAAGTTAGTGTAGAAATAGCAGGAGCTATGACAGACATATTTCAAATGTCATTAGAAACGGGAATAGTGCCGGAGGATTGGCGTACTGCGCATGTTGTTCCATTGTTTAAAAAAGGTTCAAAGAATAAACCTAGCAATTATAGACCTGTTAGTTTGATGTCAGTGGTGGGTAAATTAATGGAAAGGATACTTAGAGATAATATATATAAGCATCTGGATAAACAGGGTCTGATCAGGAACAGCCAACATGCATTTGTGCCTGGAAGGTCATGTTTGACAAACCTTCTTGAATTTTTTGAAGTGGTTACTAGGGAAATTGATGAGGGTAAAGCAGTGGATGTTGTCTATATGGATTTCAGTAAGGCCTTTGACAAGGTTCCCCATGGAAGGTTGGTTCAGAAGGTTCAATCTTTGGGTGTTAATGGCGGAGTAGCAAGATGGATTCAACAGTGGCTGAATGGGAGATGTCAGAGAGTAATGGTGGATGGCTGTTTGTCAGGTTGGAAGCCGGTGACCAGTGGGGTGCCTCAGGGATCTGTGTTGGGTCCACTGTTGTTTGTCATGTACATCAATGATCTGGATGATGGGGTGGAAAATTGGATAATTAAGTATGCAGATGATACTAAGATAGGTGGTGTTGTGGATAATGAAGTAGATTTTCAAAGTCTACAGTGAGATTTGGGCCATATGGAAAAGTGGGCTGAAAGATGGCAGATGGAGTTTAATGCTGATAAGTGTGAAGTGCTACATCTTGGCAGGACAAATCAAAATAGGACGTACATGGTAAATGGTAGGGAATTGAGGAATGCTGTGGAACAGAGGGATCTAGGAACAACTGTGCATAGTTCCCTGAATATAGGAGTAGGGGAGTAATGTTAAAATTGTACAAGGCATTGGTAAGACCAATTCTGGAGTATGGTGTACAATTTTGGTCGCCTAATTATAGGTAGGATCTCAACAAAATAGAGTACAGAGGAGATTTACTAGAATGTTGCCTGGGTTCCAGCAACTAAATTACAGGGAAAGGTTGAACAAGTTAGGTCTTTATTCTTTGGAGCGCAGAAGGTTAAGGGGGGACTTGATTGATGTCTTTAAAATGATGAAAGGGATAGTCAGAGTTGACGTGGATAAGCTTTTCCCATTGAGGGTAGGGAAGGTTCAAACAAGAGGGCATGACATGAGAATTAAGGGACAGAAGTTTAGGGGTAACATGAGGGGGGACTCATTTACTCAGAGAGTGGTGGCTGTGTGGAATGAGCTTCCAGCGGAAGTGGTGGAGGCAGGATCGATTTTAACATTTAAAAGTAAGTGGATAGGTATATGGACGGGAAGGGAATTGAGGTAGATGGGACTGGGGGAAAATAAATGGTCGGCACGGACTGGAAGGGCCAAGAGGGCCTGTTTCTGTGCTGTAATTGTTATATGGTTATATAGTAATTTAATCCATATAATAAAATTCACTCCCAGTTGAAATTCTTGCAATACCCTGACCATATATTCCCATTCGACCATATATTCCCATCGAATGCTTTCTCTGCATCCAACGATATGATAGTTTTTGATCTTCCGTTTGGTGTGAGTGCATTATATTGAACATACGTCTCAAATTATTAAATTATTGTCTCTTAGGGATAAAACCCGTTTGATCCAGATGTATTAATTTACTAACATATTTACTTAGTCTTCTAGCTAGTATTTTCGCTAATGTTTTTTGATCTGTGTTTAACAACGCAATAGCTCTGTACGATCCAGGTTCTTCCACGTCTTTATCTTTCTTAAGTATTAGTGTGATCGTGGATTCTGCTAGTGTTTCAGGTCGTATTTGGTATTTGTTCTTTGAAGGCATAACTATACATTTTCAGTAGGCGAGGAGTAAATATGTCATAAAAACGTTTAGAGAATTCATTACTAAATCCGTCGGGACCTGGTGTTTTTCTATTTTTTAATGAGATTATTGTTTCTTCTATTTCCTTTTTTGAGATTTGTGCTCCCAATTCCTCTTGTTCCTGCAACTCTAATTTAGGAAGGTTAAAATTATCCAAGAACTCTGTAACTTTGTTGGTGTCCATTATCGTTTTAGATGTATACAGATTCTCGTACAATTGTGCAAATCTTTTATTAATATCACTCGGGAAGGTCAATATTTCCCCTTTGTCTGATTTAATCTTTAAAATTGTGTGATCCTTTTCTCGAATTTAACTGACGTGCCAGACGTTTGTGGGGCTTATCCCCATATTCAAAGTGTTCCTGTCTTGTAATTTATAATAATCTTATGACTTTCTCTGATAATAATTAATTTAATTTGAATTTCAGTATTATTATTATATTATGTTTATCCGTAGTGGGGTCTTTAGTGTTTTCTATGTCCAGTTGTCTAATTTGTTCTTCTAACTGTCTTTGTCCGTTCTTATTTTTCTTATTTTGAGAAGCTTGGTATGAAATGATCACGCCTCGAATAAATGCTTTAAAAGATTCCCATAATATTGTAGGTGATATATCTGGCGTATCGTTTATCTACCAGGAAATACTCTATTTGTGAATATGTCTTGTGTACCATAGAATAGAACGAGTAATCCCTGCCGGTCGGATTTGCAATCCTCCAGACATCTGTTATGTTTGTGTTTTTTTATATATGTGTTTAGAAGTTCGCTAGTTTTGGATTTCATAATACCTCTCTGTTTTTGATTGGATTTATCTAAGTAAGTGTCTAAAACACAGTTAAAGTCTCCGCCGATTATGACATGTTGGTAGTTATATTCTGCAATTATATTCAAGATTTTATTGAAAAAGTGCAGGTTGTCAAAGTTGGGCGCATATATGTTTACCAAGGTAATTGGGACAGCATGGATCTCCCCGGTAACTATCAAATATTTCCCGTCCTTATCTGTTAAGGTAGTTTTGGGTTTAAATGGAATGCCTTTGCGAATAATAATAGACGTTCCTCTAGATTTCGACGAGTATGATGAATGAAAAGTTTGTCCTATCCAGTTCGCCCTCAATCTAGCTTGGTCTTGAAGTTTAAGATGGGTTTCTTGTAAGAAAGCAATATCTGTGTTGTATGCTTTCACCTGAGCTAGAATGTTACCCCTTTTAATGCGTTCGTTAACACTCCTAATGTTCCAACTACAAAATGAGATTCCTCGCAGTTTATTGTGGTTTTTGTCTTGCATTTTGAATAGATTTAATACCTGTGTGTCTTGCGGTGCATTTCGTACCTCAGGTCTTTAGATATGGGGGGGATCATTTACCCTACAAAGTTCAGTTAGTAGATTCCCTTTGCGATAGTCCTTGAATAAAAAATACACATATGTGACTAAATGTGAAAATGATTTAAAAAAACATACAAGTGAGAATACAGTGTCCGAGCTTGTCGGCACTGTAACAAGTGACCCACCTGTAGGTGGGAAAAAGCATTTTATTTACTTCCGTTGTCGATATAAAACAAACAAATAGCTCCGCTCCTTCGATTAATCATATACTGGAACGGGACCAGTTTCAAAATCAGATGTATATGTTACAGTATATATGTCCATTTCCTCGGTATTTCCGGATATAACTATCTTTTTGATCTACTAAGTTTTTGATCTCCATCAACTGTTGGTTGAAGGGTTTAACCTATTTCTGGTCCTGGAACTGAGCCAGGAGCCCGCCTCTGCCCCTCGCGCCCCCGGTTGTAAATCTACTTGAGAATTATTAGATTAAATTAAAATGTTAATTTGAAAATCCCCATTTCTGCATTTTTGATTAGCATTCATTACTATTTCTATGTTAATATTCTATGTTAATATTGTGATGGATGTTAATTCTATACCATTTAGTTTATTCATTAGATCTCATCTACAACAGTAATAGCTAAGCCCACAGTCTGTTGATGAGCTCTTCTTTTCGGTGGTTATCTTTTTCCAGCTTCTCTTGGAACAGAGTATGTCCTTGAGTTAGAATTCCGCCGATAAGACGTTTAGACAAAGTTCCTTCTTTTGGCAGTACGCCACCATTCTGGGTGCAATAGTAAAGAGAGAGAGTGTCCAAAATGTCCAACCTTTCCAGCTAGTCCTTCTGTTCCACGATGGTTAGAGCATATTTGTATGCCTCCTTGGGATTTGTGAATGATTTTTGCTGTTCCTTGTAGGAGCTGCGCATTCTAGCTGGATAGTAAACACCATATCTGACTTCCTTATATCGTTGGAGAGCCTGCTTTGCCTTAGAGAACTGATTGCGCTTTTGCATAATTTCATAAGGATAGTCCCTGAAGATTTTACACCATACATCAGAGGCACACCATATTTGATATTTCTCATAACCTTTTCCACGTCAGCAATGTCCCGGAATTTCACAATAATCTGTTGTGTACGTTCTGAGCCATCCTGAGATTTGTGTTTGAATCTAGGAACTCTGTGCGCTACTTCAATTTTGGTAGGTTAGGGAGCTTAAGAGCTTCTTTAATTAATCCCGCAGCAAACTCGCAAATGTTATCTCTCTCGGTTCCCTCTGGTACACCAACTAATCTTAGGTTATGACGTCTCGAACGAACCTCGAGATCCAGACATTTGTCTGAAACTTTAGCCAGCTGAGTCGCCATCCGTCATGTAGCAAGGTCTTGTTCTGACCTCACCTTCTTCATCTCCTCCACCATTCTTGCCATCTCATCCTCCATCTCGTGCATTGTTAACATACAGGTTGATACAGTGTCCAGCACAGCGCCGAACCTCTTCGTGGTGTCTTCTTCACCCTTATTAATTCTCTCCGAATAGTTCATCTCTCACATCGTCAATTCGTTTATTAATAGTGCCAATCGAATCCTTCACAGACTCAAAAACATTCTGATTACAAGCAGTAATATTTAGCGTCAGCTTTTCTATCTTTTCCATCATCACTCCCATCATGTGTTCTATCTTTTTTCCATCCACCATTACATCTTTCAGTTCACTTACCGAAAGCTATAATTCTTCAAATTCTTTGTCCTTGGCCAAATCTGTTTTAGATCTTGTAGCCATATCGAAAAGCACCTTTTCTTCAGAAGCCACTTCAAAAATAGGTTCTTCAGGCTTCGTCTGGCTTCCCCAGGAGTGTGTTGTAAATGTTCTCTGAGTGCTCTTACCAGGGGAAGAATTTTTCATTTAAAGTGCTTTAAGCCTCTGTTAAATTCACAGTGCTTACTGATGATGTCATCAACACGACGTCCAGAGGCTCCGGTAAGTTTTTAAAATTGGTCCCGACCTGTAGACACAGTTTTAACATGAAAAATCGCGAATTTTGGGGAGTGGAGCTATGTGCAGCGTCTGTTAAGATAACATGGCGCCTCCGGAAGTGACTAAAATTAAATCTGATATGGGTGAGCTTCTAACACTACCAAAGGATAAAAGGTTTGCCCAATTTTATCAACTAAAATAAATCCAGATGATAGTAAAATTACAATTTTTTTAGATAATTGCAACCTCCATAAATTGGATAGTTTAGAACAAGAGGAATTAGGAGCACATAGAAACATAGAAACATAGAAATTAGGTGCAGGAGCAGGCCATTCGGCCCTTCGAGCCTGCACCGCCAATCATGGATTACTAATGAAGAAATAAAACAAACAATAAACTCATTGAAAAATGGGAAGACCCAAGGACCAGATGGTTTTAGCAATGAATTTTATAAACAATTTCAGTAGTCAATTGTACCAAATTACTCCTTATACACGCAGGCTTACACCGAAAATAAACTACCAGAAACTTTTGCAGAATCAACAATAACGCTTATACCAAAAAAAGAAAAAGACTTAGAGGAACCGGGTTCTTACAGAGCTACATCACTTCTAAATAGGGATCAGAAAATTTCAGCAAATATTCTAACAAGAAGACTGAATAATTATATTAACAAATTGGTAAACCCGGATCAAACAGGATTTATACCTAAAAGACAATAATTTAATAAATTGAGAAGGCTTTTCAATATAATGTACTCACACAAAGAGGACATTGAAGATATTTCAGTCATTACGTTGGATGCAGAGAAGGCATTTGATCAGGTAGCATGGCAGTATTTATATAAGGTACTCCAAAAAATTTAATACAGGAGAGAATTTTATTAGATGGGTTAAAATACTTTTTGAAGAGGTTACTAGGGAAATTGATGAGGGTAAAGCAGTGGATGTTGTCTATATGGATTTCAGTAAGGCCTTTGACAAGGTTCCCCATGGAAGGTTGGTTAAGAAGGTTCAATCTTTGGGTGTTAATGGCGGAGTAGCAAGATGTATTCAACAGTGGCTGAATGGGAGATGTCAGAGAGTAATAGTGGATGGCTGTTTGTCAGGTTGGAAGCCGGTGACCAGTGGGGTGCCTCAGGGATCTGTGTTGGGTCCACTGTTGTTTGTCATGTACATCAATGATCTGGATGATGCGGTGGACAATTGGATAAGTAAGTATGCAGATGATACTAAGATAGGTGGTGGTGTGGATAATGAAGTAGATTTTCAAAGTTTACAGAGAGATTTGGGCCATTTGGAAAAGTGGGCTGAAAGATGGCAGATGGAGTTTAATGCTGATAAGTGTGAAGTGCTACATCTTGGCAGGACAAATCAAAATAGGACGTACATGGTAAATGGTAGGGAATTGAGGAATGCTGTGGAACAGAGGGATCTAGGAATAACTGTGCATAGTTCCCTGAAGGTGGAATCGCATGTAGATAGGGTGGTAAAGAAAGCTTTTGGTGTGCTGGCCTTTATAAATCAGAGCATTGAATATAGGAGTAGGGAAGTAATGTTAAAATTGTACAAGGCATTGGTAAGACCAATTCGGGAGTATGGTGTACAATTTTGGTCGCCTAATTATAGGAAGGATGTCAACAAAATATAGAGAATACAGAGGAGATTTACTAGAATGTTGCCTGGGTTCCAGCAACTATATAACCATATAACCATATAACAATTACAGCACGGAGACAGGCCCTCTCGGCCCTTCCAGTCCGTGCCGACCATTTGTTTTCCCCTAGTCCCATCTACTTGCACTCAGACCATACCCCTCCATTCCCTTCACGTCCATATACCTATCCACTTTACTTTTAAATGTTAAAATCGATCCTGCCTCCACCACCTCTGCTGGAAGCTCATTCCACACAGCCACCACCCTCTGAGTAAAGAAGTTCCCCCTCACGTTACCCCTAAACTTCTGTCCCTTAATTCGCATGTCATGCCCTCTTGTTTGAATCTTCCCTACCCTCAATGGGAAAAGCTTATCCACGTCAACTCTGTCTATCCCTTTCATCATTTTAAAGACCTCAATCAAGTCCCCCCTTAACCTTCTGCGCCCCAAAGAATAAAGACCTAACTTGTTCAACCTTTCTCTGTAACATAGTTGCTGGAAGCCAGGCAACATTCTAGTAAATCTCCTCTGTACTCTCTCTATTTTGTTGACATCCTTCCTTAAAATAGGCGAGCAAAATTGTACACCATACTCCAGAATTGGTCTTACCAATGCCTTGTACAATTTTAACATTACTTCCCTACTCCTATACTCAATGCTCTGATTTATAAAGGCCAGCACACCAAATGCTTTCTTTACCACCCTATCTACATGCAATTCCACCTTCAGGGAACTATGCACAGTTATTCCTAGATCTCTCTGTTGCACAGCATTCCTCAATTCCCTACCATTTACCATGTACGTCCTATTTTGATTTGTCCTGCCAAGATGTAGCACTTCACACTTATCAGCATAAAACTCCATCTGCCATCTTTCAGCCCACTTTTCCAAATGGCCCAAATCTCTCTGTAGACTTTGAGAATCTACTTCATTATCCACAATACCACCTATCTTAGTATCATCTGCATACTTACTTATCCAATTTTCCACCCCATCATCCAGATCATTGATGTACATGACAAACAACAGTGGACCCAACACAGATCCCTGAAGCACCCCACTGGTCACCGGCTTCCAACCTGACAAACAGCCATCCACCATTACTCTCTGACATCTCCCATTCAGCCACTGTTGAATCCATCTTGCTACTCCGCCATTAACACCCAAAGATTGAACCTTCTGAACCAACCTTCCATGGGGAACCTTGTCAAAGGCCTTACTGAAATCCATATAGACAACATCCACTGCTTTACCCTCATCAATTTCCCTAGTTACCGCTTCAAAAAATTCAAGAAGGTTTGTCAAACATGACCTTCCAGGCACAAATCCATGTTGACTGTTCCTGATCAGACCCTGTTTATCCAGATGCTTATATATATTATCTCTAAGTATCCTTTCCATTAATTTGCCCACCACTGACGTCAAACTAATAGGTCTAGAATTGCTAGGTTTATTCTTTGAACCCTTTTTAAACAATGGAACAACATGCGCAGTTCGCCAATCCTCCGGCACTATTCCCGTTTCTAATGACATTTGAAATATTTCTGTCATAGCTCCTGCTATTTCTACACTAACTTCCCTCAATGTCCTAGGGAATATCCTGTCAGGACCTGGAGACTTATTCACCTTTATATTTTTCAAAAGTATCAGTACTTCCTCCTCTTTGAATCTCATAGTTTCCATAGCTACTCTACTTTTTTCCCTTACCTCACAGAGTTCAATATCCTTCTCCTTGGTGAATACCGAAGAAAAGAAATTGTTCAATATCTCCCCCATCTCTTTTGGCTCTGCAGATAGCTGTCCATTCTGGTTCTCTAATGGTCCAATTTTATCCCTCGTTATCCTTTTGCTATTAATATAGCTGTAGAAACCCTTTGGATTTACTTTCACCTTTCTTGCCAAAGCAACCTCATATCTTCTTTTAGCCTTCCTAATTTCTTTCTTAAGATTCTTAAGAAAGAAATTCTTAAGAATTTAACTATGTTACAGAGAAAGGTTGAACAAGTTAGGTCTTTATTCTTTGGAGCACAGAAGGTTAAGGGAGGACTTGATTGAGGTCTTTAAAATGATGAAAGGGATAGACAGAGTTGACGTGGATAAGCTTTTCCCATTGAGGGTAGGGAAGATTCAAACAAGAGGGCATGACATGAGAATTAAGGGACAGAAGTTTAGAGGTAACGTGAGGGGGGAACTTCTTTACTCAGAGGGTGGTGGCTGTGTGGAATGAGCTTCTAGCAGAAGTGGTGGAGGCAGGATTGATTTTAACATTTAAAAGTAAAGTGGATAGGTATATGGACGGGGAGGGAATGGAGGGGTATGGTCTGAGTGCAGGTAGATGGGACTAGGGGAAAACAAATGGTCGGCACGGACTGGAAGGGTCGAGAGGGCCTGTTTCTGTGCTGTAATTGTTATATGGTTATATAGTTATATAGAACATTGAATATAGGAGTAGGGAAGTAATGTTAAAATTGTACAAGGCATTGGTAAGACCAATTCTGGAGTATGGTGTACAATTTTGGTCGCCTAATTATAGGAAGAATGTCAACAAAATAGAGACAGTACAGAGGAGATTTACTAGAATGTTGCCTGGGTTCCAGCAACTAAGTTACAGAGAAAGGTTGAACAAGTTAGGTCTTTATTCTTTGGAGTGCAGATGGTTAAGCGGGGACTTGGTTGAGGTCTTTAAAATGGTGAAAGGGATAGACAGAGTTGACGTGGATAAGCTTTTCCCATTGAGGGTAATGTAGATTCAAACAAGAGGGCATGACATGAGAATTAAGGGACAGAAGTTTAGGGGTAACATGAGGGGGAACCTCTTTACTCAGAGAGTGGTGGCTGTGTGGAATGAGCTTCCAGCAGAAGTGGTGGAGGCAGGATCGATTTTAACATTTAAAAGTAAAGTGGATAGGTATATGGACGGGAAGGGAATGGAGGGGTATGGTCTGAGTGCAGGTAGATGGGACTAGGGGAAAATAAATGGTCGGCACGGACTGGAAGGGCCAAGAGGGCCTGTTTCCGTGCTGTAATTGATATATGGTTATATGGTTATATGATAAATATATGGCAAGAATATTTACTAATCATATGTTTTCTCCAATATTTTATTTATCAAGGGGTAATAGGCAGGGTTGTGCCTTATCACTATTGCTATTTGCCCTTATGATAGAACCGCTGGCTGAAAGGATTAGACATCATCTGAATATTCACGGATATAATACTAAGGACTCAAAGAATAAAATGTCATTATATGCTGACGATATTCTTTTATATATTACTAATACACAAACGAGTATCCCCTCCGTATTAACACTAATTGAGGAATTTGGTTCTTTTTCAGGATATAGAATGAATTGGAATAAAAGCGAAATTATGTCTTTGAAACCACAGGATGCGAGACACTGAATGTTATGATTAAATTTTGGAAAACGCTCCTGCTCCCATTGATAGGTAGAATTAACACTATAAAAATAATATTCTTACCACAATTAATATATTTGTTTCAAGCGATCCCAATATATATTCCAAAATATTTTTTCTAAAAACTAGATTCTAATATCACTAATAGTAAGATTAAATGAGAACTTACCAGTTTGAAGTTTGATCTTTATTTTATGAGGAGTTACGATGAGGGATTACGTGAAGACCCCGCCAGGACGCATGCGCGACATTCTTCAAAGCAGTGGTGTGAAATCACAGATACCAGAGTAGACTAATATAGTAAGATAAGAGAGAACTTCCATACCAGTTGAACTTTATAATAGAGGGTTTTGGGAGCGGAGGGCACGTAATCCCTCATCGTAACTCCTCATAAAATAAAGATCAAACTTCAAACTGGTAAGTTCTCATTTAATCTTACTATTTTACTTCGGAGTCACGTGAGTGGCTACGTGAAGATTTCAAAGCTCTGTGATTTCATGCCCTGGAACGAGACCATACTCACACACTGCCATTCTGGGACGGAGGATGAACGTATTTCACACACTACACTGTGCTTAAAAACAATAAAGGTATTATTCATACCTAAAATAATATGCCCCACATTGGGTAATTTATTTTACAGAACTTAATTTTTCCCTGCAAACGTCTCAGGATCGGCCACGGGTTTATTATAAAGCATTGAATGCGTTCATTGCTCCACCCCGCTGTGGCAAGGATGTGGTCCATAGGAACTCCCATCATCCTAGCGTCCGATGTAGATGCAGCCCTGTTGGAGTGAGATTTGAAACATTAGTATTCACCACTGCACGTAATACCACCCGAACCATCTGGATATGGTTTGCACTGTGACCTTAGGTGAGGGCATTTATGGCTAATGAAAAAGCTCTCTCCGTGCCCATAAGTGTCTTGGTGACTATATATTGGAAAGTATGTGTCACTATGCAGGGCCGACTATCTGCAGGATAGGCCAGAACTCTAATATTGGCCAAAGGAACCGGGTCAGTCTAGTTTAAGTATCCCTGTATGTAGCAGGTTATCTGCCATTTGTGACAGACATGACGTCCTATTCTAGCTTGTGTAAGGACTGGACCCGTTGTGCTGATCCAAGTGCCATAATCATTCCCATCCAGGATATTAGTTTGTCCAGAGTGAGCCCCGATATTAGTGTCCATCCTCGTAACATGGTGTACTACCTATGTCCCATATATGGGTGTATCTGGGCCTGGGGGGAATAGAGTGCAAATACCCCTCATTCGTTTAGATACTAGTGGGTGTGATCCTATAGCCAGGTGATCACTCCCTCTGCCCAGATATTAGATAGGGCACTCCTTGCACAATAATGGCACTGTAACTCAATCCTTCATCGAAATGAAGGGTGGCCAGAACTCCAGCACTTCAGTGTTGGTGGCTGAGTCATGTGTAGTGTTCGTCCTGGTGCAGAACACTTCCCATTTCCTGACATATGTCAGGTACTGTCTTCTCGTGGACTCCCTGCACGACGCTGAGATGGCATTGATCGTCCTGTTGGAGAGTCCGTATCCCAGAAATGGCCTGTTTAGAAACTGCAAATCAACAAGTTCATACAGTCATGGCACGGATACTTTCCCGCACGGGGTGTGCCAACCTCCTTGGCCGTTGTTGATCCAGATGCAGGGTTCTGAGACCATCTTTGTACTGTTGGGAACCATGGTACCCGTTGCGGCGTCTTGTTTAATTATTGTAAGACTCGCCTGATGAGGCAGAAGGGGAAAATGCATAGCAAAACAAATCCCCCCCCCCAATGCAGCGAGAAATCGTCCATCGCTGCTGCCCCTGGGTCTGGTTCCCAAGCAACATATGTTGGTAGTTGGTGAATTAGTCCGGATGGAAAAAAGGTCGATATCTGGTGTCCCATACCGGTCTATAATATCTGTAAACACTTTCCGATCCAACATCCATTTAATGTTGTCGTTGAATTTACGTGACCTGATGTCTGCCACTGTATTTAGCTTGCCTGGAAGGTAAGTGGTTGAGATCCAAATCTCTCTCCCAGACACCAGTGCCAGATATTATTAGGCAATTCATCACATGATATCGACTTTATTTCACCCATATGATTATATATAGGCCCCCAGTGTGGTATCAATCTGTACCGTACATGCAACTGGTGCTCATCTGAGCAGTAGGCCCTGAGTCCATGAAACGCTCCCAGCATTTCTAGATAATTAATTCCTAGTGCTTTAAACAGAATAATTTTTGTGCACTCATCTGCCACCACAACTTGCGGTGGTATTAGTTGCTCCCCAACCTTTAGCACTGGCATCAGTCTGTAATGTACCCTAGGGATATAGAATGGGGTGATGGGGTTAGGATAATATGGAACATTTCTATCCACAGTTTAATTCTAATTTACTTTCCCTGGTAGTTGCATAGGCCTATTGAAATGGCCTGTATGATTTTTGAGAGCTAAAATGTCCCTCTTCCAGGTTTTAATAATGGAGTGGTCCAATTGTGCTGCTGGGAACGCAGCCACCAATTCCCAATCACTCTTGCTCCTTGCCGAATGGATGGTTCCCTGATGCCAGTGAGGCTTTTGCATACTCCCATCAAGTCTGTCACTTTTTTTGGTGGCAAGGTGATAGAATTATGAACAGAGTCAATAGTGAACCCCAAATAATCCATGGTAGTGGAGGGTTCCAATTTTGATTTATCTGGATGTACGTTAAACCTCTCTGTTGTGGCTGATACCACCAATGTAGCCAGCTCCAATTTTCACCTACAATGAGAATATCATCAAGGTAAGCCATGACAATATGGTTATGTTTCTTTAAGTATGCTAAAGCTGGTTTTAATAAATTTGTAATAGCCTGGGTGCTGATGACAACCCTTTGGATAAGGCATACTGCCATTGCTGTCCCATCCAGATAAATTTCAGGTATTTACGATGACCCTGTGTGTGACAAACGTGTCTAATTTGAAATGGGCATACTGAACGGAAGTATTTAGTTCGGTCAAATCTATAATGATACGGCAACCACCATCTTTTTAGTTTTTTATAAATATATTTGATACGAACTCTTGAAATTCTCTGATTGTTTTCTCAATCCATTTTGTGTTTAGTCTTAACAGTTCAGCATGGCCTGCTGTTCTCTCTTTTTGTGAAGTATGAACTTCCTGCTAGGCGTATGCTGAACTGGGACGGTAGTTCGTATACAAATTCAATCTTGTAATTCTGAATACTTCCGAGTATGTAAAAGTTCAGAGGTAAAAGTGCAGCACACATGATGAAACAAGTGCAACCGTCCCCCAACTTTAATGAATCGGACATGCAATGTTTTTTAAGACAACCAGACCCACCTACCTCCATGGTTACCGGTGTTGTGTGGGTTGTCTCCGCAGTTGTTTCTTCTGGTATTGTGTTGCTGCGTTGTGGGGTTGGCGCATTTTCCATGAAGGCCGGGCTGGGCCATGGTCTGAAAGACCGCTGTGCAGGTGGGCCGGCCTTCGAGCTTTCACCACCAGATGGTCTTCCATAGCACCGATGTCTGGTGGGTGTGTAGGGGCGCTGCCGCTGTTGATAGGGGGTTTTAGAGGTGCTTGGCACCTTGATCAGGCCTATAGCCTTGGCTTCCTCATGCAGGTCTTTCACCTGCTTCGGGAGGTCCCCCAACAGCAATTTTGGCGCCTGTGTGCTACTTGTCTTGCATAATTCCGCACTT
Organism: Okamejei kenojei; assembly: GCA_035221665.1. Taxonomy (NCBI): domain Eukaryota; kingdom Metazoa; phylum Chordata; class Chondrichthyes; order Rajiformes; family Rajidae; genus Okamejei; species Okamejei kenojei. Next base: position 777,906 of record CM069155.1, read on the forward strand.
CTTGATGATGCTCTTCCTGTAACTGTAAATCTCCACTGAGTATTACACAGTCTGCTAGAGCATCACGTAACTCTTCAGGCAAATCAACCCCATCAGTTGTCCTGGTACTGCTGTGATTTTAGCAGCCAGCAGTTTCCTCTGGAGCTTCACCTCCTGGCTCCTTATAGATGGGCTCCTGTTGCCCCAGATGGGGTCATGGACTGCTGGTACTTTAAGAGAAATTGAGTTCTCTGGAGCAATGTACTTCCCAGCCATAAAGTTAATGGCTTGCTCCTGTAGCTGGTTTGTAGCCATGTATTTTTCACTGGCTTGCAGCTTTGTATAGGCAGTCCTTCTTGAGTTGATACAGCATGCCACAATCTTCTGCTGCTCTCTCTTCTGGCACCCCTCACAGTTGACTGTTCAGCCATTGCCCCTTCTTCAGGGTCAGCCCAGCTCTGACCCCTAATGCTCCCCTGCGAAGAGGGTGAGACATTTGGCAGTCCTTGAAAGGATGCTGCCGTGGGTCTGCGAAGAGACCCACTGTGACTCTGCCCCTGCATAAGCAGGTCACGCTGGAGCACTGCTCCCCACCCGCTCCCGCGGGAAAGACGCCCGCCGTCGCTATCTGTGAACGGGGTGTCTTCAGGTCCGGACCCAGCCGAGTCCACGGACCTGTCCGACTTCCGGGTGGTTTTGCCGCCGACCGCGGCGCACCTGCGGTCTGTAGCGGCGAGAAGCCGGCAGCTGCTGGCAGCACCTGCAGCTCTGGAGAGACGGCACGCTGCTGGCTGCTTCCACAGCAGCGGTATCAGCTGCTGCTCTCCCTTGCGCGACTCCATGGTGCTTCCTCCTGAAAAAGAAACACACCGAGTCGCCACGCTCACCAGAAAAGGTAAGACTTACCTTCAGTAATTTTTCAAAATTCGCGCTGGAGGAGCGGCGCTCCTCCCGACTGTCGCTTCCGCAATGCGTTCGACGATATGTCGCGCATGCGTCCTGGCGGGGTCTTCACGTAGTCACTCACGTGACTCCGAAGTAAAATTTCATATGGAATTACAGAGCACACATAATTCAACGAAAGCATTTGTGTAAACCTAAAGAAGTTGGGGGTTTATCATTACCTAACTTTACGTATTACTACTGGGCAGAGCATATTAAGAACATAATGTACTGGTTGGATAGTCCCACTCACCAGTCGGAGTGGATAAGAATGGAGAAAGAGGAGTGTTTCCTGTACGATATAGGAACGATCTTGTTCTCACCGATAAAATTGAATAGTATAATATATAAGAAGAACCCAATCATTCATAATACAATAAGAATTTGGAAACAAATAAAATTATCCTTGAAATTCAATAATCTATCAGTACTAACCCCAATATTGAATAATCCTGCATTCAAACCATCTTTTATCGACAAAACATACAAACAATGGGATAGACTGCGAATTAGGAAAGTAGATATGTATGAATTGGGTAAATTGTTATCATTTCAACAATTAAAATCAAAATTTAAACTGAATGATAATCAATATTTTAAATATATACAGATATGTGACTTTATGAATAAATATATACATAGATTTCAAACTATATTTTTAGATCCCTTAGAAGAAGCAATGAATACTATGGCTGATTCATAAAAACTAATATCATATTTTTATAATAGTATATTAAATAGAGAATTCCCCTCAACAGAGGCACAAAGAGAAGATTAGGAACATGAACTAATGATGAAGATTCCGAAAGGTAGATGGGGAAAGTATCTGTTGAACACACATAAATGTTCCATTAATGCAAGAAATAATTTAATTCAATTTTAATTATTAAATAGACTATATTATTCAAAAACGATGTTGAATAAATTCTACTCAAATGTCTCCCCCAGATGCGATAAATGTTGGTTTCAAAATGCCAATATAACACATTCATTTTTAGGATGTATAAAGTTGAATACGTTTTGGAGCGATATATTTGATATATTTACAAAGCTCTTCAAGTTAAGAATAGAACCTAAAACGGAATGGATTATATTTGGAATAATAGTAGAAGATATCAATTTAAACAAAGACCAAAAAGTATTCTTTAATTATGGGTTAATAATTGGAAAGAAATTGATACTTAAATTTTGGAAAAATACAGCTATATCAACTATTAAAATGTGGATTAGTAATATGACGGACATAGCTCACCTTGAAGAAATGAGACTCCGCCTAATAGATAAATAAGACCAATTCTTAAGGAGTTGGTCCCCTTTCATCGACTTTTTGGAATCATGTGATACAGCAGTACCGTAAAGATTACTGATTTCAGGTCAGGTCGTGGATAACCATATAACCATATAACAATTACAGCACGGAAACAGGCCCTCTAGCCCTTCCAGTCCGTGCCTACCATTTGTTTTCCCCTAGTCCCATCTACCTGCACTCAGACCATACCCCTCCATTCCCTTCCCGTCCATATACCTATCCACTTTACTTTTAAATGTTAAAATCGATCCTGCCTCCACCACTTCTGCTGGAAGCTCATTCCACACAGCCACTACCCTCTGAGTAAAGAAGTTCCCCCTCACGTTACCCCTAAATTTCCGTCCCTTAATTCGCATGTCATGCCCTCTTGTTTGAATCTTCCCTACCCTTAATGGGAAAAGCTTATCCACGTCAACTCTGTCTATCCCTTTCATCATTTTAAAGACCTCAATCAAGTCCCCCCTTAACCTTCTGCGCTCCAAAGAATAAAGACCTAACTTGTTCAAAAATATAGAATTACATCTCCGAACAAAGATTTGAAATTTTTATTTTTTTAAATTTTTTTCTCCTATTTCTACTTTCTACTTTTTTTTATATACACTCTTCACGTTTTTCTATTTTCTACTATCTATTTGTCCTCTTTTTCTTCTCTCTATCTCTTGTCTTTTTTTACTTCCTTTTCAAAAGCATAGAACTAGAGTTTGTACATAGAATGTATTACGTTATGACATAGTTGGCACCCATCTAAACCCCCCTAAACCGCTCTAAACCCGTCTAAAGCCCTCAAAACCATTCTAAACCGCTGTAAACCACTGTAAACCACTCCAAAGGTACACAAAAATGCTGGAGAATCTCAGCGGGTCAGGCCCGAAACATTGCCTATTTCCTTCGCTCCATAGATGCTGCTGCACCCGCTGAGTTTCTCCAGAATTTTTGTGTACCTTCGATTTTCCAGCAACTGCAGTTCCTTCGTAAACCTCTATAAACCCCCGCAAACACCTCTGAACCCCCTGTCAAACCCTCTAAACCACTCGAAACGCCTGTAAACTACTGTAAACCCCTCTAAACCGGCGTAAACCCCTTTAACCCCCCTGTAAACCCCTGAAGGGCCGAGAGGGCCTTTTTCCGTGCTGTATTTGTTATATGGTTATATGGTAAACACCTCTAAACCCATCTAAATCTTCCACTCCCATGTTAGCACCTATAAACCCATGTAACCCCCTGTAACCCCCTGTAAACCCGTCTAAAGCACTATAAACACCTCTAAAGCCACCCAAACCCCTCCGAATCTCTCTAAATATCTCTAAGCCCCTCTAAACACGTCTCAACCCATCCAAACCAATGTAAACCCCTCTAAACCAATCTCAACCCCGTCTAAACCCCTCCAAACTCCTCTAAACCACTGTAACCCTCCGTAAACCACTCCAAACCCCTCTGAAATGCTCTAAATCCCTCTAAACCCCTCTAAACACCTGTAAATCCCTCTAAACCCCTCTGTACACTCATCTAAACCCCCTGTAAACCCCTCTAAAGAACTCTAAATGATTCTAAACCCCTCTCTCCTCCAAACTCCTCTAAACCCCTCTGAAATGATCCAAACATCTTTAGACCCCTCTAAACCCCTCAAAACCCCTCTAACCCCCTCTAAATCACTCGAAACCACTCTAAACCCCTCTAAATCCATTAAAACCCCTCCAAACCCCTCTAAACTCCTCTAAACACCTCTAAACACATGTAAACATCTCTAAACACCTGTAAACACCTCTAAACCCCGTCAACACCTGTAAACATCTGAAAACTCATGTAAACCTCTCTAAACCGCTCTAAACCGCTGTAAACCCCCTGTAAACCATTCTAAACCACGGTATAGCCCTCTAAACCCCCTGTAAACGACTGTAACCCCCCTGTAAATACATCTAATCCCCTCTAAACCCCTCTAAGCCCCGTAAACCCCTGTATATTCCTGTAAACCCCTGTAAACCCCTCTATAACCATCTACTTTTCTAACCCCCTTTAAACCCCCTAAAGCCCTGCAACCCCCTCTGAACCGCTGCAACCCCCTCTAAAAAAACTCTACACCCATGTAACCTACTCTTAAGACATCAAAACCCCCCACTGAACCATAATCCCCTCTAAACCTCTCTACACCCCGCTAAACATCTCTAAACCACTGTAAACACCTCTAAACCCTCTAAAACCCAACAAACCCCTCCTGAAACCTCCAAACCCCGCTAAACCCCTCTACCCCCCTCTAACCTTTTCTAAACCCCCTGTAACCCCTTCTAGACCCCTCTAAACCCGTCTAAACCACGATAGAACCCTCTAAATCCCTCTAAACTAATTTAAACCACTCTAGAGACCTCTAAAACCTTTGACAATATTCTAAACCCATCTAAACCGCTCTAAACCCCTCTATACACCTCTAAAACGCTCACAACCACTCTGACCACCTCTAAACCACTCTCGTCCTCTAAACACCTCTAATCCCCTCTTGCACCTGTAAACCCCTCTAAACTAATCTAAACCCCTCTAAACCGCCCGAAAACCCTCTAACCCCCTCTAGGCCCCTATTAATCCCTCTAAACCCCTCTAACCCCCTCAGAGCCCCACTAAGCCCCTCTAGCCCTCTAAACCCCTCAACACACCTCTAAACACCTCGCAACCCCTCAAAACCCATCAAACCACCTAGAAATGCCTCTAATCCCCCTCTAAACCACCTCTGAACCCTTCTAACGCAGTCTAATCCCCTCTAAATCAATTGAAACCATTTGAAACTCCTCTAACACCTCTAAATCCTTCAAAACACGTCTAAGCCCCTCTAAACCTGTCTAAGCTCTTCTAAGCTCTTCTGAACCCCTCTAAACACCTCTAAGTCCCTCTAAACCCTCCTGAACCCTTCTAAACAGCTCTGCCTCTCCAAACCACTCTAAATCGCCCAAACCCTCTCTAACCCCCTCTAAACCCCTCTAGCCCCCTCCGACCCCCCTCTAGACCCTTCTAAACACCTCTAACCCCCTCTAACCACCTCTACTCAACTCTAAATCCATTGTAACCTCTCTAAACTGCTCTAAACCCCTCTAAATCCCTCTAAGCACATTTAAACCACTCAGAATCGCTCTAAACCCCTTTAAAGCCTCTAAACATCTCTAGAGACGTCTAAAAACTTTGGAAACCTTCTGAACCCATTAAACTGCTCTAAACCCCCTCTATACACCTCTAAAGCGCTCACAACCACTCTGAGCACCTCTAAACCACTCTCGTCCTCCAAACACCTCTAATCCCCTCTTGCACCTGTAAACCCCTCTAGACTAATCTAAACCCCCTCTAAACCGCCCGAAAACCCTCTATCCCCCTCTAAACATAGACATAGACATAGAAATTAGGTGCAGGAGCAGGCCATTCGGCCCTTCGAGCCTGCACCGCCATTCAACATGATCATGGCTGATCATCCAACTCAATATCCTGTACCTGCCTTCTCTCCATACCCTCTGATCCCTTCAGCCACAAGGGCCACATCCAACTCCCTCTTAAATATGGCCAACGAACTGGCCTCAACTACCTTCTATGTCAGAGAATTCCACAGATTCACCACTCTAGGCCCATATTAATCCCTCTAAACACCTTTAAACCACTTTAAACCCCTTTAAAGCCCTCTAAACATTTCTAAACCCCTCAAAATACCTCTGAACATGTCTAAACCACTCCAGCCCTTCTAGTCCCCTCTAAACTACTCTAAACCCCTCTAAACCCCCCACAACCATTCTAAACCCCTCAAAGCCCCATGAAACCTCTCTAGTCTCCTTTAAAACCCTCCAACCCCCTCTGAACACCTCTAACCGCCTCTAATCACCTCTAAATCCCTCAAAACCCCTCGAAATCCCTCTAAAAACCTTTAAAGCATTCTAAATCCCTCTAAACCCTTTTAAACCCCTCTAAACCCCTCTAAACTGACCTAAACCCCTCTAAACCACTTTAAACACATCCAAACCCATCTAAACCCCTCCAACCCCCCTAGAAATGCCTCTAAACCCATCTAAACCACCTCTGAACCATTCTAACACACTCTAATCCCCTATAAATCCATCGAAACCTTTCAACACACCTCTAAACACTTCTAAATCCTTTGAGTCCCTCTGAACATTTTTAACGTCCTCTAAGCTCCGCTGAACCGCTCTAACCACCTCGAAGCTCCTCTAACCCCTTCTAAACCCCTGCTAACCCCCTCTAAATCCCTCTAAATCCCCTCTAAACCCCTCTAGTCCTCTCTATACCCCACCAACTCCCTCTAGACCCCTCTAAACCCATCTGAACACCTCTAACCGCCTCTAACCATCTCTAAATCCTTCTTACCCCTCTAAACCGCTCTAAATCTCTCTTAACCCCTCTAAACTGCTCGAAATTCCTCTAAACACCTTTACACCACTCTAAATCCCTCTAAACTCTTTTAAACCTCTCTAATACGCTCTAAACTCTGCTAAACCTCTCTAAGCCACTCTAAACACCTCCAAACCCCTCTAACCCTAGTAGAAACGCCTCTAAACCCATCTAAACCACCTCTGACCATTCTAACACACTCTAATCCCCTCTAAATCCATCGAAACATTTTGACACTCCTCTAAACACATCTAAATCCTTCGAAACCCCTCTAAACCCTCTAAATCCATCTGAACATTTCAAAGCTCGTCTAAGCCCCTCTGAACCCCTTTAAACACCCCGAAGCTCCTCTAAACCCTTCTAAACCCCCTCTAACCATCTCTAAATCCCTCTAAACCAACTCCAACCTCCCTCTAGTCCCCTCTATACCCCTCCAATCCCATCTAGACCCCTCTAAACCGCCTCTAACCACCTCTAAATCCCTCTTTACCCTTCTAAACCCCTCTAACCCGCTCTAAATCCCTCTTAACCCGTCTAAACCCCTCTAAACTCCTCGAAATCCCTCTAAACACCTTTAAACCACTCTAAATCCCTCTAAACCCCTCTAGTTCCCCCTAACCCCCTCCAATCCCCTCGACCCATCTAAAGCCCTCTGAAAACCTCGAACCTCCACTAAATCCCTCTTAACCCATCTAAACCCCTCTAACCCGCTCTAAATCACTCTTAACCCGTCTAAACCCCTCTGAACCCCTCGAAATCCCTCTAAACACCTTTAAACCACTCCAAATCCCTCTAAACCCCTCTAGTTCCTTCTAACCCCCTCCAACCCCCTCTAGACCCCTCTAAAGCCCTCTGAACTCCTCTAACCGCCTCTAAATCCCTCTTAACCCATCTAAACCCCTTTAACCCCCTCTAAACCCTTCGAAATCCTTCTAACACCTTTAAACCACTAAATCCCTCTAAACCCCTTTAAACCCCTCTAAACTCCCCTAACCCGTCTAAACCACTCTAAACACCTCCAAACACCTCTAAAGCCCTCTAAACACCTCAAACCCCTCTAGCTCCTCTATACACCTCTACACCATTCTAAAACGCCCCCAAAGCGTTCTAAACCGCGCTAAAACACGCTAACACCCTCTAAACACCTCTAAACACCTCTAAACCTCTGTATACCCTCTAAACCATTCTAAACCCCTCCAAACCCTCTCAGCCCCTCTAGCCCTCTAAACCCCTCGAAACACCTCAAAACCTCTATAAACCACTCGAAACCCCTCTAAGCGCACCTAGCCCTCTAATCCCCTCAAAACAAATTTTAACCCCTTAAAACCCTTCTGCGCGCCTCTGCCCCTCTGAACCCTTCTAAACACCTTGAATCTCCTTTATCCCCCTCTAAATCCCCTCGAACCCCGTCTAAATCTCCCTAAACGCCTCTAACCCCCTCTAGCCTCCTCCAACCCCCACCAACCCCCTCTAACCCCCTCTAAACTGCTATAACCCCCTCTGACCACCCATACCCACTCTTAACCCCTCTTAACTCTTCTTAAGCCCTCTAAACCCCTCTAAAATCTCTCATCTACAACCATCTAAAGCCTTCTAAACACCTATAAACCCGTCTATCCTCTCTAAACCCCTCTAAACCTCTCAAAACTACACCAAACCCCTCGAAATGCATCTAAACTCCTGTGAACACCTCTAAATCCTTCGAAACCCCTCTGTTGTGAGGTAAATAAAACTGTCACTACTTGTAATTTACTTAACTTTATTTAAGCTTTAAGCAACTTATTTCTTTAATACATTACTCAGAAACGTTTGGCAAACATGGCTGATTCTGCAGGCCTTTCGCGCCCGAAATACGTTGCACATGCGCACGCTCCGGGAATGTCCTGCGCATGCGCACTTTCTAGAAGAACCCCGCACATGCGCACATGTGCCCACTTCATTCTCCCCTCCTATTCATAAGTTGAGACGGTCAAGAGGTTTAATACATCTTGATGACCGTCGCAGAACTGGAGCTTCAGGAGGTAATGGCGTTTCAATAGCTGGTGGTAGATACATTGCTTGGTCATCAACTTCACTCATTTTGTATATTTAGATTTACAATTTTAGAATTTCTTATAGAAGTTTCCATAGGGGATGCTGGAAGTGTTGGAGGAAGTTCTCGATTAATGTTATCAAGAAGTGACGGAGCTGATGGAGAAGACGGACATGGTGCAAGGTCACAAAGTGAGACAGTTGACTGGCGTCCATCCTGATACTTGATAGTTGCATAAGATGGGTTGACATCAGTCAGTTCAACTTCATCAACAAAAGGCTTGTTCTTATTTAATCGGACATAACGACGAAGCAACACGATCCCAGGGCTAGTCAACCGTGATGGCAGAGAAGTACCACTAGAAGAACGCTGTTTGAAGTTAAAGAACCGCTCATGTGGAGTAGTATTGGTAGCAGTTGACATATTTGGACAAGGAAAAGCAAATAGGAACCTCGAATATTCGTCAACTGAGGTAAGTATATAAACATTTCGAGAGGAGGATGGTAAAGGCCCTTTGAAGTCCATAGGTCCTATGAACGTTCCATAGGTTGAGTAGCTTTGATCAATCTTCCTTCTTCAGGACGGAAGAACCTTGGTTTTAATTCAGCACAGATTCTACATGAAGCACATGTCATCTTCACATCTTCTGTAGAGAAATGTAAGTTTTTGGAACGAACATAGTGTAACAAACAAGTGACTCCAGGATGACACAGCCCATTGTGAAGATCAGTGAGTGCAGAAGAATGAACAGAGGCACAAAATGCTCGGGTTAATGTATCCGGAGCAACATTATCCTTACCAGGGTGGTACTGAGTTGAATAACTATATGCAGATAATTCAATCCTCCATTCATGAATTTTACTGTTTTTAATCTTTGTTCGTTTTCAACAGTGGCTGAATGGGAGATGTCAGAGAGTAATGGTGGATGGCTGTTTGTCAGGTTGGAAGCCGGTGACCAGTGGGGTGCCTCAGGGATCTGTGTTGGGTCCACTGTTGTTTGTCATGTACATCAATGATCTGGATGATGGGGTGGAAAATTGGATAAGTAAGTATGCAGATGATATTAAGATAGGTGGTGTTGTGGATAATGAAGTAGATTTTCAAAGTCTACAGAGAGATTTGGGCCATATGGAAAAGTGGGCTGAAAGATGGCAGATGGAGTTTAATGCTGATAAGTGTGAAGTGCTACATCTTGGCAGGACAAATCAAAATAGGACGTACATGGTAAATGGTAGGGAATTGAAGAATGTTGTGGAACAGAGAGATCTAGGAATAACTGTGCATAGTTCCCTGAAGGTGGAATCGCATGTAGATGGGGTGGTAAAGAAAGCCTTTGGTGTGCTGGCCTTTATAAATCAGAGCATTGAATATCGGAGTAGGGAAGTAATGTTAAAATTGTACAAGGCATTGGTGAGACCAATTCTGGAGTATGGTGTACAATTTTGGTCGCCTAAATATAGGAAGGATGTCAACAAAATAGAGAGAGTACAGAGGAGATTTACTAGAATGTTGCCTGGGATCCAGCAACTATGTTACAGAGAAAGGTTGAACAAGTTAGGTCTTTATTCTTTGGGGCGCAGAAGGTTAAGGGGGGACTTGATTGAGGTCTTTAAAATGATGAAAGGGATAGACAGAGTTGACGTGGATAAGCTTTTCCCATTAAGGGTAGGGAAGATTCAAACAAGAGGCATGACATGCGAATTAAGGGACGGAAGTTTAGGGGTAACGTGAGGGGGAACTTCTTTACTCAGAGGGTGGTGGCTGTGTGGAATGAGCTTCCAGCAGAAGTGGTGGAGGCAGGATCGATTTTAACATTTAAAAGTAAAGTGGATAGGTATATGGACATGAAGGGAATGGAGGGGTATGGTCTGAGTGCAGGTAGATGGGACTAGGGGAAAACAAATGGTCGGCACGGACTGGAAGGGCCGAGAGGGCCTGTTTCCGTGCTGTAATTGTTATATGGTTATATGGTTTTTGATTATCCAGCATAAAAGCTACTGAACGCTGATCTGTTATCAAAGTGAAGTGCTGGCGAGCAAGGAAATGACTCCATTTTCTCACTGCTTCAATAATTGCTGTATCTTCCTTTTCGACAGGTGGGTAGTGCAATTCACTACCTTGGAGAGTACGAGACATGAAAGCCACTGGTCGACCTCCTTGATTTAATGTCGCTGATACTGCTAAATCAGAAGCATCACATTCAACAACAAAGGGGAGATCCTCGTCAATGGCGTGTAATGTCGCAGATTCCAATTGTTTCTTTAAAGAAGTAAAAGCACCAATTGCTGTAGAGTCAAGGGGGAAAGATTTTGCTCTAATCAAAGGCTGAATTTTGTCAGAAAAATTTGGTATCCATTTTGCATAATATGCAAACATCCCAAGGACCCTTCGTAGAGAGTTTAATGTAACTGGAACAGGTATCTCTTGGAGTGGGCGGAATCTTTCTGGATCAGGCTTGATTATATCATTTCCAACCCAATAACCAATAACCATATTAATTGGTGACACTGATGTTATTGACTTAGCCTCATTTAATGTTAGATTTTTAGAATGTACAACATCTAAAAACCGTTGTACATTTTCATCATGTTCAGCTTGGTCTTTTCCTGCAATAGTTATATTATCAAGATAAGGGAAAGTATCTTTAAGGTTTTCCTGTTCAACAAGTTTGTCCATCTCTCTCTGAAAAACAGCCACGCCATTAGTTACACCAAAAGGAACTCTGCAGTAGTGATATAATTTCCCATTTGCTTCAAACGCAGTGTATTTCTTCTCTGATTTCTTCAAAGGAATTTGGTAGTAAGCACGTTTTAAGTCAAAAGTAGAGAATATCTTATACTTAGCTAATGTATTGATAATCTCTTCTATTCGAGGTAGTGGATATGCATCAAGGTCCGTGAACTGGTTTAATAGTTTGAGAGTAATCAATGCAGAGTCTTTTCCTATGTCTCTCCGAGGGTCCCTTAACCACGACAACTTGTGCCCTCCAAGGGAAGAGCTGGGTTCTATGATACCTTCTCATAAAAGATTAGTTACTTCTGTGTTGATAAAGTTCCTATCATCTTTACTAAAGTGTCTTGATTTTGTAGCAATTGGCTTGCACTTGGAGGATAAATTAGTGAATAATGAAGGACATTCAACAGATGCAGCAGAAACACCACACAATACTGGTGGCTTTGACAATACAAGGTCAGGCATAGATCCTTCATACATTATTTGAAGTGATCTGTGCAGTTTCTGGAAATCCTGACTAGAATTATATCGCTACACAAATTTTTCAAAATACCTAGACATACAGATTTATAGCTAGTTTTGTTTAGAATAAAGTCTACAATACAAGATCCTTTAATTTGAGTGTTGAGAGTTGTCAGAGCCATCGGGATTTCCTTATTTGAAGGAATTATGGTTAGATTTAGTCAAGACACAACTTGTTCACTTATAAAACTTTCTGAACTGCCAGAATCAAGTAATACATTACGTGTATGGCCATTAATGGATACCATTGTAGCTGCATGAGACAAGCTCTGAGGAAATGCAGCTGTAATTGTACATAAAGAAGGCATATACATGGCAGCAGTCACAATTTTTGTAGTTGCTTTGGACTTGCATACTCTAGAATAATGTCCCTTCTTGCCACAACTATTACAAGTTGCCTCTCGAGCAGGGCATCTCTCTCTCTTATGAATATCACCCCTGCAAAAGTAACAATTCCTTTTTGAATAATTATGTGCAGCAGCAAGGGCCCCTTTATCAGTAGAAATTGTTTTGGTTTTCTTCATATTTGTACTTGGGTGAGATTCGTTTGTAGTAGTTGCAGCAGACTACACATTAGATGAGCCATAAGCATCTGAATTTTTCTGAGCCATCCAAAGAGTACGCTTGATTGTAAGCTGACTGTAAATCCAAGGTTTTGTGTTCTAAAGGTCTCTGTCGTATTAAAGGCGATGCCAAACCATTGATAAAAGAGTCTCATATAACTTCCTGTCGATATTGAAGGCACAGTCTTTACTAAGTCTTTGAAGTTCTTGTAAAAATTCGTGACTCACCAGGTTTTTGTTTCCGAGTAGCAAGGAGGTGTCGAGCGAATATCACGTTGGGTGAATTAACGAAGAGTCTGCTTAGTACATCAATAGCAGAATCATAAGTTGGACATTCCTCTATGTACTCGTATACATCAGAAGAGACGAAGCTTATTAATGTCTTAAGCCTGTCTGGTGCATCGTTGCCACACTCCTTAAAGACGTTATTTAGTATACGAAGCCAGTGCTTCCAATTCTTTGCAGCAGCAGGTGAGTTAGGATCCAGATCCAAGCGTTGGGGTTCCAATAGTTTCTCCATCCCAAGTTGGACTGTTTGACTTGTAAGATGATTAAAGAAATAAGTTGCTTAAATTTTCTAGAAGAACCCCGCACATGCGCACATGCGCCCACTTCACCCTCTAATCCCTCTAAACCCCTGTAAACACTTCTAAGTCCCTCTAAGCCCCGCTGAACCCCTCTAAACAGCTCTAAGCCATTCTAAACCACTCTAAATCACTCAAAAAAATGGCGCGGCCCTGTCCAGTCGCCGTTGTGGCAGCTCTGATTTAACTTTTACGTTCCTTTTCAACTTTTTTCTAAGCTCTAAGTCCCTAGTACAAAACCCTCTTAAATCTAAACAATTTAAGCGAAACCCTCTTAAATCTAAACTAAAGGGCAAACAGAGACTTTTTAAACTTACCGATCCATCGTGGCTAGCAGAGATCAACAGAAGCTGCTGTAATAACAATGGGAGCTTGGCTACAAGGAAAGAGGGTAGAGTGGTTTTGAGGGGATTAGAGGGGTTTAGAGGGATTTAGAGGGGTTTAGAGGGGTTTAGAGGGGTGTGGAGTGGATAGAGGGGGTTACAGGCGTTTAGAGGGGTAATAGAGGGGTAATAGAGGGTTGGAGGGGATTGGAGGATCCTATAGGGGGTTAAAGGGGTTTCTAAGTGTTTAACAAATATAACAATTACAGCACGGAATCAGGCCCTCTCGGCCCTTCCAATCCGTGCCGGCCATTTGTTTTCCCCTAGTCCCATCTACCTGCACTCAGACCATACCCCTCCATTCCCTTCCCGTCCATATACCTATCCACTTTACTTTCAAATGTTAAAATCGATTCTGCCTCCACCACTTCTGCTGGAAGCTCATTCCGCACAGCCACCACCCTCTGAGTAAAGAAATTCCCCCTCACGTTACCCCTAAACTTCTGTCCCTTAATTCTCATGTCATGCCCTCTTGTTTGAATCTTCCCTACCCTCAATGGGAAAAGCTTATCCACAACAACTCTGTCTATCCCTTTCATCATTTTAAAGACCTCAATCAAGTCCCCCCTTAACCTTCTGCGCTCCAAAGAATAAAGACCTAACTTGTTCAACCTTTCTCTGTAACACAGTTGCTGGAAGCCAGGCAACATTCTAGTAAATCTCCTCTGTACTCTCTCTGTTTTGTTGACATCCTTCCTATAATTAGGCGACCAAAATTGTGCACCATACTCCAGAATTGGTCTTACCAATGCCTTGTACAATTTTAACATTACTTCCCTACTCCTATATTCAATGCTCTGATTTATAAAGGCCAGCACACCAAAGACTTTCTTTATCACCCTGTCAACATGCGATTCCACCTTCAGGGAACTACGCACAGTTATTCCTAGATCTCTCTGTTCCACAGCATTCCTCAATTCCCTACCATTTACCATGTACGTCCTATTTTGATTTGTCCTGCCAAGATGTAGCACTTCACACTTATCAGCATTAAACTCCATCTGCCATCTTTCAGCCCACTTTTCCAAATGGCCCAAATCTCTCTGTAGACTTTGAAAATCTACTTCATTATCCATAATACCACCTATCTTAGTATCATCTGCATACTTACTTATCCAATTGTCCACCCCATCATCCAGATCATTGATGTACATGACAAACAACAGTGGACCCAACACAGATCCCTGAGGCACCCCACTGGTCACCGGCTTCCAACCTGACAAACAGCCATCCACCATTACTCTCTGACATCTCCCATTCAGCCACTGTTGAATCCATCTTGCTACTCCGCCATTAACACCCAAAGATTGAACCTTCTTAACCAACCTTCGATGGGGAACCTTGTCAAATGCCTTACTGAATTCCATATAGACAACATCCACTGCAGATTGGTTTAGATGGGTTTCCAGAGTGTTTCTAGGGGTTTTGTGGGGCTCAGAGGGGCTTAGAGCATGTTACAGGGGTTTAGAGGGGCTTAGAGAAGTTTATAGGGGTTCAGGGGCGTTCAGAGGCGCTTAGAGGGGTTTAGAGGGTTTTAAAGGTGTTTAGAGGGGGTTCCAAGGATTTAGTGGGTTTAGAGGGGTTTCGAGGGGTTTCGAGGGGTTTAGATTAGTTTTGAGAGGTTTAGATGGCTAGAGGCGCTTAGAGGGGTTTTGAGTGGTTTAGAGGGGTTTCGAGGGGGTTAGATGGGTTTAGAGGGGGTTCGAGGGGTTTCAATTAGTGGTGAGGGGTTTAGATGGCTAGAGGGGTTTAGAGTGGTTTTGAGGGGCTTAGCGGGGTTTAAAGGGGTTTCGAGGCATTTAGAGGGGTTTAGAGGAGGTTCGAGGGGTTTAGATTGGTTTTGAGGAGTTTAGATGCCTAGAGGTGCTTACAGGGGTATCGAGTGGTTTAGAGGGGTTTTAAGGGGTTCAGAGGCTAGGCGGGCGGAGAGGGGGGTTTAGATGGACTTAGAGGGGCTTTGAAGGGTTTAGAGGGTTTTAGAGGGGCTTAGAGGGTTTAGAGTGGTTTAGAGCGGTTAGAGGGGTTTAGAGTTGTTTAGAGGGCGTTAGAGTGCTTTTGAGCGGCTTAGAGGGGCTTATAGTTGTTCAAATGGCTTTAGAGGGGCTTACAGGTGTTTAGAGGAGTTTAGAGGGGTTTTGAGGTGTTTAAAGTGGTTTAGCGGGATTTAGAGTGGTTAAAAGCTGTTTTGTGGGATTTAGAGCGGTTTAGAGTGGCTTAGTGGGATTTAGAGGGGCTACGAGGGGTTTAGAGGTGAGTAGAGGCGGTTAGAGAGAGCTAGGGGTATTTACAGGTGCTTACAGGTGTTTAGAGGGGTCTCGAGGGGGTTAGAGGGGTTTACAGGGGGCTAGAGGGGTTTAGAGGAGGTGAGAGGGGGTTAACTCAAGTCAAGTCAAGTTTATTCGTCGCATACACATAGGGGATGTGCAATGAAATGAAAAGTGGCAGCGCTCGTGGACCTTGTGCAAAAAAACAAACAAACAACCAACAAACTACAAACAGAATGGAACAGAATCACATTTTCTTTTACATATTAAATATTGTGGGCGGTATTGTGGTACAGCAAAGTTAGTCCCTGGTGAGATAGGAGTTTACAGTCCTAATGGCCTCTGGGAAGAAACTCCTGCTCAACCTCTCCGTTGTCACAGCATTGCAACTGAGGCAACATAGAAACATAGATACATAGAAAATAGGTGCAGGAGTGGGCCATTCGGCCCTTTGAGCCTGCACCGCCATTCAATATGATCATGGCTGATCATCCAACTCAGTATCCTGTACCTGCCTTCTCTCCATACCCCCTGATCCCTTTAGCCACAAGGGCCACATCTACCCCCCTCTTAAATATAGCCAATGAACTGGCCTCAACGACCTTCTGTGGCAGATAATTCCAGAGACTCACCACTCCCTGTGTGAAAAATGTTTTCCTCATCTCGGTCCTAAAGGAATTCCCTCTTATCCTTACTCTGTGACCCCTTGTTCTGGACCTCCCCAACATCGGGAACAATCTTCCTGCATCTAGCATATCCAACCCCTTAAGAATTTTGTAAGTTTCTATAAGATCCCCCCTCAGTCTTCTAAATTCTAGCGAGTACAAGCCAAGTCTATCCAGTCTTTCCTCATATGAAAGTCCTGACATCCCAGGAATCAGTCTGGTGAAGCTTCTCTGTACCCCCTCTATGGCAATGTATTTTCTCAGATTTGGATACCAAAACTGTACGCAATATTCCAGGTGTGGTCTCACCAAAACCCTGTACAACTGCAGTAGAACCTCCCTGCTCCTATACTCAAATCCTTTTGCTGTAAATGCTAACATACCATTTGCTTTCTTCACTGCCTGCTGCACCTGCATGCCTACTTTCAATGATTGGTGTACCATGACAACCAGGTCTCTTTGCATCTCCCCTATTCCTAATTTGCCACCATTAAGATAAGAGTCTACCCTCCTGTTTTTGCCACCAAAGTGGATAACCTCACATTTATCCACATTATACTGCATCTGCCATGCATTGGCCCACTCACCCAGCCTATCCAAGTCTTCCTGCAGCCTCCTAGCATCCTCCTCACACCTAACACCACCCCCCAGATTAGTGTCAGCCACAAACTTGGAGATGTTGCATTCAATTCCCTCGTCCAAATCATTAATATATATTGCAAATAGCTGGGGTCCCAGCACTGAGCCTCGCGGTACCCCACTAGTCATTGCCTGTCATTCTGAAAAGGACCCGTTTACTCCTACCCTTTGCTTCCTGTCTGCCTGCCAGTTCTCTATCCACATCAATACTGAACCCCCAATACCGTGTGCTTTAAGTTTGTACACTAATCTCTTTTGTGGGACCTTGTCAAAGGCCTTCTGAAAGTCTAGATACAACACATCCACTGGTTCTCCCTTATCCACTCTGCTAGTTACTTCCTCGGAAAATTCTATGAGATTCGTCAGACATGATTTACCTTTCGTAAATCCATGCTGACTTTGTTTAATGATTTCACCACTTTCCAAATGTACTGCTATCCCATCTTTAATAACTGACTCTAGCAGTTTCCCCACTACCGATGTTAGACTAACTGGTCTGTAATTCCCCATTTTCTCTCTCCCTCCTTTTTAAAAAGTGGGGGTACATTAGCTACCCTCCAATCCTCAGGAACTACTCCAGAATCTAAGGAGTTTTGAAAAATTATCACTAATGCATCCACTATTTCTGTGGCTATTTCCTTGAGTACCCTGGGATGCATACTATCTGGCCCTGGGGATTTATCGGCCTTTAATCCATTCAATTTACCCAACACCACTTCTCGGCTAACCTGGATTTCACTCAGTTCCTCCATCTTATTTGACCCCCGGTCCCCTGCTATTTCCGGCGATAAGCTCCTTAGTTTTTTTGATGTTCAAGAGGAGGCTGTTGTCCTGACACCAGAGTGCCAGATCAGGCACCTCCTCCCGGTATGCCTTCTCATCGGTGTCTGAGATCAGGTCCACCACCACAGTGTCATCAGCAAACTTGATAATCGAGTTGGAGCTGAACCTAGCCACACAGTCATGTGTGTACAGGGAGTACAATAGGGGGCTGAGGACGCAGCTCTGGGGGGTCCTGTGCTCAGGGTGAGGGACTTCGATGTATTCCCTCCCATCTTGACTACCTGGGGCCTGACGGTGAGAAAGTCCAGGGCCTGTGCACACAGGGAGGGTGTTAAGCCCTAATTCCAATGCTTCTCGGCCAGTCTGGTGGGAACTATCGTGTTGAAGGCTGAACTGAAGTCTATGAACAGCATCCTCACGTAGCCCCCCTTCTGGCTGTCAAAATGAGATAGAGCGGTGTGCAAAACCTGCGAGACCAAATCGTCCGTGGATCTGTTTGGACGGTATGCAAATTGTAACGGGTCCATATTGCAAGGGAGGAAGGCGCAGATGTGTTTCTTCACCAGCCTGTCACAGCATTTCATGATTACCGAGGTGAGGGCCACCGGACGGTAGTTATTCAGACAGGCTGGGGAGGCATTCTTTGGTACAGGTACATTCATGGATTTTCGGAAGCAGGCAGGGACCATGGACTTGTCCAGGGAGATGTTGAATATTGTAGTGAGCACCAGAGCTAGCTGCGTAGCACAGGACTTAAGTAGTTGCACCGAGATGCCATTGGGGCCTGCAGCTTTCTTCGTGTTCACCCATGTCAGAACCCTCCTCACATTGTGCTCGGACAGCGAGAATGTGTGCACATTCCTCCCTTCAGCTTCGTAGCCAGCCCGCTTGCGGTATTGTCGATAGTCGGCAGACCTGGGATGCTGTTACCCATCTCAAAACGAGCGTAAAATGAGTTCAGGTCATCAGCTAGGGAGGTGCTGGCACTTGTGGATGAGGGTGGGGTGCTCCGGTAGTTGGTTACAATCCGTAGCCCCTGCCACAGGCGTCTGGTGTCCTGCTGCTCCATCTGTGACTCCATCTTGTCCTGTACCTCCTTTTTGCATCCTTCACCGCCCTTCGCAGTCAATAGGACTCTACCTTGTAGACGTCCATATTTCCCGATGCCAGGCCCGAGTTGTAGGCAGTGGTGCGAGCATTCAAGGCAACACGAACGGACCTGTCTACCCAGGGTTTATGATTCGGAAAGGTGCTTACCCTTACCGTGGGGACGATGTTGTCGGTTATTGTGGCGATGAACTCCGTGACTGCTTCCGCGAACTCACTGAAGTCACTGGAACTTGCTTGGAGCATATTTCAGTCGACATCGATCAGTGCATCTTGCAGCACGGCCTCTGACTGGTCGGACCACTGCTTTACGTCCCTCATCTCTACCGCTTCCCGAACTATCCTCTCTTTATACTCTGGCAGCAGGAAAATGGCAGCATGGTCAGATTTTCCATGGGGAGGGTGTGAAATGGCCTTCTAGCCCTTCCGGAACGGTGTATAGAAGTGGTCCAATGTTCTTTCCCCCCTGGAGACAACACGTGATGTGTTGGTATAAGTTCGGCATGACCTTCTTGAGATTTGATTTATTAAAATCTCCAGCCACCACCATAGCCGCATCCGGGTTCTGGTTTTGATGTCAACATAGCACATCGTGTAGGGCCAACAGTGCCACATCGGTGTCTGCCTGCGGTGGAATGTAGACGGCTGTGACGATCACGGAGCCGAACTCCCGGGGAAGGTAGAATGGGCGGCATGGGATCGTCAGATGCTCCAGGTCCGGCGAGCAGAAACGGGAAATCTTGATATTTCCAGGGTTGCACCAGTTGTTATTGGTCATGTAGCAGACTCCTCCATCCTTGGATTTCCCAGATTCTTCTGCTCTGTCAGCTCTAAACCACTCTAACCCCCTCTACAACCCTCTAAAGCCCTATAAACACCTATCCTCTCTAAGCCCCTCAAAACCACTCCTAACCCCTCAAAATGCTTCCGAACTCCTGTAAATCCCTCTAAATCCTTCGAAACCCCTCTAATCCCTCTAAACCCCTCTAAACACTTCAAAGTCACTCTGAGCACCGCTGAACCCACCTAAACAGCTCTAAGCCCCTCTAAACAGCTCTAAGTCCCTCTAAAGAGCTCTAAGCCCCTCTAAACCACTCTAAATCCCTCTAACCACCTCTAACCCCCTCTAAATCCCTCTAGCCCCCTGTAAAACCCCTCCAACCCCCTCTAGACCCCTCTAAACACCTGTAAACATCCCTAACCCCCTCTAACTGCCTCTACTCACCTCTAAACCCCTTGTAACCATTCTAAATCCCTCTAAGCCGCTCTAAACCCCTCTAAATCCAACTAAACACCTTTGAACCACTAAACCCCTTTAAATACCATCTAATCCTCTCAAAACTCCTCTAAACACCTCTAAGTCACTCTAAAGCCCTCTGAACAACTATAAACCCCTCTAGCCCTTCGAAGCCCCACTAAACTACTCTAAACCCCTCTAACCGCTCTAAACCACTCGAAACGCTCTAAGCCCCTCTAAAACCCTCTAAACCCCTCTAAGCCCCTCTAAGCCCATCTAAACCCCCCTATCCACCCCGCTAACCCTCTAAAACCCTCAAAACGCCTCTAAACACCTCAAAACCTCTCCAAACCACTAGAAACCCCTCTAAGCGCCTCCACCCATCTAAACCCCTAAAAACTAATCTAAACCCCTCAAACCCCCTCTAAACCCCTCGAAACCCTTCGAAACCCTTCGAAACCCCTCTAAACCTAAAAACTATCTATCCCCATCGAAGCCCCCTAGCCCTCTAAACCCCTCTATCTCACTCAAAACCTCTCTAAACCACTCGAAACCCCTCTAAGCGCATCTAGCCATCTAAACCCCTCAAAACTAATCTAAACCCCTTGAACCCCCTCTAAACCCATCTAACCCCCTCGAAACCCTTCGAAACCCCTCTAAACCTAAAAACTATCTATCCCCATCGAAGCCCCCTAGCCCTCTAAACCCCTCTATCTCACTCAAAACCTCTCTAAACCACTCGAAACCCCTCTAAGCGCATCTAGCCATCTAAACCCCTCAAAACTAATCTAAACCCCTTGAACCGCCTCTAAACCCATCTAACCCCCTCAAAACCCTTCGAAACCCCTCTAAACCCCTCTAAATCCTTTGAAGCCCTTCAAAACTCATTTAAAACACTCTAAACCCCTCTAAGCTCCTCTGAACCCCTCAAACCCCTATACACATCTCTAAGCCCGTCTAAACCCCTGTAACCCGCTCTAAGCCCCACTACACTCCTCTAAACCCCTCAAACACCCTCGAAACCCCTCTAAACACTTAGAAATCCCTCTAATACCCAATACCCTCCAACTAAACCCCTCCAAATGCCTGAAACCCCCTCTACCCACTCCAAACTCATCTAAATCCCTCTAAACCCCTCTAAACCACTCCAAACCCTTCTAAACTGTTCTACAACCCTCCAAACACCTCTAAACCCACGTAAACACCAGTAAACTCATCTAAACCACTCTAAATCTCTCTAAGCAACTCAAAACCTCTAAAAACCCATTAAACACCTCTGAACCCATCTAAACAGCTCCAATCCCCCTGTAAATCCTTCTGAACCCCTCAAACCCTCTAAACCCCTCTAAACCGCGCTAAACCCCTCTAAGCCCCTGTAAACACCTTTAAACCCCTGTAAACCCCTGAAAACCCCTCTAAACCACTCGTGGCTGATTGTCCCCTATCAACAACCCGTGCCTGCCTTCTCCCCATAATCCTTGGCTCTGCTAGACCCTAGAGCTTTATCTAACTCTCTCTTAAATCCATCCAGTCACTTGGCCTCCACTGCCCTCTGTGGCAGGGAATTAAATAAAATTCACAACTCTCTGGGCGAAAACGTTTTTTCTCATCTCAGTCTTAAATGACCTCCCCTTTATTCGAAGACTGTGGCCCCTGGACCTGCCCAACATTGGGAACATGTTTCTTGCATCTAGGTTGTCCAGTCCTCTTATAATTTTACATGTTTCTAAAATATACACCCGCATCCTTCTAAACTCCAGTGAATACAATCCTTGTCTTTTCAATCTTTCCTCATATGACAGTCCCGCCATCCCAGGGATCAATCTCCTGAACCTACGTTGCACTGCCCTAATCACAAGGATGTCCTTCCTCAAATTAGGAGAACTAAACTGCAGACAATACTCCTAACAGGGCCGTTTCATTTGTGACATTGCCGGCCTATGAGAGAGCCGCGCCAGCAGCGCCTGGGACAGGGCTGTTTCATGTCCAAAAGTGCCGGTCTCTATGAGAGTCGGCGTCGGCGCCGGCAACGCCTGGGACAGGGTTGCTTAAGGTAACACATACGTCCGCTACATCCACGGAGTTGGGGGATGATTCCCCACTGGGGCTGGATAGCAAGGCCCACGGAGTCGGGGGATGTTTTCTCACCGGGGCTGGATAGTGCATTTGAAGGACTATCCAAAATGCTACAACTATTGCATAAGGTGCTACAGCAGGGCACACGCCAGCGGGAGGAGTCTCAGCACCACCCTGAACAAAAGCCGCCAGCAGCACCTAGTAGAGGACTGCTTGATAGCACCCTCATGGTTGATGAGGCGCGTGCCATGGGTCATCTTAGCTCTGACCCCGACTCTGTTAAATATTTTTTATTGTAGAAACATATTAATGAAAAATACATTATTAGATACATTCATAATATTATTAATATTAATATTAAGATTTAAGACTTTATGCTTCTATACACTTTTTTAATTTTTTTATAAAGTAGGAAAAGATAGAGAAAAATAATATAGAAAATAAGGAAGTGAATGGAGTATTAATCAATAATCCGTAATTGGAAATATAAGCATGATTTATTATGTATACTTCTTCATCCATTCTATTATTCAGGCCTCAGTCAAGCCCTCGCACTGAGCCACTTTGACCCTGTAAATATTCAATATATGGAGACCATATCCCTCTGAAGAGATCCAACTTGTCCATTAGGACAAGCCTCAATCTCTCCAGATGGAGTGTCTCCGACATTTCTGTATTCCACATTTTGATTGTGGGGGATGTAGGACCTTTCCAGAATTTTAGTATTAATTTTTTCCCAATTATTAAACCATAATCAATAAATATTCTTTGATTCATTGTTATTAATTGATCTGTTTCCAGTATTCCTAGTATTATTAACTTTGAATCAGGGGTCAAAGTTATATTGACAACATTCGAAATTATCCTAAATATTTCTATCCAGAATTTTGTAATTTTTACACAATTTGTAAATGAATGTGACAGATTAGCTTCTAAATGTTGACATTTATCACATATGGGAGATACTTTTGGAAAGATGTTATGTAGTTTGGATTTTGAATAATGTAGTCTATGTAGTATTTTAAACTGTATAACAGAGTGTTTAGCATTTAACGAACAATGGTGTATATGTTGTAAACTTTCGTCCCATACTTCTGGTCTGATAATTTGACCTAGTTCGTTTTCCCAAGATTGTCTATATATTTCTGTTGATGGGACATCACTTTCCAATAAGGTGTTATATATATATGAAATCATTTTTTCTGTGTTCGGATGTTTATTTAAACATTCATATAAAATTTCTATCTTTCTATTTCTAAGTTCCTGCATGTTTGCTTTAACATAGTCTCTGATTTGTAAATATCTAAAATAATCTTTAGAATGTAGTCCATAAATTTGTTGTAAATCTTGAAATGAAAGGAAAGAATTTTCCTTATAGAGATCATCCATCTTAATAATTCCCTTGTTTTTCCATTGTAAAAAGCCTTTATCCATCATTGAAGGTTTAAATGTAACGTTATTTACAATGGTAAGGGATAGTGGTATAGATTTTTTTAAAGAAGGAACTGCAGATGCTGGAGAATCGAGGGTACACAAAAAGCTGGAGAAACTCAGCGGGTGCAGCAGCATCTAAGGAGCGAAGGAGATAGGCGACGTTTCGGGTCGAGACCCTTCTTCAGACTGACCACATCCAAGATAGTGGTATAGATTTCAGTTTTAATGTTTTCTTTATTTGTTTCCAAATACGTATTCCACTTTCTATTATCGGATTTTGACTATAGATTTTCTTAGCTAAATTAATATTAGCGAATATTATAGAAATAATTTCAAAAGGAGAACAATCTTCCTTTTCCATATTTAACCAAATTGGTTGGTTATCTGTCTCTTCTAACCAAAAAATCATATTTTTAATATTAACTGCCCAGTAATAAAACATAAAATTTGGTAGTGCTAAACCTCCATTTATTTTTGATTTACATGAATGTTTTTTTATTTATTCTATGGCTCTTATAATCCCAAATGAAGTTAGTAATTAGGGAGTCCACCTTTTTAAAGAATTTTTTAGGAAGATATATCGGAATTAATTGGAAAAGATATAATAATTGTGGGAGACAAATCATTTTTATTATATTAATTTTACCTAACATTGAAATAGGTAGAGTTTTCCAATAAAAAATATTCTTATTTAATTTATTCAATAATGGTGGGAAGTTAGATTTAAATAAAGAATCAAATCTTTTTGTTATGTAAATTCCAAGATATTTAATTTTTTCATTTGTTATCTTAAAAGGAAATTGTTATAATATGTGTAAGTTATTTACCGTTATTGGCATAAGTTCACTTTTATTCCAATTGATACTATATCCTGAGAAGGATCCAAATTCAGTTATTAATTTTAACACATTTTGGATACTAATTTCTGGTTTTGTGATGTAAAGTAATACATCATCCGCATATAAGGAGATTTTATTTTTAGTATCTCTAGTATCGTATCCATATATTTCCAGATGTAATCTCACCCTCTGAGCTAACGGTTCTATTGCAAGTGCAAACAGTAGGGGGGATAAAGGGCAACCTTGTCTACAGCCTCGAGATAAATTGAATTTAGTTGATAACATTTGATTTGTTGTTATTCTAGCTGTCGGATTTGTATATAATAATTTGATCCAAGTAATGAACTTCTCTCCCAGTTTGAAAGTTTCCATAACCGAAAACAAATAAGGCCATTCCACCTGATCGAAGGCTTTCTCTGCATCTAACGAAATAACTACTAGATCTTTTTTAATACCTCTTTTCGAATATATAATATTGAATAACCGTCTCAAATTATATGAGGAATATCGTTTTGGTATAAATCCTGTTTGATCGAGGTGAATTAATTCATTAATAACTGTGCTTAGCTTTGTGCTAATATTTTGGTTAATATCTTTTGATCAGTATTTAAAAGAGCTATAGCTCTAAATGATCCTGGTTCATCCAGGTCTTTGATTATTTTAGGTATAAGTGTTATAATAGATTCATTTAACATTTCTGGTAATTTCTGCTGTGCATATATATATATTCATATAATGATTTCAGACGTGGTACAATCTGATCATGAAATGTTTTATAGAATTCCGAGCCAATACCATCTGGTCCCGGTGTTTTACCATTTTTTAATGATCTAATAGATTCTTGGATTTCTTTTATTGAGATATCAGCGTTTAATGATTCTCTATTTTGTAAGTCCAACCCCTTCAGGTTACATTTTTTTTTAAATGCTTCTATTCCTATTATATTTTCTGTTGTTTTAGCAGTGTATAAGTTTTTATAGTATTGCATAAATCTCTCGTTAATATCTTTAGGTTGTATTAACAGTTCGCCATTATGTGATTTAATCCTATGGATTATTTTTTCTGCCTCCATCTTCCTTAGTTGGCGAGCCAATAGTTTTTGAGGTTTATCTCCGAATTCAAACTGTAACCATATAACAATTAACTGTTTAGTAATTGTTTAGTATGTTGATAAAGTTTTACAACTTGATCTGTATATATTTTATTTAATTTATATTTCAATGCTGCAATTTTATCATGTAATATTATAGATGGATTCGCTGCATTCTCTATATCTAATTGTTTAATCTCCTTTTCCAGTTCTTGTTGATCCTTTCGATTCTTTTTATTATAAAATGCTTGGGAGGAAATCATGATTCCCCGGAGATATGCTTTAAATGTTTCCCATAATAAGGAACAAGATATTTCTGGTTTATCATTTGTTTCGAAGAAAATCTTAATCGGTTCTGTAATATATTCCTGAGTTATTTTGTTTTTTAAAATTTGTGGGTTAAATCTCCACTGTCCCCATTTTTCTGTTTTACCATTTATTTTAATCTTAAATGTTAAAGGTGCATGATCTGGAATTATAATATTGTGATATTTAGAATTATAAGTGAGTGAAATAAGTTTGGCATCAACCAAAAAAGAATCTATTCTTGAGTAGGTTTTATGTACTGACGAGTAAAAGGAATATTCTCGTCCAGTAGAATTTTCTACTCTCCAAACATCTTTAATATTTCCATATATGCATTTAATAAGTCACTAGAATGTGATTTAGTTTTCCTTTGTCTTGTAGATCTGTCTAAGTAAGGATCTAGTGTACAATTTAAATCTCCTCCAATTATTAGATTGTATTGTGTTAATTCCGGGATATTGTTAAATATTTTCTTGAAAAACAATGGACTATCAAAGTTTGGTCCATGTACATTAACAACAAAACTTTTTTTGTGCATTTAATTCTCCTATCACAATGATGTATCTGCCATCGTTATCAGTTATAGTTGATGTATGTTTAAATAAAATGCCTTTGCGAAATAATATTGCTACGCCTCTTGATTTATGCGTAAAAGAAGAATGATACATTTTATCTATCCATTTAGCTTTCAACCTATGCTCATCATCTTTTTTTAAGTGGGTTTCTTGAATAAAAATTACATCAGCTTTAAATGCTTTTAAATGTGCTAATACTTTTCCTCTCATTAATACCTTTAACATTCCAACTACAAAACGTTATTCCCTCATTCCCCATATTCATTTTTAAGTCTTGCATCTTTTGTCTATGGGGGTCTGTAATAGAGCCTATGGCTCAGCCCGACAGACCCGACCTTACACCCGAATACCGAATAGATGAACTTTAAATCTCGTGAATGCCTCTCACGTATATATCTCCTTTGATCCAATGTATAACGCCATTCAAACTGAAAAAAACAATAATAGTTTATAAAAGAGAAGAACAAAGGATAGATTAAGAAGTTAGTATCGTGCACAAAGAAAGAAAAAACTACATCTAGAATTATTGTAGTTAATGCTAGCCATACTAGCATGGCTAACCATCTACCGACTTCCGTCGTTGATGTTAGTAACTTAACCAGCTCCCTGGTTTTTGGAATTATTATTCTATAATAATATTTTACCGGGGGTATTACATTAAAAAAAGAAAGAGAAAAAGAAAAAATATCAAATTATAATAATTAAAGATATAAAAATACATATATTTAAAACATTTAAAAATCTCATTAATATAAAAAAAGGCAAAAAAAAACATAAGACAAAAGGAAAACAAGGAGTAAAAATGAAAATTACTGGTGTAAAAGAAAAATCTCCAAATGAAATCCATCTCTATATTTGACTCTAATCATTCCAACATTCGCTTTCTTCACAGCCTGCTGCGTGCCTACTTTCAATGACTGGTGTACCATGACACCCAGGTCTCGCTGCATCTCCCCTTTTCCTAATCGGTCACCATTCAAATAATAGTCTACCTTCCTGTTTTTGCCACCAAAGTGGATAACCTCCCATTTATCCACATTATACTGCATCTGCCATGCATTTGCCCACTCACCCAGTCTATCCAAGTCATCCTGCAGCCTCCTAGCATCCTCCTCACAGCTAACACTGCTCCCCAGCTTCGTGTCATCCGCAAACTTCGAGATGTTGCATTTAATTCCCTCGTCCAAATCATTAATGTATATTGTAAATAGCTGGGGTCCCAGCACTGAGCCTTGCGGCACCCCACTAGTCACTGACTGCCATCCTGAAAAGGACCCGTTCATTCCTACTCTTTGCTTCCTGTCTGCCAGCCAGTTCTCTATCCACATCAATACTGAACCACCAATACCACGTGGTTCCATCTCTGCAGGCTGCACCAGCAGCGCCAGTTGACAGAGCTGTTTTAGGTCTCCCTGTTGGAGGCCGAGACCAAGATGGGTCAGTATCCTGCTGACGCCGAGTCTCAGGGTATGGCCGAGGGGCATACCCCAAGGGATGAAGGACACGTTTCAGAGGTACCTTTCCTGCCAACAAAGTTGCCATCCCACCAGAATGTTGCATTCGGGTACAGGTCCAATGGGGTCATATCAGCGTAGGTATCCTGCGGCCTGCAGCAGTGCCTGTTTAGGGCTGCCTACGAATCGCTCTCTCTGAGGAAGGGAGTGCGAAAGGTCAAGATATAACTGAATCCAGGATCTAATGATATCGACGGAACATACTAGAGCACATATGTGCCGGCAGTGAACAGCGCCAACAGGGGGATGTGAGAGCCAGCCACCGAATCTCTTATTCAGGTAAGTATTCAACAGGGGAGAAAACCTGGCAGACGAATCAATTAAAGGGCAACGGCGGGAAAAGGTTCATAGTTTCAGAACCCACCCCAGGCGCTCATCGGCAGTAGGTGCTTCACAGGAGCTGGGGGGGGGGGGCAGCATGACAGCTGGGCAGAGGTTCCATGCACCCTACCAACCCTACTCAACAAAGTGAGCAGGCACTTCCGAAACATGGGTAAGTGCACCACTCACAAGTAATATTTACACTTGTTTGTACAACACACAAAGGATAAAAACATCTGCTTAGAGGCATAGTACTAGCATTCCAAGCAAGTTGCATTATGGCCAGGGTTGTCTTTGAAGATAAGGTTCGGAAGTCGGGCTACAGCTCTCATGCAAAGCACCCATAGAATAAGGCAGGATTGGCCTGTTTATTATGAAAAATGGACAGATTCATAAGGGTCTCAAAGATCCATTCTATGCAGTTCCCATTAGACAATATAACTGTACTAATAACGGTAAAACATTGTGGAATGGGATAAACTGGTTTGTTGGTCATTGGGATTTACCTTTAACTATTAATTAGCCTATGACTCCACCCTGTGACAAGAGATTGGAGTTAATAGCAACCTGTTATAAAACCGACTTCTATTTTCATCAATCTTCCTGCATCTAGCCTATCCAACCCCTTAAGAATTTTGTAAGATTCTATAAGATCCCCCCTCAGTCTTCTAGCGCATACAAGCCAAGTCTATCCAGTCTTTCCTCATATGAAAGTCCAGACATTCCAGGAATCAGTCTGGTGAACCTTCTCTGTACCCCCTCCATGGCAAGAATGTACTTCCTCAATTTGGAGACCAAAACTGTACGCAATACTCCAGGTCAAACACATCTTAAAGTCCAAGCTCAGACCAGGCTGAGGCCAATTGGATCGGTCAAACACATCACTCCTCCTATCTCTATGAATGCAGAGGTACTGTAATTATACTCCATAAGGGCATACCATTTAAACGTAAAAACACCATTGCAAAGAAAGAGGAGAGGTATGTCATAGTCTCTGGGGAGATACATTCTACCCCACTTACCATGGTAGATATTTATGGCCCTAACTTTGATAACCCACAATTTTTTAACAAAATCTTGAATATCATTTCTGAGTCCACTCAGCAAAATGTGATAATCGGGGGAGATTTCAATTGTGTTTTGGATCAATACCTCGATAATAAAAGAGACATAATATGAAATCAAAATCCAGGGAACTTTTAAATACGCATATAAAAAGTACAAATATAACAGACGTTTGGAGGGTTGCAAACCCTACCAGAAGAGAATACTCCTACTCATCAGTACATAAAACCTATACACGTATTGACTACTTCCTAGTGGACACTAAATTAATACCATTCTCAACTAACCCTAAATATCATAATAGTATCATTTCCGCTCATTTTCCGCTAACCTTATCCTTAAAACTAGAAGGAAAGTTTAATTTAAAAAATCGTTCTGGAGGTTTAATCCTCAAATACTAAATAATCTGGACTGTTGTAAATACTTAAAACAACAGATGGAACTAGTTTTTGTGACCAATGGCACACCAGACATCTCGCCCTCCCAATCATGGGAATCTTTTAAGGCTTGTATTTGGGGTTCTATCATTTCATACCAAGCTTATCAAAATAAAAATAATAGAATGGAACAATTGCAACTAGAAGAACAGATCAGCTAACTTGATTCAGAAAACGCGATAGATGCAATTATAGTTAAACATAACAAGATAGCAATATTGAACTTTAAACTAAACAAATTTTATCTGCAAGAGTTATTAAATTATTTCAAATTACAACACAGGAATATTTCGAATTCGGCGACAAACCACACACACTCTTAGCACGCCAGCTGAGAAAAGTGGAAATGGACCAGACTATTTAAAAAATTACATCAGATAAAGGTGAACTTTTAACGCTTCCAAAAGATATTAAAGATAGATTTGCTCAATTTTACTCAAGAGCCGACACACCTTTCAGAATTGCTGCAGAAACAATTAAATATCTGGGTGTTCAGGTAACCAGAAAATATACTTCTTTATTCAACGCAAACTTCCCGCATTAATTACTAAATTAAACGCTCTTATTCAATTCTGGAAAACACTCCCGATGTCTCTAATAGGCAGAATAAATGCTATAAAAATTACCTTCCTCCCACAATTTCTCTATTTATTTAAATCAATACCGATATACCTACCTAAAATTGTTTAAAAAAAATCTTGACTCTCGGATTATAAACTTTATTTGGGATTATACAACACATAGAATTCATAAACGACATTTATGCAAACCCAAAGAAGCGGGCGGATTGGCTCTCCCCAATTTCTTATACTATTATTGGGAACGAATATTAAAAATGTAATTTATTGGCTGGACAACGCATGCCAACAGGTACACTGGTTAATAATGGAGAGAGAGGACTGCTCGCCTTTTAATATAGGTGCCCTTCTTCTCTCTCCAACAAAGTTGAAGAGCACACTATATGATAAAATCCGGTTATTCACAGCACTTTACAAATCTGGAGACAAGTAAAATCAACTTTTAAACTAAGAAATGTATGTCTTCTTTTACCAGTAGCTAATAACCCTTCGTTTAAGCCATCTAATATAGATAAAACGTTTACTAATTGGGAAAGACTAGGAATTAAAAAAACGTGGAGATCTCTACGAAATCGGAAATCTCAGGTCATTTCAGAAATTACTGCCGAAATATAATCTGAAAGGTAATCAATATTTTAGATATCTTCAAATTCGAGATTATGTGAAAATATATACCCATGACTATCAAACTCTGCTGCCAGATATATTAGACGAAGGTATGAATAGAAACTCAGTCAAACAATTTAACATCATACTTGTATAATACCCTTCTAAATATTGAAATTCCATCGTCAGACGCAATTGGGAAGAGACTGGGAAGAGGAACTAGACCAAAACATTTCCAAAGGCAGATGGGAAAAAGATCTGTGATATATATATATAAAATTGTTCGATTAATGTTAGACAAATTTTAATCCAATTTAAAACACTGCACAGACTCCACTACTCAAAGACTAAACTGAATAAGATGTTTTCAAATGTATCTCATATCTGTGACAAATGTCTCCTTCAAGAAGCAACTATAACACATTCCTTTGCCTCTTGCATAAAACTACATAGCTTTTGGAAAGAAATTTTTGAAAAATTCGGAAAAACATTAAAAACAAACTGGACCCCCATACGGAACTGATTATTTTCGAAACATCAGAAGCCTGCCCTGAGCTATTAATATTTCAAAGAAGTTTCCTTAACTATGGCCTGATAACAGCGAAAAAACAAATACTTACATTTTTGAAAAATACATCTGCCCCACTCTTAAAATGTGGATTACAAACATGTCTGAGGCGCTACATCTTGAAAATATGAGACTTGTCTTGGCAGGAAAACCAGAGCAATTTTTTTCGAAGACATGGATTCCATTCATTGATTCATTACAAGGATAGTATGGTGCAACACTACTTCGGAATTAAACCAATTTACGTGTTGAGTGATGGGTGGGGAGAATATGAAGATATGAATCACTCTTTGTTTTTCTTTCTGTTTTTGTATTTTAATTTCTTTACGTTTTTCTCGGGTTTTTTTTTACTTACTCGCTATTCGACTACACTTATTTGGTAGTCTAGGCGTTATATTCTTATCCACTTTTTTTCATTTTCTTTCTTTCTTGCTTGTTTCTCTCTTTTTCTATTTCATCTTAGCTAAAAATTAAAATTGAAGCTGTACAATAAATGCATGATGTCATATGCCGCGGTTTATACTTTTGTGCACATAAAGAAAAAACACATCTAAACCCCTCCAAATCCCTCCAAATTCTACAAAACCATCCAAACCCCTCTAAACCCCACACAAGCCTCTCTAAACCCACCCGAACATCTCTAATCCATGTAAACCCCTCTAAACATATCCAAAACACTCCAACCCCCTCTAAACCGCTCTGTACCTCTTCAAACCTCTCTACACCCCTACCAACTTCTCCAAATACCTCCAAACCCCTCCAAACCCCGTCAAACCCCTCGAAACCCTTCGAAACCACTCTAAACCTCTCTAAACCCATCGAACCCCTAGTAACACCTCCAACTCCCTCGAAATGCATCTAAACCACTCGAAACCCATTGGAATGGTTAAAGGTAAAGTTAGTTAAAGGCAAAGTGAGTTGAAGGTACCATGAGCTGAAGGATTCAGTGAGCTAAAGGGTTCAGTGAGCTAAAGGGTTCAGTGAGCAAATGGTACAGTGCTTTTTAGTAAAGGTTAATTTAAAGGATTAAGAATTTTATAGTGTGAGTGAATTGATTTAATTTGGGGGCAAGCCATGTCATTTGAGATCGGCCCAATGGTTTGCTCATCCTGCAACATGTGGGATATCAGCGATATGGTCGGTGTCCCTGGTGACTACGTTTGCAGGAAGTGTGTCCAGCTGCAGCTCCTGGCAGACTGCATTCAATGATTGGAGCTACAGTTGGATTCATACTGGAGCATCCACGATGCTGAGAAGCTCATGAATTGCACGTACAGTGATTTGGTCACACCGCAGGTTAAGCAGCCAGAAAGGAAACGGGTGGCCATTAGCCAGCGTAGCAGGAGGCAGGTGGTGCAGCTGTCCCCTGTGGTTATCTCCCTCCTAAACAGATATACAATTTTGGATACTGTTGGGGGAGATGGCTCATCAGGGGAAGGCAGCAACAGCCAAGCTCATGGCACCATTGGTGGCTCTGCGGCACAGGAGGGGAGAAAGAAGAGTGGAAGGGCTATTGTAATAGGGGATTCAATAGTAAGGGGAATAGATAGGCGTTTCTGCGGCCGCAAACGAGGCTCCAGGGTGGTATGTTGCATCCCTGGTGCAAGGGTCAGGGATGTCACTGAACGGCTGCAGAACATTCTGGAGGGGGAGGGTGAACAGCCAGCTGTCGTGGTGCACATTGGCACCAACGATACAGGTAAAAAACAGGATGAGGTACTACAAGGCGAATTTAGGGAGCTAGGAGATAAACTT
This sequence comes from Okamejei kenojei, assembly GCA_035221665.1. Lineage (NCBI taxonomy): Eukaryota > Metazoa > Chordata > Chondrichthyes > Rajiformes > Rajidae > Okamejei > Okamejei kenojei. The sequence goes on from CM069155.1 coordinate 811,186, forward strand.
AAAAGTAGGACCTCAAAGGTAATAATCTCTGGACTCCTACCAGTGCCACGAGCTAGTCAGAGTAGAAATAGGAGGATATTGCAGATGAATACTTGGCTTGAAAAATGGTGCGAGGGGGAGGGATTCAAATTTCCCGGGCATTGGAAGCAGTTCTGGGGGAGGTGGGACGAGTACAAACAGGACGGTCTGCACCTGGGCTTGAAGGGAACTAATGTCCTTCCGGGGAGTGTTTGCTAGCGCTGTCAGGGAGGATTTAAACTAATGTGGCAGGGGGATGGCAGCATGAGCAGGGAGACAGAGGGATGCAAAATGAGGGTAGAAGCAATAGGTAGCAAGGTGAAAAGTAAAAGAGGCAGGCAGAAAATTCCAGGGCAATAATCATAAAGGGCCACTTTTCAACATAATTGTATAAAGGGTAAGAGTGTTGTAAAAACAAGCCTGAAGGCTTTGTGTCTCAATGCAAGGAGCATTCGTAATAAGGTGGATGAGTTGAATGTGCAGATAATTATTAATGAATATGATATAGTCGGGATCACGGAGACATTGCTCAAGGTGACCAAGGCTGGGAGCTGAACATCCAGGGATATTCAATATTCAGGAGGGATAGACAGAAAGAAAAACGAGGTGGAGTAGCGTTGCTGATTAGAGAGGAGATTAACGCAATAGAAAGGAAGGACATTAGCTTGGAGGACATGGATTCGATATGGGTAGAGCTGCAAAATACTAAGGGGCAGAAAACGCTAGTGGAAGGTGTGTACAGGCCACCTAACAATAGTAGTGGAGTTGGGGATGGCATCAAACATGAAATTAGAAATGTGTGCAACAAGGGTAAAACAGTTATATTGGGTGACTTCAATCTACATATAGATTGGGTGAATCAAATTGGCAGGGGTGCTGAGGAAGAGGATTTCTTGGAATGTATGGGGGATAGTTTATAGTTTCCTAAACCAACATGTAGAGGAACCAACGAGAGAGCAGGATATTCTAGACTGGGTACTGAGTAATGAGGAAGGGTTAGTTAGCAGTCATGTTGTGCGTGGCCCCTTGGGCAAGAGTGACCATAATATGGTTGAGTTCTTCATTTGGATGGAGAGTGACATTGTTAATTCAGAAACAAGGGTTCTGAACTTAAAGAAAGGTAACTTTGAGGGTATGAGACGTGAATTGGCCAAGATAGACTGGCCAGTGATTCTTAAAGAGTTGATGGTGGATATGCAATGGAAGGCATTTAAACACTGCACGGATGAACTACAACAATTGTTCATCCCAGTTTGGCAAAATAATAAATCAGGGAAGGTAGTGTATCCGTGGATAACAAGGGAAATCAGGGAGAGTGTCAAAATTAACGATGAAGCATACAAATTAGCCAGAAAAAGCAGCCTACCAGAGGACTGGGAGAAATTCAGCATCCAGCGGAGGAGGACAAAGTACTTAATTAGGAAAGGGAAAATAGATTATGAAGGAAAACTGGCATGGAACATAAAAACAGACTGCAAACGTTTTTATAGATATGTGAAGAGAAAAAGGTTAGTTAAAACAAATGCAGGTCCCTTGCAGTCAGAAACTGGTGAATTGATGATGGGGAACAAGGACATGGCAGACCAATTGAATAACTACTTTGGTTCTGTCTTCACAAAGGAAGATATAAATAATCTGCCGGAAATAGCAGGGGACCGGGGGCCAAATAAGGTGGAGGAACTGAGTGAAATCCAGGTTAGCCGGGAAGTGGTGTTAGGTAAATTGAATGGATTAAAAGCCGATACATCCCCAGGGTCAGATAGGCTGCATCCCAGAGTACTTAAGGAAGTAGCCCCAGAAATAGTGGATGCATTAGTGATAATTTTTCAAAACTCTTTAGATTCCGGAGTAGTTCCTGAGGATTGGAGGGTAGCTAATGTACCCCCACTTTTCAAAAAGGGAGGGAGAGAGAAAACGGGGAATTACAGACCAGTTAGTCTAACATCGGTAGTGGGGAAAATGCTAGAGTCAGTTATTAAAGATGGGATAGCAGCACATTTGGAAAGCGGTGAAATCATTGGACAAAGTCAGCATGGATTTATGAAAGGTAAATCATGTCTGATGAATCTTATAGAATTTTTTGAGGATGTAACTAGTAGAGTGGATAAGGGAGAATCTATGGTTGTGTTATATCTGGACTTCCAGAAGGCTTTCGACAAGGTCCCACATATGAGATTAGCATACAAACTTAAAGCATACGGTATTAGTGTTCAGTATTGATGTGGATAGAGAACTGGCTGGCAGACACGAAGCAAAGAATACGATTAAACGGGTCATTTTCAGAATGGCAGGCAGTGACTAGTGGGGTACCGCAAGGCTCAGTGCTGGGACCCCAGCTATTTACAATATGTATTAATGATTTGGATCAGGGACTTGCATGCAACATCTCCAAGTTTGCGGATGAAATGAAGCTGGGGGGCAGTGTTAGCTGTGAGGAGAATGCTAAGAGGCTGCAAGGTGACTTGGATAGGTTGGGTGAGTGGGCAAATGCATGGCAGGTGCAGTATAATGTGGATAAATGTGAGGTTATCCACTTTGGCGGCAAAAACTGGACGGTAGACTATTATCTGAATGGTGGCCGATTAGGAAAAGGGGAGATGCAACGAGACCTGAGTGTCATGGTACACCAGTCATTGAAAGTAGGCATGCAGGTGCAGCAGGCTGTGAAGAAAGCGAATGGTATGTTGGCATTCATAGCAAAAGGATTTGAGTACAAGAGCAGGGAGGTTCTACTGCAGTTGTACAGTCTTGGTGAGGCCACACCTGGAGTATTGCGTACAGTTTTGGTCTCCTAATCTGAGGAAAGACATTCTTGCCATAGAGGGGGTACAGAGCAGGTTCACCAGACTGATTCCTGGGATGGCCCGACTTCCATATGAAGAAAGATTGGATAGATTAGGCTTGTACTCGCTGGAATTTAGGAGATTGATGGGGGATCTTATAGAGACTTACAAAATTCTTAAGGGGTTGGACAAGCTAGATGCAGGAAGATTGTTCCCGATGTTGGGGAACTCCAGAACCAGGGGTCACAGCTTAAGGATAAGGGGGAAATCTTTTAGGACTGAGATGAGAAGATCTTTTTTCTTAGAGAGAGTCTGGTGAGTCTGTGGAATTCTCTGCCACAGAAGGTAGTTGAGGCCTGTTCATTGGCTATATTTAAGAGGGAGTTAGATGTGGCCCTTGTGGCTAAAGGGATCAGGGGGTATGGAGAGAAGGCAGGTACAGGATACTGAGTTGGATGATCAGCCATGATCATATTGAATGGTGGTGCAGCCTCGAAGGGCCGAATGGCCTACTCCTGCACTTATTTTCTATGATTCTCTGATTCTACGAAATCCATCAAAACCCCTAGAAAGACCTCGAAACAACTCTAACCACCTCTAAGCCCCTATAAGCCCCTCTTACTCCCCTCTAAACCCGTCCAAACCCCTCTAAACCACTTTAACCCCCTGCAAACACTTCTAAACCTCTGCAAACATCTTCAAACCCCTCTAATCCCCTCTAAAGCTCTCTAATCCCATCAAAAACCCTGCAAACCCTTCAAAACCCCCCTATAAGCCCCTCTGAACACATCCAAATCCGTCCAAACACCTCCAAATCCCTCCGAACCCCTGTAAACCCCTCCGAACCCCACCAATTCCCTCCAAACATCTAAACCCCTCCAACCACCTTTAAACCCATCCAAACCCCATGTGAATTAATGTAAACCACTCTAAACACCCTCTTAACCCCTCTAAGTCCACAGGAGGCCCACTGGAGCCGTTGGAAGAGAAGGAGGGGGAGGAGTGACACCCGACCGGTAAGGTTTAAAATCCAGCGTGGGGCTTGTTTTTTAAGAGGCCCACAGGAGCCATTGGAAGAGAAGGAGGGGGAGGAGCGACACCCAACCGGTAAGGTTTAAAATCGAGCGCGGGGCTTACCGAAATCCATAACGTTCCATTCGGAGAAGTGTTTTTTGGGCGTTTTTTTTGAGGAAGCCGCTGATTGGTGGGAAGTGGACTTGGGTAACCAGCTGATTGGCAGTCTGATTCCAGCAGTTTGTTGTGTACTTTGTATTGTGTTGATATTGTATCCTGTGTAAGCGGGGAGGATGAAGGCCAGGGCAGAGTACTGTTCTGGATGTCAGATGTGGGAGATCAGGGAATCTGATAGCCCTCCAGACGTCCACATCTGCGCCAGGTGTGTCGAGATGGTGCTCCTAAAGGACTGTGTTAGGAACCTGGAGCAGCAGCTCGATGACCTCCGTCTGGTCAGGGAGAGTGAGGATGTCATAGAGAGGAGCTACAGGGAGGTAGTCACTCCCAGACCACAGGAGGCAGACACGTGGGTCACAGCAAAGGGCAAAGGCAGGAGATAGAGAGTACCCCTGTGACTGTACACCTGGAAAATAGGTACTCGTGTTTGAGTATGATTGGAGGGGACAGCCTACCTGGGGGCAACAACAGCGGCTGGGCCTCCAGCACAGAGACCGGCCCTGATGCTCAGAAGGGTAGAAAAAAAGAGGAGGGCAATTGTAATAGGGGACCCTATGGTTAGGGAGGTCGGATGGGCGATTCTGTGGACGCAGTCGGGAGATCCGGATGGTAGTTTTCCTCCCTGGTGCTAGGGTCTCGGATGTGTCGGAACGTGTCCAAAAGATTCTGAAAAGGGAGGGAGAGGAGCCTGATGTTGTGGTACACATAGGTACCAATGACATAGGCAGAAAAAGAGAAGAGGTCCTGAAAGGAGAATTTAGGGAGTTGGGGGGAAAGTTAAGGAGAAGGACCCAAAGGGTAACAATTTCAGGATTACTGCCTGTGCCGCGTGACAGTGAGAGTAGGAATGGAATAAGGTGGAGGATAAATGTGTGGCTGAGGGACTGGTGCAGTGGGCAGGGATTTGCCCACCACTGACGTCAAACTAACAGGTCTATAATTGCTAGGTTAATTCTTTGAACCCTTTTTAAACAATGGAACAACGCGCAGTACGCCAATCCTCCGGCACTATTCTCGTTTCTAATGACATTTGAAATATTTCTGTCATAGCTCCTGCTATTTCTACACTAAGTTCCCTCAATGTCCTAGGGAATATCTTGCCAGGACCTGGAGACTTATCCACTTTTATATTTTTCAGAAGTGTCAGTTCTTCCTCCTCTTTGAATCTCATAGTTTCCATAGCTACTCTACTTTTTTCCCTTACCTCACAGAGTTCAATATCCTTCTCCTTGGTGAATACCGACGAAAAGAAATTGTTCAATATCTCCCCCATCTCTTTTGACTCTGCAGATAGCTGTCCATTCTGTCTCTCTAATGGTCCAATTTTATCCCTCGTTATCCTTTTGCTATTAATATAGCTGTAGAAACCCTTTGGATTTACTTTCACCTTTCTTGCCAAAGCAACCTCATATCTTCTTTTAGCCTTCCTAATTTCTTTGTAAAAAATGATTATTTTTACATTCTTTATACTCCTCTATCACCTCATTTACTCCATGCCTCCTATAATTATTGTAGATATCTCTCTTTTTTCGGTACAAGTGTCCAATTTCCCTTGAAAACCATGGCTCTTTCCAATTTCCTTTCAACCTAACAGGGACATAAAAATTTTGTACTCTTACAATTTCCCCTTTAAATGTCCTCCATTTCTCTTCTACATCCTTCCCATAAAACAGAGTGTCCCAATTCACTCCTTTTGAAACCTTACGCATTCCCTCAAAGTTAGCCTTTCTCCAATCAAAAATCTCCACCCTAGGTCCAGTTCTGACTCTAGAACTGACATAATTATATTGAATTAATGTATAATTAATTTATTATACATGAATTATATATTATATGAAACTAATGGTATTGTGATCACTGGTCCCGAAGTGCTCACCAACGCATACCTCCATCACCTGACCTGCCTCATTTCCTAACAGGAGGTCCAGCACTGCCCCTTCTCTGGTCGATACCTCTAAAGACGATACATCTTGGCAGAACAAATCAAAATAGGACGTACAAGGTAAATGGTAGGGAATTGAGGAATGCTGTGGAACAGAAGGATCTAGGAATAACTGTGCATAGTTCCCTGAAGGTGGAATCACTTGTCGATAGGGTGGTAAAGAAAGCTTTTGGTATGCTGGCCTTTATAAATCAGAGCATTGAATATAGGAGTAGGGAAGTAATGTTAAAATTGTACAAGGCATTGGTGAGACCAATTCCTGAGTACGGTGTACAATTTTGGTCGCCTAATTATAGGAAGGATGTCAACAAAATAGAGAGAGTACAGAGGAGATTTACTAGAACGTTGCCTGGGTTCCAGCAACTATGTTAGAGAGAAAGGTTGAACAAGTTGAACAAGGGCCGAGATGGCCTGTCTCCGTGCTGTAATTGTTATATGGTTATTATATATGGTTAAGTTAGGTCTTTATTCTTTGGAGTGCAGAAGATTAAGGGGGGACTTGATTGAGGTCTTTAAAATGATGAAAGGGATAGACAGATTTGACGTAGATAAGCTTTTCCCATTGAGGGTAGTGAAGATTCAAACAAGTGGGCATGACATGAGAATTAAGGGACAGACGTTTGGGGGTAACATGAGGGGGAACTTATTTACTCAGAGAGTGGTGGCTGTGTGGAATGAGCTTCCTGCAGAAGTGGTGGAGGCAGGATCGATTTTAACATTTAAAAGTAAAGTGGATAGGTATATGGACGGGAAGGGAATGGAGGGGTATGGTCTGAGTGCAGGTAGATGGGACTAGGCGAAAATAAATGTTCGGCACAGACTGGAAGGGCCGAAAGGGCCTGTTTCTGTGCTGTAATTGTTATATGGTTATATGGTTATATGGTTAAGCCTCATGGAAACACAGCTAAACCCATGTAAACCTCCTAAACTGCTTATACACCCCTCTAAACCCCTCTATACCACTGTCTACCATTCCAAACCCCCCTGTAAACACCTATGAACCTATCTAAATACCTCCAAACCCCTCCAACCCCCGCTAAACCCCTCCAAACCCATCTAAGCCCTGGTAAACCACTCTAAACCACTCTAAACCACTCTAAACCCATGTAACCCTCTCCAAACCACTCTGAAGCGGAGTACCACTAAACTGCCCTCTCTAAACCACAATATTCCCATCTAAACCTGTGTAAACATCTATAAACCCATCTACGCACTTCCAAACCCCTTAACATCCCTGAAAACACCACTAAAGTCATGTAAACCCTTCTAAAACCTCTAAACCGCTCTAAACACATCAAAACACCTGTAACCACTGTAAACCCCTGTAACCACATCTAAACCCCTCTAAACAAATTTAATCGCCCTGTAAACCCATCTAAACCCCTCAAAACCCCTCGAAAACAATCCAAACACAACTAATTCTCAGAAAACGTCTATAATCCCCATCCAAGTCCCATCAAACCCCTGTAAACACCTTTCAACCCCGAAACACCTCCAACCCACTCTAAACCCATCTAAACCCCTCTATACTTCTCTAAACCCTTCTGAACCCCTCTAACCCCTATCCAAACCCATGCAAACCCCTCTAAACCCCTGCAAACATCTCTAAGCCGCTCCAAACCCCATCCAGACCCCTCTAATCCCCTTTAAACCCCTCTAAATACATCCAACGTCCTACAGCCCCCTGCAAAACGCTCTTAACACATGTAAAGCCCTGGAAACACCTGAAAAACACTTCTAAACCCCTCCAAACACTTCCAAACTCAACAAACACCTCCAAACCCCTCAACACCCCTCAACACCCCTCAACACCCCTCAACACCCCTCAACACCCCTCAAAACACTTTCGAATCTCACAAACCCCCTCTAACCTCCTCCAAACCACTCTAAACCCTTCCAAACCCCAATAACCCCCTCTAAACAGCTCGAGACATCTTTAAACCCCTCTAAAGACCTCCAAACCTCTCGAAACGACTGAACCCCCTGTAACCCATCTAAACGGCTGTAAACCCCTAAACCATTGTAATCCCATCGAAACCCCTCAGCACCCTGCTTACCCCATCCAAACACCACTAAACCCCTTTAAACCCCTCTAAATCCCAGTAAGTACCTCAAACCCCCCCTGTAAACCTCTCTAAAACCCTCTACATTTCTCTAAACTCCTCTAAACCACTCCAAACACTTAAAAATCCCACTAAACCTCTAAACCCCTTCAAGCCCCTCTAAAGCCCTCTAAACCCCTCTAAACCCATCTAAACCCAAACCGCACAGAACCCGCCCAAACCCCACCAATCCCCTGTAAATGCTTCTAAATCTCTCCAAACCCATCCATCCAGCTCTGGTACCCTCTAAACCCGTCTAACCCTATCGGAAACCCTCCAATCCCCTGTAAACCACTCTAAACACCTCCATAGTCCGAAAACCCCTTCCAAACAGCTCCAATCCCCTCAATATCCCTCCAAACCTCGAAAAATACTTCCAAACCACTATGAACCCCTCCCGACCCCTCCAAACCTGTCCAAGCACGTCAAAACAACTCTAGTCCCCCCCCCCAAAAAACCCCAAAACACGCCAAATCCCACACAACCCATCTAAACCCCTCCAGACTTCTCCAACCCCGTCCAAACATAACCAAACGCCTCTAACCACTGCAAAACCATCTAAACACCTGCAAACACCTCTATAGCCCTCGTAACGCCACCAAACCTCTCTAAACCTATCTAAACCCCACTATAACCATATAACCATATAACAATTACATCCACGGAAACAGGCCCTCTCTGGCCCTTCCAGTCCGTGCCGACCATTTGTTTTCCCCTAGTCCCATCTACCTGCACTCAGACCATACCCCTCCATTCCCTTCACGTCCATATACCTATCCACTTTACTCTTAAATGTTAAAATCGATCCTGCCTCCACCACTTCTGCTGGAAGCTCATTCCACACAGCCACCACCCTCTGAGTAAAGAAGTTCCCCCTCACGTTACCCCGAAACTTCTGTCCCTTAATTCTCATATCATGCCCTCTTGTTTGAATCTTCCCTACCCTCAATGGGAAAAACGTATCCACGTTAACTCTGTCTATCCCTTTCATCATTTTAAAGACCTCAATCAAGTCCCCCCTTAACCTTCTGCGCTCCAAAGAATAAAGACCTAACTTGTTCAACCTTTCTCTGTAACATAGTTGCTGGAACCCTGGCAACATTGTAGTAAATCTCCTCTGTACTCTCTCTCTATTTTGTTGACATCCTTCCTATAACTAGGCGACCAAAATTGTACACCATACTCCAGAATTGGTATTACCAATGCCTTGTACAATTTTAACATTACTTCCCTACTCCCTACTTCCACTAGACCCCTCGAAACGCCTTTAAATTCATCAAAACCCTTCTAAAGCAATCGAAAGTCCTCGAAACCCCTCGGAATTTAAAAGATTGAGGGGTGATCTCATAGAGACTTACAAAATTCTTAAGGGGTTGGACCGCTAGATGCAGGAAGATTGTTCCCGATGTTGGGGAAGTCCAGGACAAGGGGTCACAGTTTAAGGATAAGGGGGAAGTCTTTTTGGACCGAGATGAGAATATCGTTTTTCACACAGAGAGTGGTGAATCTGTGGAATTCTCTGCCACAGAAGGTAGTTGAGGCCAGTTCGTTGGCCACATTTAAGAGGGAGTTGGATGTGGCCCTTGTGGCTGAAGAGATCAGGGGATATGGAGAGAAGGCAGGTACAGGATACTGAGTTGGATGATCAGCCATGATCATATTGAATGGCGGTGCAGGCTCGAAGGGCCAAATGGCCTGCTCCTGCACCTAATTTCTATGTTTTCTATGTTTGCTATGAAAGCCTCGAAACCCATCAAAACCCCTCTCAGCCGCTGTAAACCCCGCTAAACCTCTCTAAACCACTGTAAACCAATCTAAACCCCATGTAACCCCATCTAAACCCATCTAAACATCTCTAACCCCCTCTAAACCCAAATCCCTGTAAACAGCATAAAACGGCTATAAACCCCTCTCAACCCCACTAAACCACTCTAACCCCCGCTAAACCTCTCTAACCCTTGTAAAACTATATAAACACGTTCTAACCCCCTCTAAACCCCTCTAAACCACTGTAAACCACTCCAAACACATACGAATCCCGCTAATCCTCTCTATACCCCTCCATGCCCCTTCAAACTCCTCTAAAACACTTTAAATCTAAACCCCTCTGAACACCTACAAAAACCATCTAAACCACTCTATACCCATATATACCCCTCAAAACTCTTTTAAGCGCCTCAAAACCGCTCCAACCCCTCCAAACCCCTCTAACCTCCCTGTAAACGACTCAAAACTCACCCCAGCTCCTCCAAACCCGCTATAATAGTAAGATTAAACAAGAACTTACCAGTTCGAAGTTTGATCGTTATTTTATGAGGAGTTACGATGAGGGATTACGTGAAGAACCCGCCTCACGCTGGCAACGGCATACTTCAAAGCAGCGGCATGAAAAACACAGAACACCAAAAGCCGGAGTAACATAGTAAGGCTCATAAAAGACTTAGAACTACCATTTGATCATTTATTTTATGAGGGTGGGAGCGGAGGGCACGTAATCCCTCATCGTAACTCCTCATAAAATAACGATCAAACTTCGAACTGGTAAGTTCTTGTTTAATCTTACTATTTTACTTCGGAGTCACGTGAGTGACTACGTGAAGATTTTAAAGCTTTCTGTGTTTTTTATGTCGTAGAATCAATCCGTACGACAGTCCGGCTAAGTAAACACATACATGAGAAACCAGACTAATGTTAGATCATTTCACAATTAACTTTTTAATGGTTTAAAGACCATATAATAACCCTCCTTATATCTGAGGGAAAATGATTACAAGTGATAAAAGATAGAAGTGACTACACCATTGATTATAGCAATTAATAGTAAACAAAGCAGGTGATTATAGTGCTCCCAACACCGCGTGTTCAAAGCTTGTCATAGTGTGAACAGGTTTATTGTAGAACTTTGAAAAAGTTTCTTCTCTACTCCACCCTGCAACTTTTAAAAATATGCTCGAGAGGCACGTCCCGCCCCTTTGCCGCGGACGTAGCTGCCGCCCTGGTGGAGTGAGATTTGAACACATCAGTGTCTACTCCCGCTAAAACCAACACCTGTTTCAACCATTTTGAGATAGTTTGAACTGAAGCTTTTGTGTGTGGTTTTTTGTGCGTAACCATTAACGCTTTTTCATTTCCTCAAAGGGTGTCAGTAACTTTAATATATTTGTTCTAATGTTTAACCACACACAAAGTAGGATCAATATGATAAGCTTGAAAGGTTACCTTTGTTCCAGATCTCCCTGGTCTGCTTTGTTTGATCAACTCATAAACATAGAACACAACATTATCTGTAGTCACATGCATACAGTCTAAATGCAACATTTGTAAAGTTTGCACTCTTTGAGCTGAGACCAGTGACATTAACATGACTAATTTCAATGTCAATCTTTCCAATGTCAACCCTTCAATTGGAGTCCATTGTCTAAGTAGCATAAGTACAATGCTCACATCCCAAATCTCTGTGTATCTTGGTTTGGGTGGATTAATATTAAAGATTCCTTTCATGAATCTAGATATTAATGGATGCGACCCAATTGATCTCTGATCAGTCATAAGCCCTAAATAGGACGACAAAGCACTGCGTGCAGTGTTAATGGCACTGTAACTTAAATGTTGCTGAAAATGCAAATTGGCAAGGAATTCCAAAACATTTACAATATTTACAGTATCATAAGAAATATTTGACTGTGTGCAAAAGTCTTCCCATTTCTTAATATGTGTCATATATTGCTTTTGTGTGCTATTGCGCCATGATGCAACCATAACTTTCATAGTTTGGTCCGACAATCCCAGCTCCTGTAGTGGTCTGGTCAAAACCTGCAGATTAACAAATTCATATATGCATACAATGGGTAAATCTCTTTAGTTACCGGATTAGTCAAGATATCACTACAGTTAGGAATCGACATATATGGTTCTTTAATCATATTCAGCATTACTGGGAACCAAGGTTGTGAATGAGGTAATTACAAGTCATCAAGATGTCATTGGCCTTCTCTGTTGGCAAAGTAACTAACATAGTCCCTGAGTTAATTACAACCCCAAAAAGTTAATTGATTGTGCTAGCTGCAGCTGGGACTTAATTGGATGAATCAAATCCCTAGCTTTTCAAACAAAGCTTTAGTAACTGAAACTGAGTGCTCAGCTGACTCTTGAGTATCACTAATGATCAGAATATCATCCAGATAAGCCATAACAATGTGTTTCTGTGCTCTTAATTGGGCTAAAACTGGTTTCAACAGTTTTGCAAAGAGTCTAGGATCCAAACTCAATCCATTTGGTAAAGCTTTAAACTGCCATAATTGCCCCAGCCAATTAAATTTTAAATACCTCCTGAAGCATTGATGAATTGCTACAGAAATAATAGGCATCCTTCAAATCAATCTTAGCCATATAACACCCTGCTGAGAGAAGATATTTTGCAGTACTGAATGTCTCCATCTTAAAATGTTTGTATTCTACAAACTTATTCAGATTTGTAAGGTCCAGACTAATTCTGCAACCACCATCTTTTTTATCTCTTCGAAATATATTAGAGACAAATTGATGCTTATGTTCATAAGTCTTTTCAATTACGCCTTTTCCAGATAATTTGTCAATTTCCCCATTAATCTCCATTCTTTCCTCTGCAGAAAACACAATAGCATAAGCAGGTCTATTCTGTACAGGAGGATTAACCCCTTCTTTAAAAATAATAATGGCTCCTGAAACTGCTTGTAATACATATCGATCAGAAGTAATGTTAAGCCAGGCATTATAAAATTTTTGCAATCTCCCTCCAACTGGAGGGTCATCCACAGTTTCTTTAAGTATATAAGTCTTTAATACCTCTCCGTATGAGCGTGGTGGTCTCCTTCTTCCCGAATACAGGGAAGCACTTGCCTGCACAGCACGATAGTATTTTCGTGACAAACTTCTGCTTCTATAATGGAAATCGAAACCCCTTCGGGTCGAAAAACCCCTTCTTTGTCCAAAAACAAAAGGTTTAACATTGCTAAAATATTTAGCTTCGTCATTCAACTCTTTCAGCTGTTTCGGCAAATTTTCTCCAAACAAATACCCAGGAGCTTGAACTCCACTTTCTTGACACAGGCTTGCAAATCTAGGGTGAAATATGGGCCGAATCGCCTCATGCAATTAATTTCATAGAATGAATTACATAATAAGCCCAAAGTATCCTTTTGAATCTTTTCCATTTCCAGATTCTCCATTTGCCTGCCATAGGCCGTAATGGCGGCAGAAATTAATTTGAGCACCTTTTGAAACTTCACTTCTAGGGCTCTCATACTTGGAGTCATAGACGTCCATATCATCGGATTCACCATAAGCACTTCCAATGAGGCACAATTTCTTGGAGATTTATATAATTCTGATGTTTCATTCATCACAGAATTGTGAAGTTGGTGAGATACCATATAATTTATGTTTGCAGCTAGGATTTCTTCCATAGCCTCACCACTTCCTTCAGGTATAGCAAACTCTTGTGCTATCCCAGGCACATTAGGCCTTTTCTTTTTACTTTGTGGTGTGCTTTCAAAAGCCATATAGCCACCAGCAGGGTCTGCCTTCTGCAGCCCTAAACCAATTGGGATATCATCCCATGAGACTTCTTCCAGCCCAAATCCTGGGTCCGGAGTATCATATTCCCAACTTGGCCCACAGCCATATTCATCATATTCAAACCCCTCAGGGATTTTTTGGGATTCATCTGGGTACTCTGACCCTTGTCTCATTATTGTTTGGAGAACTTTCTCCATATGCTCCATTTTTAGCCACATAGTTTTATTGTCTGGAGGTCTTTCAATATCAGAGTCATCAGAAACCACGGGCCTCTCAGATTTCTTTTTGCATTTTTTAGGAACATTTTCCTCCGTGGTTATTATTTCTGGAGAATCTGGAAACTCACTATCGGGTACATCAGCGGCCAACGGTATCGGAACCGGGTCCGCACTAACTTCGCGTCCCGTATTTTTACTTTCACCCCGGGAACATCTTTTACCCGCGAAAACTTCTTTCCCGATTTTTCCATTTTTCTTTAATAATCAGTGCTCAATCAGCACGTTAACGTGGCTCTAAATTTTTTCTTTTGGTTTCGTTTTGCTGGAGCCACCCAGCGTAACCTAAAAAACGCCCCGGTCTAACTACACTTACCTGCGGGCCGTTCCGACCGCTGCCGAGGAGCTGCTCCTTACTGCAGCTCCTCCTCGCGCCGTCAGCGTTGACGTCATGCCATTGCCAGCGTGAGGCGGGTTCTTCACGTAGTCACTCACATGACTCCGAAGTAAAATCCATTCTAAGCCCGTCTAAACCCATCCAAAATCGTACAAATCCCTCTAAGTAAGTAAGTAACTTTATTGGCCAGGTATTCACATACAAGGAATTTGCCTTGGTGCTCCGCCCACAAGTAACAACATGGCATTCTCCCTGGTGCCAGGGTTCAGGGTGCCACGAGCCGAATTCGGAACTTTCTCGAGAGAGAAATTGAACAGCCGGCAGTAGTTGGCAAGTAGGCACAAATGACATCGAAAAGAAGAGAAAGGAGGTTCTCCAACATGAGTTCAGAGAGTTGGGAAGTAGACTGAAATGCCGGACTTCAAGCATGGTTATCTCTGAATTGCTTTCAGTACCTCGTGCTAGTGAGGACAGGAATGGGGAGATAGTGGATTTGAATGTGTGGCTGAGGGGCTGTAGCAGGGAGCAAGGATTTAGATTTTTAGACCACTGGGCTCTCTTTAGGGGTAGGGGTGACCTGTACAAATAGGACAGGTTACACCTTAACTGGAGGAAGACTGACATTCTGGCAGGCAGGTTTGCTAGGGCTACACGTGCGGGTTTAAACTAAATAGTGGGGTGGGGGGGGGGGGGGGGGATTGACACATTGGGAGTACAAAGATGGAGCTGAAGAGGAAGTGATTACAGGAAAAATTACAGAAGATTCTCGGTTTAATAACCATATAACCATATAACAATTACAGCATGGAAACAGGCCCTCTCGGCCCTTCCAGTCCGTGCTGATCATTTGTTTTCCCCTGGTCCCGTCTACCTGCACTCAGACCATACCCCTCCATTCCCTTCCCATCCATATACCTATCCACTTTGCTTTTAAATGTTAAAATCGATCCTGCCTCTACCACTTCTGCTGGAAGCTCATTCTACACAGCCACCACCCTCTGAGTAAAGAAGTTCCCCCTCACATTCCCCCTAGACTTCCGTCCCTTAATTCTCATGTCATGCCCTCTTGTTTGAATCTTCCCTACCCTCAATGGGAAAAGCTTATCCACGTCAACTCTGTCTATCCCTTTCATCATTTTAAAGACCTCAATCAAGTCCCCCCTTAACCTTCTGCGCTCCAAAGAATAAAGACCTAACTTGTTCAACCTTTCTCTGTAACATAGTTGCTGGAAGCCAGGCAACATTCTAGTAAATCTCCTCTGTACGCTCTCTATTTTGTTGACATCCTTCCTTTAAATAGGCGAGCAAAATTGTACACCATACTCCAGAATTGGTCTTACCAATGCCTTGTACAATTTTAACATTACTTCCCTACTCCTATACTCAATGCTCTGATTTATAAAGGCCAGCACACCAAATGCTTTCTTTACCACCCTATCTACATGCAATTCCACCTTCAGGGAACTATGCACAGTTATTCCTAGATCTCTCTGTTGCACAGCATTCCTCAATTCCCTACCATTTACCATGTATGTCCTATTTTGATTTGTCCTGCCAAGATGTAACACTTCACACTTATCAGCATTAAACTTCATCTGCCATCTTTCAGCCCACTTTTCCAAATGGCCTAAATCTCTCTGTAGACTTTGAAAATCTACTTCATTATCTATAACACCACCTATCTTAGTATCATCTGCATACTTACTTATCCAATTTTCCACCCCATCATCCAGATCATTGATGTACATGACAAACAACAGTGGACCGAACACCGATCCCTGAGGCACCCCACTGGTCACCGGCTTCCAACCTGACAAACAGACATCCACCATTACTCTCTGACATCTCCCATTCAGCCACTGTTGAATCCATCTTGCTACTCCGCCATTAACACCCAAAGATTGAACCTTCTTAACCAACCTTCCACGGGGAACCTTGTCAAAGGCCTTACTATATTATAATAATATATATCATGATATAAGTTATTTGTGAGTTCAATGGTATTATTTGTTTTAGTTGAAGAGCCTCGCCTGCTTGTGGGATTCGACTCTATCATAAGAACATAGCGTTGAGCGTGTGCCGAGATTCGCATAATATATGAATTGGCCAATACATTATTGATAATTATGGATAAATTAATTCTACTATGGTTTTCTCACAACCTGTCAATGTAAAGAGAACGACCGCTTGCTTATCTACAGCTTTAGGTACAAAACGTAATTTAACAGCGGACTGAAAAACACGCCAATTAAGTATTGGCTTGCCTGTGGCGCTCTGTCAATCAAAAATTGTAGCTTTAGAAAACAGTAGCTAATCTATGCTGAACAATCGTCTCTCTGGAGAATATAATCGTTAGCATCCCCGATTTGAATTCTACTGATGCAACAATTTAACTTCCTATTCTGTTTTTTTTTTCTTTCTGAACGGTGTTGTAACCCTGTACCCGTGGTGATTTTCGCAGGATATAAATTAACAGCTAAGTTGTAGTTCCCGGTCATATCTTCATTCGCTGTCGCTAAAACTGATCAATCGCCTCACAAAGAAAATGTTGCAAACGTTTTACAATATGAGAAAACTATACTATCTGGTCATTGCAGCGATTGGCTTTGCTGGTAAGCACATCTGAACGACTTGTAACTTTTTAATACATTTATTGAGCTGATCTCTCAATTCCCTTCTTGAGTTAGTAACTTGGCCTCCTATTTCGTTGTATCAAATCTCTTGAATAATGTAATTGACGTTATTGAGGTCAATAAGCAGACGTTAGGCACGACTGTCTCTCTGAGTAATCTATGAAATCTCTTTAGGATTGATTAAAGTAGTGAACAAAGCGGAATAATTTACGACTGGATCATGCCGAACATATTAATTTGTGAGCAGTGCTCATCTATTTCTAAGAATATGTGAGACTGGAACCGTCTAATGAGTGTGGGGTACTCTTCTATTTGATGTGATTGTTTTAGTTTTGAGTTCCGTCCCAGTTTATAAATGACTGTTGTTTCGCTGAGGATTTGTATCCGCAAACAGCAGGTGTTTGGTGGCGAATATAACAGCGATCAGCCTTTCCGATAGAAAGCACCAACCGGGTGACCGGTTACATTTTGTTTTAATTCGATCAACATTACAAATGTTCTCAAAGTACCATGTTTTACAGATTATTTTCATGTTTTTGCTGCTTGAAAATTACTTTCCCTGTCAGTGTTTTGAAGCCGCGATCTAAAGCGTGACTTCTCATTTCCATTTTTGTCTCTTTTTTAATTCAAGTGAATGTCGTTGCGATTGCAATCCTGTCACGGGGGAAATGCGGGCTCTCCCGCTGCACTACACGCTACCTGGTGGCCATGGCAGCGGCGGATCTCCTGGCTGTTGTAACTGCAGTACTAATGCGGATCAACTACTATTTCCCAGGATCTTTCCTCGAGATGTATCCTCTGTGCAGTATTATCTTTGTGCTGCAATGTGCTACCAGAGATTGTTCGGTCTGGTTCACAGTTGCCTTTACTTTTGATCGGTGTGTAGCCATTTGCTACCAGAAGCTGAAAACTAAATACTGCAGACCTAATACAGCCGCCCTAATATTGACGACCACGTGCATTTTAATATGCTTGAAGAACATTCCTTTCTATTTCATACATACACCAAGACAGCTGATCAACAACGTGCTATGGTATTGTAAATTGAAGTCAGGTTATTACACTGATAGCGGGTGGATAGGATTTGACAGGTTCGATAAGAGTTTAACTCCGTTGATTCCATTCGCATTAATTTTGCTTCTCAATGGGCTGACAATCAGGCACATATTAGTGGCCAGTCGCGTACGAAAAGGACTGAAGGGGGGCAGCAAGGGAGAGAACCGCAGTGACCCAGAGATGGAAGGTAGACGGAAATCTGTGATTTTACTTTTTACCATTTCCGGAAGTTTTATCATTTTGTGGTCAGCGACAGTTATAAATTTCATAATTTATTCCATTGCAGGAGAAGATCCTGAAAACTTGAATGATTATATCTTGCAATACGTCGGTTACATGCTGCAAAATTTGAGTCTGTGCACCAATACTTTTATCTATGGTGTGACACAGTCCAAATTCAGGGAAGAGCTCATAAAAGCTGTTAAATATCCAGTGACGTCAATTTTACTCTTCACTAACAAACAAAACAGATGAGTTCGATCACAGCCGGCTCCCTATTATCAGACTGCGTGCCTATTAACAATTATCGGCATTGTTGGAATCTACTGGACTAGGAATGGTTGCTGAATGTGCAAAGAACCTCATTGCTAAAACACTTACAACATTGTATTTACAATTTTATAGGCATTGGTTTTCTTTGAGCAGCTTTCTCGTTGTATTTTATACTCCCAATCATACTGTTTATGAATAGGCCATGTCACAGGTTTTTAGGAAAACTCCGCAGAATCACACCCATCGGCCTACAGTCCATGTCGATCGTCGATCAACTGTACACACTTTTTCTGTGTTTTCCCATTTTCTCATCCACTCCCTACCGGGTCAACGTATGGTGATCACTTCACTTGCAAACATGTACATTTTAGTTATGTAATATGAACCCGGAACCCGCAGGAAGCCCACTATGTCAACGAACGAACATGTATACTCCCCAAATACAACACTCGATGCCAGGAACGAAACCGAGTCACTGGCGCTGTAGGGTGTCGGCTGCGCAACTGTTGCGTTTGGAACAGACAGAACAGTACTCATTTCCCCCTTGAGATGCATAGAACAGACACCGTATTCCGGCCAGAGAGTAGGGGAGCGCAGTTGCTAACAGGATTTAAGAGATATGCCCAGATGTGCACTTAAATCTTTGAGACGTTGAAGGCTGTGGGGCAAATGCTGAAATATGGATTTAAATGGGTTGGGTGTCAAAAGGTTGGCGGGGACGTGTTAGTCAAATGGCCCATTTACATGCTGAATTATTCTATTACTTTCTACTATGATAATTAGCGCACTAAGCGTTACCACAGTATACGATTCTGCGCCCGCTAGTCCGGATGCAGCCTTCAGTTGATCCTCGCATTTGTTAATATTTAATGTGTATATACACATTCGATGTAGAAATTAAAAACAGTTATTGAACTATTTCCACGTGTTTCACATGTACCCGCTTTATACTATTATGCTCATCGCCTTCTTGACACTGAAGAACATTCTAGATAGGAGGTGAAAATACATTCGGCAACACCGAATTCTCCCGAAGGTGGACACATTCTCTCTGGGTCTAACATGTTACGCAACCTAGAACATCGAATAGTACAGCATTGTACTCTTCTCTGTATACATGTGATCCATATTTCATTATTTCATGTATATAAATTCGCCTACCAAAAGTGCCCTAAATGCCAGTCTTATAGATGTCAACCATTAACCCTGGCAGTACATTTCAGGTACCCAAAACTCGCAGTGTTAATAAAATCCTCCGCACATTTCCTTTGAACTTTGTCCGTCGCACCTAAAATCTACATCCATTGCCTATTGAGATGTCCACCCAAGGAAGAAAGTCAGCGATTGGTCCAGACCCCCGCGCCATTACATCACTGTGAAGGCATGAACATTGTCCCAAACATCCGCTCTATGTTTCTATGTTATATTATAATGTGTTAACATAGAAAACATAAAAAACATAGAAAATAGATGCAGGAGGAGGCCATTCGGCCCTTTGAGCCAGCACCGCCATTCATTGTGATCATGGCCGATTGGCCGCTATCAATAATCCGTGCCTGCCTTCTCCCCATATCCCTTGACTCCACTAGCCTCTAGAGCTCTATCCAACTCTCCCTTAAATCCATGCAATGATTCCATAAATTCATAACTCTGGGTAAAAACGTTTTTTTCTCACCTCAGTCTTAAATGACCTCCCCTTTATTCTAAGACTGTGGCCCCTGGTCCTGGATTCACCAAACATTGGGAACATTTTTCCTGCATCTAGCTTGTCCAGTCCTTTTATAATTTTATATTTCTATAAGATATCCCCTCATCCTTCTAAACTGCAGTGAATACAAGCCTGGTCTTTTCAATCTTTCCACATATGACAGTCCCGCCATCCCAGGGATCAATCTCGTTGAACCTACGCTGCACTGCTTCAATCACAAGGATGTCCTTCCTCAAATTAGACCATCGAGTTATAGTGCGATATAGTGTGTTATAGTGTATTGTAGTGTGTAATCGTGTATTAGCATATTCGGTGTTTTATTATCAATCAATCAATCAATCAATCAAACTTTACTGTCAATTAGAAATACATCGATATCTGCAATTCCAAACGAAATTCCGTTGCATTTGGCGCCCCGTGCAACACGATAATAAACAGAAGGATAAAATCGATAAAATAGATACAAATATAAAATGGATAAAAGGATAAAATAGGCAATGGTGGCAGCTCATTACATGGCATTGAAGGGTCTGATGGCTCGTGGGAAGAAGCTGTTGCAAAACCTTGACGTTCTGCTGCTTACGCTACGATATATTTTGCCCGAGGGCAGCAGAGTGAACAGTCCATGATGGAGATGTGTGGGGTCCTATATAATATATTGTGTAATGTATTATATAGTATGTTATAATGTTATAGTGTGTTATAATGTCACTGTATTATAGAGTTCTAGTGTTATATTTTTGTAGTGCATTCCAGTGTATTATTGTGTGTTACACTGTATTATAGTTATAACATAGTTATGGTATGTTATAGTGTGGTATGGTGTGTTATATTGTTATAATGTACTATAGTAAATTTAATGTGTATTATAGTATGTGATACAATATTATAGTGTGCTATAGTGCATTCCAGTGTGTTATAGTGTGTTGTATTGTCATGCATTATGGAGATTTTTAGTATATCGTAGTGTGCTATAGTGCATTAAGTGTATTCTAGTGTTATAGTGTATTATACTATATTGTATAATGTATTATAGTATGTAGTATGTTGTATTGTTGTAGTGTTGTATTGTTTTATAGTGTTATAATGTATTATCGTGTGATATACATTGTGTGTGTTATACATTGTCATAGTGTATTATAATGTGTTCGTGTGTGTAATAGTGTATTAGTGTATTGTGTGTTGTATGATATTATATTGTGTATTATATAGAATGCTATAGTGTCATAGTGCGTTGTAATGTGACTGTACTATAGTGTTATATTGTTATGTTGTGCATTGTCGTGTATTATAATGTGTTATAGTGCAGTGCAATGTGGTTATAATAGTGTAATATGGTGTTAAATTTTGTTGTAGTGTTTTATCAAGTGCTATAGTGTGTTAAAGTGTTGATATTGTATTATAATGAGTTATGGTGTGGTACAGGGTGTTGTGGTGTATTTCGTGTGATATTCTATTCTATTGTATTATGGTGCGTTATTGTGTGTTATAATAGTTATATGAATTATATTTTATTAAGTGTTATAGTGTGTCAAAGTGTGATATACTGCGCTATAATATATTCTAGTGTGTTATAATGTATTAGTGCCCCCGATTCCGCGGCCCATGTGTGTAAGTGTGAATCGGCGTGAGTTGGTGTCAGCGTGCACGCCCGAGAGCGAGTAGTGTCCGCGCTGCGCTGCCTCAGGTATTTATTCCCAGTAAGCAGAATTCTTCCAACTTCCGTGGACCCGCAGCTGAGGCGGGGGGCTGCAGCCCCTACACTTTTTTGGCGAACATGCTTCATAACCCGAAATTATCCGCCCCGCAGGCGTATTTTTCTCTTCTTCTGAGGTCCTCCGACATCTAGAATTTCAGAACAAGCGCACAGTGAGCGCGGCAAAACCACGACCAGCCGTGGCGGGAACCGACTGCCCCCAACCCACCCCCCACCAACCCATCCTCCCCTCCGCTCAACGGCCAATCACAGCGCGGTTCACAGTCGTGATATGGGGCAGTGTGAGATATGGGGCACGCGTTGTGATTGGTCTCTGAGCGGGAGGGAGGGCAGGTGGGCCCCGAGAGTGAGAGTGAGTGTCAGCGTCAGTTAGTCGGCCCCGACAGGGAGGAGAAGGAGAGAGGGAGGGAGAGAAAGATTCGGCCCCGAGAGGAAGGGAGCGAGAGGAGAAGGAGGGGGTGGGATGGGGATACATCCCCCCCCCTATTGAGTTGGGGTTGCCTGTATTATCTCCCAGTTTTTGGAGGTTGAGCAAAAACAACAAATAATAATTGTGCCAAACTCTCCCACTCGGTCGGTCCACTCCGTCAACTGGTAACCACGAGGCCGGTGATCAGTGCTCGCTCAGCCTCCCCACTTTCTAAAACCTCTTCTTCATCTTCTTCTTTCGTGTGGCGTGCACAGCCTAAAGTTGTAGGACAACGTGTTCTATTTGATCTTCCGTTTGTGCACGTACAGGGTGGACCACGTGATGGATGCAATCTTCCACCCCTCAAAACCGTCCAGGGCCCCTAACTCATATCACTGAACCAACTCAGGGAGCTAAGATATCATTTTTAAAAGGTTTTTTTTTTGACTGGTTTTTCGATTCACTGGCCTCAGTGTATTGCGGTACTCAAATTATAATTGTTATAGTTGGTGTAAATATCTATGGAACTGTGAGGGATAAAGTGATTAAACCCTATTAAAGAAAGGAGTTTTAAAGAGAATTCAAACAGAGAGGGGCTGGAGAGGAGATTCTGACAGCAGTGTCTGAAAATTGCCAGACCCATCCTTGAGGCCTTGAGTAAGAAGAGATAGCTTTGTCTCGCTAGAGAAGGGGGTGATGTAGAGAGATCCCTATCAGTGGAAAGGAGTGATAGATGGGACCCTAGTCACTATAGCTTAGCTTTAGTGCTGATATAGGAAAACTGAGAGGGTTCACTAGGAGGTGAGCGAAAGTGAGCCAGGTCATGAGCAATTGAGCATGCTTAATAGAAAAAATGAATATTACAACACACCCCTGGTCAAGAAATTGCTCATTACCATGAACATGCAATGTATGATGTGGGAGGTACGAGGGGATGTACGGTGGGTTGTGCCTACAGATTGTGTACCTCCGACTCTGATTGGAGAGAGGTCCGGAGGAGAAATTGAATGTAAGATTTTGTGTATAAAAGGGGATGATCTCCCTGGCTTCAGTGTGTCTCGGGTTGGAGAGGCACCCGGTCTGCAGACTCGTAAAATAAAGAAATCTCTTGCTTCCAGGATTTAGTCTTTGAGTATTTATTGTGAGCATAAAGGGTATCTCACAAATTGGGGGCTCGTCCGGGATCGCCACTCCGGCTGCTTGGTGGAGGCAAGGAAGAAGGGGATGGTGCACCCTGCTGATTTCAGCAGTCTCTGATCTCCTTGCTTGCCATCAGCAGTTTGAGCGAGTGATATCCGCTGGAAAAGACTCCGGAAGCAAGAGGGGGTGTAAGGTAAATACGTACGGGACGGTCGAGTGATTCTTGTGCACAGGACCCAGGTAAGAAAAACGACTATTAAGTATTGCCTGGGCGATCGGGGTTTGTCGGACGGGAATAGTCCGACAAGGTAATGGGAAACCGGAATGGTAAGGAGTAAGGGTCCGGGGAACCGGGATGAGGCTCATACTGATATGGAGCCTAACATTCCACCCGATAGTCCGTTGGGGCGAATGTTGGATGGGGTGAAGGGAACACCCGGGGTAAAGAGTAAGGAAACTATGTGCCTGTCACCAGTATGGGGGTGAGGAACTTTAAAAAGGAGATGAAAAGTTTATTGGAAGACCCCTTGGGACTGGCTGAACAAATAGATCAGTTCCTAGGGCCAAAAACGTTTTTATGAAAAATATTAAGTTGTTTCAAACAATCTCATTGAAGTAAGAATGGAACTAATGTAAAAACCGGTTTTGTATGAATGAGGAAGTTTGTATATGTGATAGGTTTGTTTGCTGTGGGCCATGTTGTAAGGGTGTCTGTGTGTGTTCCTTTAAGGAATTGTAAGCAATGGGGGAGGTTATTGTAAGGTAACGGACAATGCTTTGAATCATCGCAACTTAAAAAGGGGAAGTTGGAAAATGTAGGTTGCTTGGCTTCTATAGATTTCTTTTCAGTAAAGGTAATTTGGCAAATTGTTAGTCGTATGTATTTGTAGGGGCAATGGTTTGAACAAAATTAGAAATAAGTTAATTGCTGAACAACAAGCAGCTTTTATGGTTTGTTTAGATAAACATTCTGGTTGGAGAAGGGTAATAAATTAATGGGGCCCAGAAAAACAAAACGGAGTTGGCAGACAATGATGTCGATAAGGGGAAGTTAGTTTACTTCAGAAGAAAGACAGATGGTCAGACAGGCAGGAGAAGGGGTTGCAGGCTGATGCGCCGACTTGAAATAACTAAACAGGGGAAGGAAGAAAAAGTATGAGAGATCTCAGGGAGATAATAATCAAGGGAATTAGAGAAGCCGTTCCCAGGGGACAGAATTTCGAACGGGCTTTTGAAAATCAGCAGAACAAGGACGAACTTCCGACAGTGTTTTTACAAAGGTTAAGGAAAAATGTCCAGCAGTATTCGGGGATAGACCCTGATACGACCGCAGGTCAGCAGTTGTTAAAGGTTAATTTTGTGACAAAATCATGGCCAGATATTAGAAAGAAATTGGAAAAATTGGAAGATTGGAATGAAAAACCATTGAATCAGTTGTTAACAGAGGCTCAAAAGATATATGTAAGACGGGATGAGGAGAAACAGAAGGGAAAGGCAAAAATGATGTTGCAAGCAGTACAGCAAGTAGTATTGGAGGACGAGGAAGAGGTGAATGGAGGGACCGAAGTTGGGGTCCCCGGGAAAACAAGGAACAAGGATCAGGAGGGTGGTACATGGGGCCACCCTGGTGTTATTATTGTAAAGAGGAGGGTCATTTCAAGAGGGAATGTCCTAAGCGACGACGGGAGGTGCAGTCGTACGCACTCATGGAGGAAGAATAGGGGAGTCAGGGGTTCCGCTCCCTGGGGTGTATAGGATACACACGGGAACCTCTGGTAAATTTGAAATTAGGACCCCAGGGAGAGGATATGATATTTATGGTAGATTCGGGAGCAGAAAGATCGAGTATAACTAAGGTACCAGAAGGAATGAGATTGGGTAAAAAAAAAAAAACAGGTTAGAATCTCAGGGGTAGAAGGGAAAGTGATGACATTACCCGAGGTAGAAGAGGTGGTGGTAAAATATGAGGATCGAGAAGTCAGTGGAAGATTTTAAAAGGAAGGTGAATAAATTTGCAAAGGAGGATAAACTATCTGAGAAGTAAGACATTGAGTTTAGAATGAGAAAGAAGGCAGATCAGAAAGGATTAAAGTGGAAAGCAGAGGGATGAATTGATGAGACTGCTTTAGAAAGAAAGAGCGTGAAAAAGGAAAGACAATGTTGTCAGTAACAACAGACCTGGTTGAAGTCTGGAATAAGTGATGCACCGACACACATTGAGTCCTATGACAGAGCCAAACAGGGGCCAGAGATTCCATGCCAATAATAAATGTATTTGGGAGAGTGTTTTCTCAAATGCCCTATCGGGAGTGAAATAAATCTGGATCTGAGCCCAGACAAGGCTAGTAAGGAGATAGGTAATGGATAAGGTGTGTTGGGGATGTGAACAGGTACGATAATCAGGAAATAATAATAATAATAATAATAATAATAATAATAATAATAATGATCTTAATAATAATATTAAGATAATGGTGAACATAACTATGGTAAGAACATTAAGAAGAGGTATTAAATACACCTAGGCTAGGATGCGGCAGCGTTTTAAATACTAGCGCCGTGTTTTTAATCAGATGTTGTAGGCAGATTTGGAAGGTGTTGATATAGTATGTGAATGATTTGTTGGTTTGTTCCACAAGTGAGGAGCAACGTGAGAAAGAGACATTGTAATTATCTTGGAAAAGATGTCACAGGAGGTCATGATGTATCAAGGAAGAAGTTTTTGTTTTGTCAGCAGCAGGTAGAATATTTTGGACGAGTAATATCTAAAGAAGTAAAAGCTATAGCGCAGGATCAAATTGGAAGCTTGCCTGCAATCTTGCTTAGCTCAATTGGCAGAAATTAAGGCTTTAAGAGCAGCATATGTACATGGAGTCTGGCATATGTTTGGAGCAGTAGGGAAACAGAAAGGCTTTGAGAAAAGCAACGGAGACCCCATGCAAAGTTAGCAGTGTCCCCCTATGGAATGTTGTTTGGGTTACCTTATTTGGGAAAGATAGAAGGAATACCCACCATAGAGGGCAGTGATGTATTCTCAGGGAACTATTTACTGGCTGTATCTCGTTCCCTTACAGAATTAAAAGCGAAAGGATTATTGGCTCAAAGCCCGCCACTTGACTTTCCAATACATGCTGTAAAGGCCGGCGACTGGGTACTGGTCAAAAATTGGAAGGAGGAGAAACTCCAGCCCAGGTGGACCGGCCCATACCTAGTATTACTGACAACCAAGACAGCAATACGAATAAAAGAAAAAGGGTGGACCCACGCGATCCGGGTTAAAGGACCCGTCGATCCACCCGTTCCTGAGGAGGAGGAACAGTGGACGGTGAAGCCGGGAAGTAAACCCCTAACAGTAATTTTAAAAAGAAAAGCATTGAATGTATAACTGACAGTATGAAAGGAGCAGTCGTGGTATTGTTTGCTTTGTATGTAATTGTTGTAAAAGGTATTAATAATTGTGATAAATGTTATCATCCTATTCAATACAGAGGGGTAATAACCAGATCATTTACCTATCATTCCCATGTGAATAAAGCATGCCATGACCGAAAGACTAGAATCATTTGTAAAGAGGGGGGAAAGGAGTATTTGATGGCAGGCAATAGGGGGTATATAGGGAAGTTTGGGGCCGTTACCTGCCCAAGGGGAAAGAGATGGGTTTGTGTACAGTTAGTTTTCCCTTCTCAGATCATAAAAGGGGCAATAGATAAGACGAAGGAGGAAGTAGTGAAAGAGATTACTAAGGTAGTAGTCACGAAGCCTCCCCCTCCCCCACATATTCAGCCTCAAGTGCACCAGACACTGTACGAAGAAATCAAGAAGCAGATCGAAATCCCTGAAGGAGGAAAAAACCTGTTTGTGGACTTGGCCACCCGGATAGCTGGGACCCTGAATGTGACTAACTGTTGGGTCTGTGGAGGACCGCTGATGAATTCACGTTGGCCGTGGAGAGGATCCATTGTTGAAATATGGGACCTGATGGGGTGGAACCTGACAATTGGACAAGACCGAGATCCCCAGGTATGGGTCCTGACAGATGCTCCGGTCGGGACTGAGTGTATCGCTAGGCCCTGGGCAAAGGATGCCGTCCTAGTAGGCAGCAGCCCCTGCCAGCGCATCGTCACCCAGTGGCCAAATCAGTCCCGAGTGTGGTGGCCAGAGGAGCCTAAATGGTATCTAACTAAGAAATATGGGAAAAACTGCGCTATCCGGATGGAGATTGATGGAGTGGAATCAGCCGGACTATGGAACTGCACCGGGAATAACCCTTATCAGGGGATCCCAGTATTGCGAAATATATGGAACAAGGTTGCCTCTAGTGGACCGGCCCCTGAAGGACTGTTATGGATATGCGGATACAAGGCATACTCGGTGTTACCGATGAATTGGAGTGGGACTTGTTTTATTGGACTGGTACAACCTGGATTCTTCCTGTTAAACCCCAAAGAAGGCCAGTCGTTAGGAACACCTGTATTTGATGACCTATATCGGAAAAAGAGGAAAATAGACATTGGAGAATGGGAAGATGATGAGTGGCCACCAGCAAGAATCATCTCATACTACGGACCAGCCACTTGGGCACAAGATGGATCCTGGGGCTACCGAACACCAGTATATATGTTAAACCGGATCATAAGGCTACAGGCAGTACTGGAGGTAATTACCAACCAAACTGCGGGGGCGCTGGAGATGCTGGCAAAGCAGCAGACGCAGATGAGAGCAGCGATATACCAGAACAGGTTAGCCCTAGATTACCTCCTGGCAGAAGAAGGAGGGGTATGCGGGAAATTCAACCTCTCTAATTGCTGTTTGAACATCGATGATAATGGACAGGCAGTGATGGACATATCAGAAGGGATCCGGAAGTTGGCGCATGTTCCAATACAAAAATGGAATTCGATTATGGGAACCCAATGGTGGGATTCTATCCTCGGAGGAACATGGTGGAGAACGGTGGGACTTGTGTTTCTATGTGCAGTGGCTGGACTGATCTTCATCCCCTGTTGTATCCCTTGTTTTAGGGAACTTATTACCAGAAGTATAAGTCAGATGCAGGCTGTAGTCATGCCTATGGGAGAGAAAGGGGAAATACAGAAAATAATGATAATGCGACCAGGGGAAGTTTATGATTTACAGGAGGAGAAGGTTAGGACGATGTTACGTCAGTTCGAATTGAAGGAACTTAAAATGAGGGTTTAATCAGTGTATGCGTAGCAAAAGAAAAAGGGAGGATTGTGAGGGATAAAGTGATTAAACCCTATTAAAGAAAGGAGTTTTAAAGAGAATTCAAACAGAGAGGGGCTGGAGAGGAGATTCTGACAGCAGTGTCTGAAAATTGCCAGACCCATCCTTGAGGCCTTGAGTAAGAAGAGATAGCTTTGTCTCGCTAGAGAAGGGGGTGATGTAGAGAGATCCCTATCAGTGGAAAGGAGTGATAGATGGGACCCTAGTCACTATAGCTTAGCTTTAGTGCTGATATAGGAAAACTGAGAGGGTTCACTAGGAGGTGAGCGAAAGTGAGCCAGGTCATGAGCAATTGAGCATGCTTAATAGAAAAAATGAATATTACAACACACCCCTGGTCAAGAAATTGCTCATTACCATGAACTTGCAATGTATGATGTGGGAGGTACGAGGGGATGTACGGTGGGTTGTGCCTACAGATTGTGTACCTCCGACTCTGATTGGAGCGAGGTCCGGAGGAGAAATTGAATGTAAGATTTTGTGTATAAAAGGGGATGATCTCCCTGGCTTCAGTGTGTCTCGGGTTGGAGAGGCACCCGGTCTGCAGACTCGTAAAATAAAGAAATCTCTTGCTTCCAGGATTTAGTCTTTGAGTATTTATTGTGAGCATAAAGGGTATCTCACAAATTGGGGGCTCGTCCGGGATCGCCACTCCGGCTGCTTGGTGGAGGCAAGGAAGAAGGGGATGGTGCACCCTGCTGATTTCAGCAGTCTCTGATCTCCTTGCTTGCCATCAGCAGTTTGAGCGAGTGATATCCGCTGGAAAAGACTCCGGAAGCAAGAGGGGATGTAAGGTAAATACGTACGGGACGGTCGAGTGATTCTTGTGCACAGGACCCAGGTAAGAAAAACGACTATTAAGTATTGCCTGGGCGATCGGGGTTTGTCGGACGGGAATAGTCCGACAAGGTAATGGGAAACCGGAATGGTAAGGAGTAAGGTCCGGGGAACCGGGATGAGGCTCATACTGATATGGAGCCTAACATTCCGCCCGATAGTCCGTTGGGGCGAATGTTGGATGGGGTGAAGGGAACACCCGGGGTAAAGAGTAAGGAAACTATGTGCCTGTCACCAGTATGGGGGTGAGGAACTTTAAAAAGGAGATGAAAAGTTTATTGGAAGACCCCTTGGGACTGGCTGAACAAATAGATCAGTTCCTAGGGCCAAAAACGTTTTTATGAAAAATATTAAGTTGTTTCAAACAATCTCATTGAAGTAAGAATGGAACTAATGTAAAAACCGGTTTTGTATGAATGAGGAAGTTTGTATATGTGATAGGTTTGTTTGCTGTGGGCCATGTTGTAAGGGTGTCTGTGTGTGTTCCTTTAAGGAATTGTAAGCAATGGGGGAGGTTATTGTAAGGTAACGGACAATGCTTTGAATCATCGCAACTTAAAAAGGGGAAGTTGGAAAATGTAGGTTGCTTGGCTTCTATAGATTTCTTTTCAGTAAAGGTAATTTGGCAAATTGTTAGTCGTATGTATTTGTAGGGGCAATGGTTTGAACAAAATTAGAAATAAGTTAATTGCTGAACAACAAGCAGCTTTTATGGTTTGTTTAGATAAACATTCTGGTTGGAGAAGGGTAATAAATTAATGGGGCCCAGAAAAACAAAACGGAGTTGGCAGACAATGATGTCGATAAGGGGAAGTTAGTTTACTTCAGAAGAAAGACAGATGGTCAGACAGGCAGGAGAAGGGGTTGCAGGCTGATGCGCCGACTTGAAATAACTAAACAGGGGAAGGAAGAAAAAGTATGAGAGATCTCAGGGAGATAATAATCAAGGGAATTAGAGAAGCCGTTCCCAGGGGACAGAATTTCGAACGGGCTTTTGAAAATCAGCAGAACAAGGACGAACTTCCGACAGTGTTTTTACAAAGGTTAAGGAAAAATGTCCAGCAGTATTCGGGGATAGACCCTGATACGACCGCAGGTCAGCAGTTGTTAAAGGTTAATTTTGTGACAAAATCATGGCCAGATATTAGAAAGAAATTGGAAAAATTGGAAGATTGGAATGAAAAACCATTTATTGTGAGCATAAAGGGTATCTCACAGAACCAATTTGGATTATTATTTTGTTAAATCAACCGAAAGTTCCAATCACACGGGGTTTTATTTCATATTCAGTAAAGCGGCGAAGGTAAAGTAAAAAGGATTCCCACCCTCCCGTCTCCCACGGCCAGTGATGTGATGAACGCGGGGTTCTGGACGAATCGCTGACACGTCCCACCCCCCGGCGACGTCATGTCAGTTATTTAGGGTTTCGGTGATGCGTCGTTCGGTTAGTTGACTTTACCGCGATCCCACCATTCGGTTAGTTGGCTTTTCGGCGATCCGCCATTTTAGTTATTTGCCATTTCGGCGTCGTTTACGTTTGGTTATTTGGCTTCCACGTCTTCGCTTCGGCATCTCGTACATGGACACCACGTCGGAGTACCCCGGCCAATATGTTCCAGCTACACTACTCCCGCCTGCCTACGATTGGTCCATATCGTTTCAAATTAGTCCTTCCCATGTACCTCTCCAACTTTTTCTTAAACATTGGGATAGTTCCAGCCTCAACTACCTGCTCTGGCAGCTTGTTCCACACACCCACCATCCTTTGTTTGAAAAAGTTACCCCTCTGATTCCTATAAAATCTTTTCTGTTTCACTTTGAACCTACCCTTCAATCTGGTCCTCGATTCTCCTACTCTGGGCAAGAGATTATGTGCATCTACCCGATCTATTCCTCTCAAGATTGTATACACCTCCAAGATCACCCCTCATTCTCCTGCGCTCCAAGGAATAGAGACACAGCCTACTCAACATCTCCATATAACTCTGTGATGCAGGCAACATCCGCCTAAAATTTCACTGAATCCTTGCAAGCTTGACAATATTTTTTGTATTTTGTTTTTAAATTTTTTTTTCAAAAACAAAACAAAAAACACAAAGAATCAATAACGATAAACAGAACAGTGATATTGATACATAGGGGGCAGGATTAAATGAATAAGTATAACTTAAGTATGAGTCCAGTGTCAAAATACACATTGGGTATAGACCTCCCGGTCTCTATGTAAGTATAGTTAAGTGTTTAAAAGAGAACTTGTGTATATATAAAAACAAATAGATAAAAAATTTAAAAAAAGAGAAAAACAAAACCCCCTAACTAAAAAAAAAGCAAACTGTGAGGTCTCACGTTTAATCTAGTTTATTGGTTTTGAGTATTTGAGGTTGCATTCTTGTTTTATTTTGGTGCCTCACGTCACCTCTTGTTTCAGGTGCCATTTCCTGTCAGGTCGTTTACCCTCATGTGATTGTTGACCCCGCCCTGATGTGTTTCACCTGTGTCTCGTTATCCCCTGTTAAGTCTGTATTAAAGCCTTTGTGTTTTAGGTTTCTTTGCCAGTTCGTTGTGTATGTTACCTGGTATCACCTCGTTCCAGTTCTAGAAATATTGTGACTTAGTGTACTTGACCACGGCCTGTTTTTTGACCACTGTTTTTGCCTGCTCCTAGATTACTGTTGGTTCAGTGTTTGCTTACCTGTGTACCGACTTAGACCGATTAAACTCTGAATATGGATCTGACCTATGTCTGAGCCTGCATTTGTGTCCTCCTCATTCAGTTCTGACACAAACAAAATCTGGGCTACCAGGAATTTCAAGAATTTAAGTCCCTGTTTGTCGTCAAGTCAGTTCCACCATATAAAGGTAAAAATAATTATTATAACGGTTGGAGAGGGGACAATTTATTCCATGTGAAAATGCTGAATAAAGCTTCCTCAAGTCCTATCAAATTTAACCAAGGGTTCGACAATGTCACTCCTAATTTTTTCTAAATTTAAACATGATATCGTTTCGGAGTACCAATGAAATGTGGTAGGAAGATTGGAGTTTTTCCATTTAAATAAAATAGATCTTCTGGCCATTAATGTAGTAAAAGCCATCAGCCGATGGGCAGAACAGGACAGATAAGTAGAATCTAACATTGGTAGCCCAAAAAATGCAGTAATAGGATGAGGTTGTAAATCAATACCTAAACATAGAACATAGAAAAATAGGTGCAGGAGTAGGCCATTTGGCCCTTCGAGCCTGCACCGCCATTCAATATGACCATGGCGGATCATCCAACTCAGTATCCCGTGCCTGCCTTCTCTCCATACCCCCTGATCCCTTTAGCCAAAAGAGCCACATCCAACTCACTCTTGAATATTGCCAATGAACTCGCCTCAACGACCTTCTGTGGCAGAGAATTCCAGAGACTCACCACTCTCTGTGTAAAGAATGTTTTCCTCATCTCGGTCCTAAAGGAATTCCCCCTTATCCTTAGACTGTGACCCCTTGTTCTGGACCCCCAACATCGGGAACAATGTTCCTGCATCTAGCTTGTCCAACTCCTTACCAATGTTGTAAGTTTCTATAAGATCCCCCCTCAATCTTCTAAATTCCATTGACAACAAGCCGTCTTTATCCAGTCTTTCTTCATATGAAAGTCCCGACATCCCAGGAATCAGTATGGTGAACCTTCTCTGAACCCCCTCTATGGCAAGAATGTCTTTCCACAGATTTGGAGACCAAAACTGTACGCAATGCTCCAGGTGTGGTCTCACCAAAACCCTGTACGACTGCAGTAGAGCCCCCCTGCTCCTATACTCAAATCCTTTCGCTATGAATGCTAACATACCATTTGCTTTCTTCATTGCTTGCTGCACCTGCATGCCTACTTTCAATGACTGGTGTACCATGACACCCAGGTCTCGTTGCATCTCGCCTTTTCCTAATCTGCCACCATTCAGATAATAGTCTACCCTCATGTTTTTGCCACCAAAGTGGATAACCTCACATTTATCCACATTTACTGCATCTGCCATGCATCTGCCGATTCACTCAGCCGATCCAAATCACCCTGCAGCCTCCTAGCATCCTCCTCACACCTAACTACACCCCCCAGCTTGGTGTCATCTGCAAATTTGGAGATGTTGCATTCAATTCCCTCGTCCAAATCATTAATGTATATTGTAAATTGCTGGGGTCCCAGCACTGAGCTTTGCGGTACCCCACTACTCACCGCCTGCCATTCTGAAACGGACCCGTTTACTCCTACCCTTTGCTTCCTGTCTGCCAGCCAGTTCTCTAGCCACAGCATTATTGAATCACCAATACAGTGTGCTTTAAGTTTATATACTAATCTCTTATGTGGGACCTTGTCGAAAGCCTTCTGAAAGTCCAGATATAACACATCCACTGGTTCTCCCTTATCCACTCTACTAGTTACATTCTCGAAAAATTCTATAAGATTCGTCAGACATGAATTACCTTTTGTAAATCCATGCTGACTTTGTCCAATGATTTCACCACTTTCCAAATGCGCTGCTATCTCATCTTTAATAACTGACTCTAGCAGTTTCCCCACTACCGATGTTAGACTAACTGGTCTGTAATTCCCCGCTTTCTCTCTCCCTCTTTTTTTTAAAAAAGTGGGGTTACATTAGCTATCCTCCAATCCTCAGGAACTACTCCAGAATCTAAAGAGTTTTGAAAAATTATCACTAATGCATCCACTATTTCCGTGGCTACCTCCTTGAGCACTCTGGGATGCAGACCATCTGGCCCTGGAGATTTATCGGCCTTTAATCCGTTCAATTTACCCAACACCACTTCCTGGCAAACCTGGATTTCACTCAGTTCCGCCATCTTATTTGACCTCCGGTCCACTGCTATTTCCGGCAGATTATTTATGTCTTCCTTAGTGAAGACAGAACCAAAATAGTTATTCAATTGGTCTGCCATGTCCTTGTTCCCCATGATCAATTAACCTGCTTCTGACTGCAAGGGACCAACATTTGTTCTAACTAGTCTCTTTCTCTTCACATATCTATAAAAACATTTGCAGTCAGTTTTTGTGTTCCCTGCCAGTTTCCTTTCGTAATCTATTTCCCTTTCCTAAATAAGTCCTTTGTCCTCCTCTGCTGGATTCTCAAATTCTCCCAGTCCTCTGGTAGGCTGCTTTTGTTGGCCATTTTGTATGCCTCATCTTTAATTTTTATACTATCCCTGATTTCCCTCGTTATCCACGGATGCACCACCTTCCCTGATTTATTCTTTTGCCAAACTGGTATGAACAATTTTTGTACTTCATCCATGCAGTCTTTAAATACCTTCCATTGCACATCCACTGTCAACCCTTTAAGACTCACCTGCCAGTCTATCTTGGCCAATTCACGGCTCATACCTTCAAAGTTACCTTTGTTTAAGTTCAGAACCCTTGTTTCTGACTTAATTATGTCACTCTCCATCCTAATGAAGAACTCAATCATATTATGGTCACTCTTGCCCAAGGGGCCACGCACAACAAGACTGCTAACTAACTCTTCCTCATTACTCAATACCCAATCTAGAATAGCCTGCTCTCTCGTTGGTTCCTCCACATGCTGGTTTAGAAAACTATCCCGCATACATTCCAAGAAATCGTCTTCCTCGGCACCCCTGCCAATTTGATTCACCCAATCTATATGCAGATTGAAGTCACCCATTATAACTGTGTTACCCTTGTTGCACGCACTTCTAATTTCCTGTTTGATGCCATCCCCAACTCCAATACTACTGTTAGGTGGCCTGTACAGAACTCCCACTAGCGTTTTCTGCCCCTTCGAGTTTTGCAGCTCCACCCATATCGATTCCACATCCTCCATGCTAATGTCCTTCCTTTCTATTGCATTAATCTCCTCTCTTAGCAGCAACGCTACTCCACCTCCTTTTCCTTTCCGTCTAACCCTCCTGAATATTGTATATCCCTGGATGTTCAGTTCCCAGCCTTGGTCACCCTGGAGCCATGTCTCCGTGATCCCAACTATAGCATAGCCATTAATAGCTATCTGCACCTTCAACTCATCCACCTTATTACGAATGCTCCTCGCATTGAGACACAAAGCCTTCAGGCTTGTTTTTACAACACTTTTACCCTTTATACAATTATGTTGACAAGTGGCCCCTTTTGATTTTTTTCCTGGATTTGTCTGACAGCCACTGTTAATTTTCACCTTGCTACCACTTGCTTCTATTGTCATTTTATACCCCTCTTTCTCTCTGCTCACACCTTTAAGATACCCACCACCTCTTATTCTCTGTTTATTATTTTTTTTCTTCTTCCCCCCGTACATGTTGGGTCTGAGTGCTTCCCTTCTCTGCCTCCTGCCTCATACACCATCTCCTAGCTATCTCTAATTGAGTCCCTCCACCCAACCTATCTAGTTTAAAGTAAAACTACAGAAATAGTGTCAACAATTATTTCCAATATTTTTCCAAAGTTTGGCAAGACCAAAACATGTGTCAGTGAAGCCACTTCAGAGTTACATCTGTCACAGATAGGATATTATATTGCCATAAACATGGCCTAAATTATCTTTTGACATATGAGCTCTGTGAACCACCTTAAATTGTATCCGAGTGTGTCTTGCACACATTGTGGAGGTATTAACTAATTGAAGGATCCTCACCAATTTCTCTATAGGTAGAGAACTTTGAACTACTCTTTCCCAGTCATTCTTAATTTTTATCCAATGTATCTAGTTCTAATTTCAAAATCAACTCATAAATAGTCGTTATTAAAGATTTCTGATAAGGTTTCAAATGCTCATTTGTTTCCAAGATTTCGGTTTGATGTGCTAATTGAAAAGAGGGTAGAGTACCCCTCAAAAAATGTCTAATTTGTAAATATCAATAGAAATGTGAGTTAGTTAGATGATATTTATTGGAGATTTATTCGAAAGACATAAAACAATCACCCTAAACAAGCCACGAAAAACTGATAAGCCCTCTTCTTCCATATCACAGAGGCTCGATCAGTGCTAGAAAGTTGGAAGAAAAAAGTAGATATAATAGGACTCGATAAGATAAAATCATTCAATCCAAAAAACTTACGAAATTGAAACCATATTCGGAATATATGTCTTACTATTGGGTTAATCGTATATTTATTCAATCTCGTAATTGTAAAGGGTAACGAGGCCCTGAGAATAGAAGCCAATGAGAGCCCTTGCAGAAAATCACGTTCAAGATTTATCCATCCTGGGCATTGGGTATCTTCTAAACCAGTTGTCCAAAATGATAAATAGCGAGCATTAACTGCCCAATAGTAAAATCTACGGTTCTGGAGTGCCAATCCACCATCTTTCTTTGATTTCTGAAAGTATTTTTTACTTAGACAGGGATTTTTCTTCTGCCTTATGTAAGAATACATTTTTGAGTCAATAATATCAAAGATAGATTTTGCAATAAAAATTGGTATCGTCTGAAATAAATACAAAAATGTAGGTAGCATCAATATTTTAATTGCATTGATTCGGCCGATTAGATATAAGGACATCGATGATCATTTGGTAAA
This sequence comes from Okamejei kenojei, assembly GCA_035221665.1. Lineage (NCBI taxonomy): Eukaryota > Metazoa > Chordata > Chondrichthyes > Rajiformes > Rajidae > Okamejei > Okamejei kenojei. The sequence continues at coordinate 848,157 of CM069155.1, forward strand.
CTGCTGTCTGATGTGGTCAAATAAGGGCGTAAAATTGGCTTTAAATAGATCCTTGTGTTTCTTGGTAATCTTAATGCATAAATAAGTAAAACAGTAGATAGTCAATCTAAATGAAAACTGTCCATAATTCAAAATTTGATTGTTTAATGGAAAAAGCTCACTCTTACTGAGATTTAGTTTATAACCAGAAAAACTACTAAATTGATTAAGTAGTGCACTATTGCAGGGATAGATTTTTCCGAGTTAGAGATAAATAATAACAGACCATCTGCAGAGAGAGATACCTTATGCCTCTTATTCTCACGAACAATACCAAAAATATTAGGGGATTGCCTAATAGCGGTGGCAAGAGGTTCAAACGCGATATCAAACAATAAAGTACAACGGACAGCCCTGTCTAGTACCTCGAAAGTGTCTGAAAAAAGGGGATATCGGATTATTGGGAAGTACAGAAGCTTGAGGTATATGATATATCAGCTTGATCCAAGAGATACATTTTGGACCAATCTTAAATTTTTCAAATGTATGGAATAAGTATTCCCATTATCAAATGCCTTCTCAGCATCGTGAAATGACACATTCCGGAGTGTTATTTGACGCTGTATATACAATATCCATTAATATATCATTAAAGAATGAGTAACGATTAAAAAAACCTGTCTGATCTTCAGAAATAATGTACAGTAACATATTTTGCAATCTCATAGCTAATATTTTTGAAATAATTTTGGAATCTACATTTAACAGTGATATAGGTCTATACGATGTCACGTCAGTAAGGTCTTAATCTTTTTTTAAGAATTAAAGAAATAGATGCTTCATAAAATGATTGTGGTAATATCTTCATTAAAAAGGCTTCTTTAAAAACTTTCCACAGCCAGGTGGACAGTAAAAACCAAAAAAACATTTTTAAAATTTCACTGGAAACCCACCCAAACTGGGAGCTTTACCAGAATTCATTGAAAGGATTGCTTTCTGTATTTCTTCCCCCGTGATGCGTTCATCTAGCAACAGAGACACAATAATTTGGCAAGTTCAGTTTCTTTAAAAACTCATGCGTGATATTGAGATCAGGAGGACATTCTGATTGGTATAGGGAGGTAAGCAATTTCTGGAAGGTTTTATTAATGTCATCATGGTCTACTGTCAATGTACCATCCCGTTTACTCACTTTAATAACCAGACATTTGGCTGACACAGATTTCAACTGATTGGCGAGTAATTTGCCAGATATATCGCCATGTATATAAAATTGACTTATGGCTTTAAGTAGCTGATTCTCAATCGTTGATACTAATAACAAATCAGTGAGAGTGAGAGAGAAAACGGGAAATTACAGACCAGTTAGCCTGACTTTGGTGGTGGGAAAGATGCTGGAATCAATTATTTAAGAGGTAATAATAGGGCATTTGGATAGCAGTCAAAGGATTAGTCCAAGTCAACATGGATTTATGAAAGGGAAATCATGCTTGACTAATCTTCTGGAATTTTTTGAGGAGTAAAATGGATGAAGGGGTGCCAGTGGATGTAGTGTATCTAAACTTTCAGAAAGCATTTGATAAGTCTCGCACAGGAGACCGGTGACTAAAATTAGAGCACATGGTATTGGGGTAGGGTGTTGACGTGGATAGAAAATTGGTTGACAGACAGGAAGGAAAGAGTAGGAGTGTATCAGTCCTTTTCAGAATGGCAGGCATTGGCGAGTGGAGTGCCGCAAGGCTCGATGTTGGGGCCGCAAATGTTTACCATATATATTAATGATTTGGAATATGGAATTAGGAGCAACACTAGCAAGTTTGCTGATGACACAAAGCTGGGTGGCAGTGTGAACTGTGAAGAATATGTTAGAAGGTTGCAGGGTGACCTGAATAGGTTGAGCGTGTGGGCAGATGCGTGGCAGATGCAGTATAATATAGATAAATGTGAGGTTATCCACTTTGGCGGCAAAAACCAGGGGGCAGATTATTATCTGAATGGGGTTAGGTTAGGTAAGGGGGAGATGCAGCGAAACCTGGGCGTCCTTGTACACCGGTCACTGAAAGTTGGCTTACAGGTACAGCAGGCAGTGAAGAAAGCTAATGGAATGTTGGTCTTCATAACAAGAGGATTTCAGTATAGGTGTAAAGAAGTTCTTCTGCAGTTGTACAGGGCTTTGGTGAGACCACATCTGGAGTATTGTGTACAGTTTTGGTCTCCTAATTTGAGGATGGACATCCCTGTGATTGAGGCAGTGCAGCATAGGTTCACGATCCCTGGGATGGCGAGGCTGTCATATGAAGAAAGATTGAAAAGACTAACCATATAATAACCATATAACCATATAACAATTACAGCACGGAAACAGGCCCTCTCGGCCCTTCCAGTCCGTGCCGACCATTTGTTTTCCCCTAGTCCCATCTACCTGCACTCAGACCATATCCCTCCATTCCCTTCACGTCCATATACCTATCCACTTTACTTTTAATTGTTAAAATCGATCCTGCCTCCACGACTTCTGCTGGAAGCTCATTCCACACAGCCACCACCCTCTGAGTAAAGAAGTTCCCCCTCACGTTACCCCTAAACTTCTGTCCCTTAATTCTCATGTCATGCCCTCTTGTTTGAATCTTCCCTAACCTCAATGGGAAAAACGTATCCACGTCAACTCTGTCTATCCCTTTCATCATTTTAAAGACCTCAATCAAGTCCCCCCTTAACCTTCTGCGCTCCAAAAAATAAAGACCTAACTTGTTCAACCTTTCTCTGTAACATAGTTGCTGGAACCCTGGCAACATTCTAGTAAATCTCCTCTGTACTCTCTCTATTTTGTTGACATCCTTCCTATAATTAGGCGACCAAAATTGTACACCATACTCCAGAATTGGTCTTACCAATGCCTTGTACAATTTTAACATTACTTCCCTACTCCTATATTCAATGCTCTGATTTATAAAGGCCAGCACACCAAAGGCTTTCTTTACCACCCTATCTACATGCAATTCCACCTTCAGGGAACTATGCACAGTTATTCCTAGATCCCTCTGTTCCACAGCATTCCTCAATTCCCTACCATTTACCATGTATGGCCTATTTTGATTTGTCCTGCCAAGATGTAGCACTAAGCTTATATTCACTGGAGTTTAGAAGGATGAGGGGGCATCTTACAGAAACATATAAAATTATATATGGACTGGAAAAGCTAGATGCAGGGAAAATGTTCCCAATGTTGTGTGAGTCCAGAACCAGGGGCCACAGTCTTAGAATAAAGGGGAGATCATTTAAGATTGAAGTGAGAAAACACTTTTTCACCCAGAGAGTTGTGAATTTATGGGATTACCTGCCACAGAGGGCAGTGGAGGCCAAGTCACTGTATGGTTTTAAGAGAGAGTTAGATAGAGCTTTCGGGGCTGGTGGAGTCAAAGAATTTGCAGAGAATGTAGGCACGGGTTATTGATAGGGGACGATCAGCCATGATCACAATGAATGGCGGTGCTGGCTCGAAGGGCCGAATGGCCTCCTCCTGTACCTATTTTCTATGTTTCTATGTTTCTATCGTGTCTCAGTTGAAGTTCAACTCTATTTTTATAGAGCTCGAGACTAGGAGCTTTTGAATATTTTTTAAATCAATTTCTTTAATTTCATCATCCAACATACGTATTTCATTTTTAGTTCATTTTTTAATCCCGCGGAGCATGACAAAAATTGTCCACGAATATATGCCTGAAAACCATTCCAAACTACACCATTGGATATTTCTTCAGTAGTTTGTTAAGAAGATGAAAGCAATCTGATCTTTTATAAAATTAACAAAATTTAGATCTTGAAGCAAAGTTTCAGCTATCTACCTACCAGGTAGACTCAATATGGTGGCAGACACCAGGTCGTGCAAATTCAATGACAACACAGAATAGATGTTGAATCATGAAGTATTTAATGATATTGTTGTTCGATATGGGATGCCAGATATCGATTTGTTTGCATCCAGACTCAATCACCAGTTGCCTAAATATGTTTCATGGGAACCAGACTCTGGGACAGTAGCGGTAGATGCATTCTCACTACATTGGGGTGGAATGTTTTATATGCATTTCCTCCATTTTGCCTCATCAGTCGCTTCTTGCTCAATATCAAGCAGTACTCGGCTTCAGGAGTATTGGTGGTACCCAAGTGGCCTACACAGCCATGGTTCCCTATCGTTTTGGAGATAACAACACAGCCAATGATGGGTGTTCCGAAACGCAGTGACCTACTGGTGCACCCTGTAATTTGGGATTTACATCCATTACATGATCGTATTGATCAGTTAATTTGCAGATTCTGAGGAGGCCATACCTGGGGCTTGGACTATCCGATCGTACCGTGGATTTGATTGCTGTGGCCTGGAGGGATAGTACCAAAAAACAGTATACCTCTCATATCAGGAAATGGGAGACGTTCTGTTCACAGGGGAACATTGCATCTCACACGGCATGCATCTCAGATGTGCTAGAATTTCTGTCAACGCTATACTTTGATGAACAGTTGAGCTATAGTGCCATGAATAGTGGCAGGAGTGCCCTGTCAACATTCAGTTGGATCTCACCCTTTAATATCCCGGTTTATGAAGGGTATTTTTAATTCCAATCCCTCAGACATAGGTACTCAGAAATCTGGGATATGGGTGTGGTGTTTGCACTGCTTCGTCAGTGGGGTCCAGCCACATCACTGTCTTTGCCCCAAATCACCCTTAAGATGGTCATGCTCATGGCGCTGGTTTTAGCACAATAGGTCCAGACGTTGCAGAAGCTGCGACTGGACAGGATGGTATCATGTGGTAATAACATTACGTTTAACATTAATGATATAATTAAACAGAGCAGACCAGGGGTGTCGGGGTTCAAGGTTATATTTTCGGCATACCCCACGGATTTAAGACTGTGCATAGTGTCGCACTTGCTATATTATGTTAAGTTCACCAAGAGCCTCAGATGTTCGAAATCAGCATTACTTATTAGCCACAAAAAAACGCATATGAAAGTGTCGGTTCAGACCATCTCAAGGTGGCTGAAACAGGTTTTCGTGAATGCAAGAGCGGACACTGACCATTTAAAATCTCACTCCACCAGGCGGGCATCAACGCCAGCAGCGAGGGCAATGGACGTCCCTCTAGACCACATCCTTGCGGCCACAGGATGGTCAAATGAACTGACATTTCAAAGGTTCTATAACAAGCCGCTTACCGAACCGGGGGTATTCGCCCAATCCATTTTAAGTTCTGTTTCATAGTCCCCCCCTGGGAGAAAGTGGTTCATATTGTATCTTTGTTAAGTAAACCATTAACATTTCAAACCAATGTCATGATTCAATGCATTGTTTTATTCACTCATCCTGAGTCAATTGCTGCAGTGAGACGCCTGGATTCATATCTGTGGCATGAAATCACAGAGCTTTGAAATCTTCATGGAATCACTCACGTGACTCAGAAGTAAAATAGTAAGATAAAAGAAAACTTACCAGTTTGAAGTTTGATCTTTATTTTATGTGGTTACGATGAGCGATTACGTGCCCACCGCTCCCAACCCTCATATTGCAAAGGTCATCTGGTAGTTACTAGGTTTATAATCTTACTATGTTACTTCAATTACTGTTAATCTGTGATTTCACACCGCTGCTTTGAAGATTGACGCGCATGCGGACTGGCGGGGTTCTTCTTCACTTAATCGCTCATTGTAACTTCTCATAAAATAAAGATAAAACTTCAAACTGGTAAGTTCTCGTTTAATCTTACTATTAGAGTGTGTTATAGTGTTTTAGAAACATAGAAACATAGAAAATGGGTGCAGGAGGAGGCCATTCGGCCCTTCGAGCCAGCAACACCATTCATTGTGATCAGGCTGATCGCCCCCTATCAATAACCCGCGCTTGCCTTCTCCCCATATCCCGTGACTGCACTGGCCCCTAGAGCTCTATCTAACTCTCTCTTAAATCCATCCAGTCACTTGGCCTCCACTGCCCTCTGTGGCAGGGAATTCTTATGAGTGAAAAAGTTTTTTCTTACCTCAGTCTTAAATGAACTCCCCTTTATTCTAAGACTGTGGCCTCTGGTTCTGGAGTCACCCAAAATTGGGAACATTTTTCCTGCATCTAGCTTGTCCAGTCCTTTTATAATTTTATATGTTTTGATAAGATCACCCTCATCCTTCTAAACTCCAGTGAATACAACACTAGTCTTTTTAATCTTTCCTCATATGACAGTCCCACCATCCCAAGGATCAATCTCTTGAACCTACGCAGCACTATCTCAATCACAAGGATGTCCTTCCTCAAATTAGAAGACCAAAACTGTACATAATACTCTAGATGTAGTCTCACCAGAGCCCTATACAACTGCAGAATAACCTCTTTAATCCTGTACTGAAATCCTTTTGTTATGAAGACCAACAGTGACCGGTGTACAAGGACGCCCAGGTCTCGCTGCACCTTCCCCTTACCTAACCTAACCCCATTGAGATAATAATATGCCCGCTTGTTTTTGCCCCCAAATTGGATAACCTCACATTGATCTATATTACTTGACTAAGTGGGACCCGTTGGGTCACAGCTTCACACTGAAGGGCTGGTCCCCCATTGCATTATTCCACCTCTCCACTAATTCCAATATTTCTGGCCAGTGGGGGGGAGAGGAAGGGGGGCTTACTGGAGCGCTAGTATGTGCGTTGTGGCTCAACGGGACTGGTTTCCAGAGGGCTTGTATGGACATTGTGGGCCGAATGTATTCTTGGCTGGAAGTTCAGTCACACAGGCCAGGCAGCTCAGGCACTCTGGCCAGGCAGCTCAGTCACACTGGCCAGGCAGCTCAGTCAGACTGGCCAGGCAGCATTTTATAACCAATCGAGACTCTTTTTGCAAGCATTTTAGAACAAATAGAGACACTTTCTGCAAGCATTTTAGAACCAATAGAGACACTTTCTGCAAGCATTTTAGAACCAATTGACACGTTCTGCAAGCATTTTAGAACCAATAGAGATACATTTTGCAAGCATTTTAGAACCAATAGACACTATGCAAGCATTTTAGAACCAATAGAGATGCTTTTTTCAAGCATTTTAGAACCTATAGACACAATTTGCAAGCATTTTAGAACCTATAGACACTTTTACAAGCATTTTAGAACCAATAGACACGTTTTGCAAGAATTATTGAACCAATGGAGACTCTTTTTGCAAGCATTTTAGAAACATAGAAACATAGAAACATAGAAATTAGGTGCAGGAGTAGGCCATTCAGCCCTTCGAGCCTGCACCGCCATAGAACCAGTAGAGACACTTTTTGCAAGCAGTTTAGAACCAATAGAGACACTTTTTGGAAGCATTTCACAACCAATAGAGACACTTTTTGCAAGCATTATAGAACCAATAGAGACACTTTATGCAAGCATTTTAGAACCAATAGAGATACATTTTTCAAGCATTTTAGAACCAATAGACACTTGTTGCAAGCATTTTAGAACCAATAGACACATTTTTGCAAGCATTTATAGAACCACATTAAGGGCACTCACAGTTCAGTAGATATTTGTTCAGTGCTATTCAGAGCTCAGAGGGACGTGACACTCTGCCTTCCTCCATCTTGCAGAGACTGAGTGAGGCACACCACTTCCTGGTTTTATATTCCCTCTCCCTCCCTCCAGCAGGGGCAGCAGAGAGAATGGCGATTAAAAAAACCCATTAATATCTCTCTGATTTTTCATTGATGAGAAAAATCCTCTGGTTGAGGAAGGTGGAGGGGGCTCTGAGCGAGCTGGCCAAAAATGACGGCCGTAGGTGGCGGCGTTCTCTCGGAAATCACACCACAGTGAACCAAAAGTGGTCAAGATCAGACTTTTAATAATATACTAGACCAAGTGCAGACCCGTTGGGTCTGTTCCCCCAACGCGCATTTGCGGGGGGGGGGGGGGGGGTTTCGAGGCGGCATGCGGCGTCACACACACTAACCATCCCCACGCTAACCTTTGATATTATATTAATATTATTAATTAGATCCTTTTACACCATAACCACCCTAGCCACTGGCCGATTAGGAAGGGAGGGGGAGAGCTGAGGGGAAGGGAAAGGGGAGGTGTGGAGTGAAGGGGGTAGGGGAGGGGTGGAGGGGAGGGCGTGGAGGGGAGGGCGTGGAGGGGAGGAGGAAGGGGGTTTAGGGGAGGGGAGGGCGGGAGAGGGAGGGGAGAGAGAGAGAGAAGGAGAGGGGGGGGGGGAGAGAGAGCGGGGGGGGAGAGATAGGGGGTTGAGAGAGATAAACAGGGGGGAGGGAGAGAGAGGGGGAGAGGGGTTAGGGAGAGAGAGGGGGGAGGGAGAGAGAGCGAGGGGGGAGAGAGAGCCAGGGGGGAGGGAGAGAGAGAGTAGGAGCGAGGGAGAGGGGGAGAGAGAGGAGGGAAGGGAGAGAGAGAGGGGAGGGAGAGAGAGAGGGGGAGAGAAAGAGGGAGAGAGAGAGGGGAGAGAGAGAGAGAGGGTGGAGAGGGAGTGAGGGGGGAGAGGGAGTGAGGGGGGAGGGAGAGAGAGGGGTGGGAGAGGGGGGAGGGGGAGAGAGAGGGGGAAGGGTGAGAGAGAGAGAGGGAAGAGAGAGATAGAGAGAGGGGGGAGAGAGAGAGGGATAGAGAGAGGAGAGAGAGGGGGAGAGAGAGGGAGGGGAGAGAGAGGAGGAGAGAGAGAGGGCGGGATGAGAGAGAGGACGGAGAGAGGGGAGAGAGAGGGGGTAGAGAGTGAGAGCAGAGAGAATGGGGAAAAAGCAAGAGAAAGGGGCAGAGACAAAAAGGCGTGAGAGGGAGAGGGGGCTGGAGCAGAGGAGGAGAGGGAGGGTGGGTGAGGAGGGGTGAGAGATGGGATGGGAGAGAGAGGGGGCTCAGAGGGGAAAGGGAAGGGGAGGTGGGGGGAATGGGGTGAGGGGGAGTGGGGGAGGTGGGGGGGGAGCATAGTTGTGGGAGGGGGAGGTGGCGGCGCGAGCATAGGTGGAGGGGGGTTTGGAGTGCACGGGCGAGTTCTGCTCCGTTGGAGGGGGGGGAGCCGGGATGCCTAATGAAGGGAGAGAAGCGGCTTGGGATTGGTCGGCATGTGGGATTGTGACGTAAGCAGTTCGTGAGGTCCCGTTTTGATTTTAAAATGAGTGAGTGGGGTGGGGGGAGTATTTTATTAAAAAATGTGTACATAAAAATGTGTAAATGTAATGAGGGATGGAGGGGGAGATGGGGTGGGGAAGGGGAGAGTGGAGGGAGGAGAGAGGGGGAGGAGGAAGAGAGAGATTGTGGAGGGAGAGGAGAGGGGGAAGGAGTGGAGAGGGGGGAAGAGGGAGAGAGAGGAGGATGGGGCAGGGGTGGAGAGTGGGGAGTGGGAGGAGAGCAGAGAGTACCGGAAGGGGGAGAGGGGTAAGGGGTGAGAGAGGGCGGAGGGGTTGTTGGAGGGGCTGGACAGGTGGAGAGAGAGGATGAGGTGGAGGGAGAGAGGTGGGGGAGGGAGAGGGGAAGAGTGGGGAGGGGGAGAAGGTAGCAGGGAGTGGTGCAAGAGAGAGGGGGAGGGGGTGGGGGAGATGGGGTTGACGAGGGGTGGGGAGGGGGAGAGAGGGGGTGGGGGAGAGGCTGGGAGGGGGTGAGAGTGGGTTCGGGGAGGGGTGAGAGAGGGGTGTGGGTGGGGGGAGAGAGGGGTGGGGGAAGAGGAGAGAGTGAGGAATAGGGGAGGAGGGATGGGAAGGAGGGGTAAGGGGAGGAGGAGGGGAGGAGCGGGAGAGAGGTGAGGAGAGGGAGATGGATTGGGGAGGAGAGAGCGGTGGGAGAGGGGAGGAAAGAGGGGAGGGGGAGAGATGTGGGGGTGGGGGGAGAGAGGGGAGCAAGGAGATGGTGTTGGGGAGAGAGGGGTAAGAGTGTGGAGGGAGGTGGAAGAGTGGGGAGGCAGAGGGGGGACAGGGGGAAGGTGGGTGGGGGAGAGGGAAAGGGGTGGGGGAGAGAGGGATGGGGGTGGGAGGAGGAGGGGGAGGAGAGCGAGAGGGGTGAGGAGAGGGAGATGGAGAGGGGGTGGGGTAGGAGAGAGGGACAAAGTCCCACACAAGAGATTAGTATACAAACTTAAAGCACACGGTATTGGCGGTTCAGTATTGATGTGATAGAGAACTGGCTAGCAGACAGGAAGCAAAGAGTAGGAGTGAACAGGTCCTTAGGATGGCAGGCAGTGACTAGTGGGGTGCCGCAAGGCTCAGTGCTGGGACCCCAGCTATTTACAATATATATTAATGATTTGAACGAGGGAATTAAATGCAACATCTTGAAATCTGCGGATGACACGACGCTGGGGGGCAGTGTTAGCTGTGAGGAGGATGCTAGGAGGCAGCAAGATGACTTGGATAGACTGGGTGAGTGGGCCAATGCATGGCAGATGTAGTATAATGTGGATAAATGTGAGGTTATCCACTTTGGTGGCAAACACAGGAAAGTAGACTATTATTTGAATGGTGACCGATTAGGAAAAGGGGAGATGCAACGAGACCCGGGTGTCATGGTACACCATTCATTGAAAGTAGGCATGCAGGTGCAGCAGGCAGTGAAGAAAGCGAATGGTACGTGGCATTCATAGCAAAAGAATTTGCGTACAAGAGCAGGGAGGTTCTACTGCAGTTGTACAGGGTCTTGGTGAGGCCACACCTGGAGTATTGCATACAGTTTTGCTCCTAATCTGGGGAAAGACATTCTTGCCATAGAGGGAGTACAGAGAAGGTTCACCAGACTGATTCCTGGATGGCAGGACTTCAATATGAAGAAAGACAGGATAGACTTGGCTTGTACTCGCTGGAATTTAGAAGATTGAGGGGGGATCTCATAGAGACTCACAAAATTCTTAAGGGGTTGGAGAGGTTAGATGCAGGAAGATTGTTCCCGATGTTGGGGAAGTCCAGGACAAGGGGTTACAGCTTAATGAAAAGGGGGAAGTCTTTTAGGACCGAGATGAGAAAATCGTTTTTCACACAGAGAGTGGTGAATCTGTGGAATTCTCTGCCACATAAGATAGTTGAGGCCAGTTCATTGGCTATATTTAAGAGGGAGTTAGATGTGGCCCTTGTGGCTGAAGAGATCAGGGGGTATGGAGAGAAGGCAGGTACAGGATACCGAGTTGGATGATCAGCCATGCTCATATTGAATGGTGGTGAATCGAAGGGCCGAATGGCCTACTCCTGCACCTATTTTCTAATTTTTCTATGTTTCTATGGGATGGGGGAGGGGGGACGGATGGGGAGGGAGGGGAGTAAGGAGATGGGGTAGGGGAGGGAGGGGGAAGAGTGTTGAGTGAGGGGGAGAGGGGTGGGGGTGTGAGGGAAAGAGTGGCGAGGTAGAGGGGGAGGGGGAGGGGTAGGGTTAGTCCATCCATTCCCCATTCCCTATCACCCCCAATCCTCTTTCTCTATTCCCACACACGTGACCGCGCGCTTCGACACAGGCTGCGGGGGGCGGGGCTGTGGCTGGTGAAAGGCATATGTAAATGAGATCCATTCCGATTGGACATCTGTGAGGGATGGCATTGTGACCTCACACAATGGAACGTGCTGCAACATCAGGCGAGGGGGGGGGGGGGGGGCTGGGGCTGGAGCAAAGGCATATGTAAATGAGATCCATTCCGATTGGACATCTGTGCGCATTGGGCATTGTGACATCACACGATGGAACATTCACGAACATTCTGTGGGTGAGAGCTGTTTGATTTTTTTTAACATTTTGAAATATTTGGGGGGGGGGGGGGTTGGGAAGGATTTAATTAAAAATGTATACATAAAAATATCTAAATGTAATGAGGAGTGCATTAATGAATGTAAAAGTGGAATGTCTAGCAAAATGGAAAACCTCTCGGAGTTTGAGCGTGTGGTTTTTGCGGACCATGTAATCAAAGGCCAAAAATGTGACAAGGCCAAAGATCTGACAGACACAAACACACAGACTTTTAAAAGTAGATAGATAGATAGATAGATACTGCATCTGCCACGCATCTGCCCACTCACTCAACCTGTCCAGGTCACCCTGCAACCTCCTAACATCCTCTTCACAGTTCACACTGCCACCCAGCTTTGTGTCATCCACAAACTTGCTAGTGTTGCTCCTAATTCCCTCTTCCAAATCATTAATATATATGGTAAACAGTTGCGTCCCCAACACCAAGCCTCTGCCTGCCATTCTGAAAAGGACCCGTTCACTCTTACTTTTTGCATTTTATATTGTTATGGTGTGTGATAGTGTGTTACATTGTATGAAAGTGTGTTAAAGTGTATTGTAAAGTGTATACAGTGTAGTTATAGTGTACCATATTGTTTTAATATATTCTAGTTTGTTATAGCGCTTTATAGTGTATTATAGTATGTAATAGTGTATTGCAGTGTGATTATCATATGCAGTGTATTGTAGAATGTTCATAAGTGTTATGTTGTGTTAAAGTGTGTCATAGTCTATCATAATGTGCTATAGAGTGTTATTGGGTGTTGGTGTGTATTATAGTGTGTTAGTGAGTTATGGTGCTATAGTGTACTTAATGTGTTATATTATAATGTGTTATAGTGTGTTATAGTGTGTTATAGTGTATTATAGTGTGTAATCTTGTATTGTGCAATGTATTATATATTATGTTATAATGTTATAGTGTGTTGTAGTGCGACTGTATTATATTTTTTGTAGTGCATTATAATGTATTATGGTGTGTTATACTGTATTATAGTTATAACATAGTTATGGTATGTTATAGTGTGATATAGTGTTATAATGTTATAATGTATTATCGTATATTATTGTGTATTATAATATGTGATACAGTATTAAACATAGAAACATAGAAATTAGGTGCAGGAGTAGGCCATTCAGCCCTTCGAGCCTGCACCGCCATTCAATATGATCATGGCTGATCATCCAACTCAGTATCCCGTACCTGCCTTCTCTCCATACCCTCTGATCCCCTTAGCCACAAGGGCCACATCCAACTCACTCTTAAATATAGCCAATGAACTGGCCTCAACTACCCTCTGTGGCAGAGAGTTCCAGAGACTCACCACTCTCTGTGTGAAGAAAGTCTTTCTCATCTCGGTCTTAAAGGATTTCCCCCTTATCCTTAAGCTGTGACCCCTTGTCCTGGACTTCCCCAACATCGGGAACAATCTTCCTGCATCTAGCCTGTCCAACCCCTTAAGAATTTTGTAAGTTTCTATAAGATCCCCTCTTAAATCTCCTAAATTCCAGAGAGTATAAACCGAGTCTATCCAGTCTTTCTTCATAAGACAGTCCTGACATCCAGGAATCAGTCTGGTGAACCTTCTCTGCACTCCCTCTATGGCAATAATGTCCTTCCTCAGATTTGGAGACCAAAACTGCACGCAATACTCCAGGTGTGGTCTCACCAAGACCTGTACAACTGAAGTAGAACCTCCCTGCTCCTGTACTCAAATCCTTTTGCTATGAAAGCTAACATACCATTCGCTTTTTTCACTGCCTGGCTGCACCTGCATGCCTACTTTCAATGACTGGTGTACCATGACACCCAGGTCTCGCTGCATCTCCCCTTTTCCCAATCGGCCACCATTTAAATAATAGTCCGCTTTCCTGTTTTTGCCACCAAAGTGGATAACCTCACATTTATCCACATTATACTGCATCTGCCAAACATTTGCCCACTCACCCAGCCTATCCAAGTCACCCTGCAGTCTCCTAGCATCCTCCTCACAGCGAACACTGCCCCCAGCTTAGTGTCATCCGCAAACTTGGAGATATTGCCTTCAATTCCCTCATCCAGATCATTAATATATATTGTAAATAGCTGGGGTCCCAGCACTGAGCCTGCGGTACCCCACTAGTTACTGCCTGCCATTGTGAAAAGGACCCGTTTTACTCCTACTCTTTGCTTCCTGTTTGCCAGCCCAGTTCTCTATCCACATCAATACTGAACCCCTAATACCGTATGCTTTAAGTTTGTATACTAATCTCTTATGTGGGACCTTGTCGAAAGCCTTCTGGAAGTCCAGATATACCACATCCACTGGTTCTCCCTTATCCACGCTACTAGTTACATCCTCGAAAAATTCCACAAGATTCGTCAGACATGATTTACCTTTTGTAAATCCATGCTGACTTTGTCCAATGATTTCACCACTTTCCAAATGTGCTGCTATCCCATCTTTAATAAACTGACTCTAGCAGTTTCCCCACTACCGATGTTAGACTAACTGGTCTGTAATTCCCCGTTTTCTCTCTCCCTCCCTTCTTAAAAAGAGGGGTTACATTTGCTACCCGCCAATCCTCAGGAACTACTCCAGAATCTAAAGAGTTTTGAAAGATTATCACTAATGCATCCACTATTTCCTGAGCTACTTCCTTAAGTACTCTGGGATGCAGCCTATCTGGCCCTGGGGATTTATCGGCCTTTAATCTATTCAATTTACCCAACACCACTTCCCGACTGACCTGGATTTCACTCAATTCCTCCTTTGACCCACAGTCCCCTGCTATTTCAGACTATAAAGTGTGATATAGTGTATTCTAGTGTGTTATCGTGTGTTGTATTGTCAAGTATTATGGGGATTTATAGTGTATCGTGGTGTGTTATAGTCCATTAAGTATATTATAGTGTTACAGTGTATTATAGTATATAGTATTATAGTATGTAGTGGGTTGTATTGTTGTAGTATTGTATTGTTGTATAGTGTTATAATGTATTATCGTGCGACATTGTGTGTTATACATTGTCATAGTGTATTATAGTATGTTCTAGTGTGTAATAGTGTATTAGTCTATTGAGTGTTGTATTATATTGTGTTGTGTATTATATAGAATGTTATAATGTTACAGTGCGGTGTAATGACGGTTGTAATTATATTGTTATATTGTCATTTTTTGCATTATAGTGTATTATAGTGTGTTATAGTGTATTACAATGTGATTATAATATAGCAATGTTACCATATAACAACAATTACAGCACGGAGACAGGCCCTCTCGGCCCTTCCAGTCCGTGCCGACCATTTGTTTTCCCCTAGTCCCATCTACCTGCACTCAGACCATACCCCTCCATTCCCTTCACGTCCATATACCTATCCACTTTACTTTTAAATGTTAAAATCGATCCTGCCTCCACCACCTCTGCTGGAAGCTCATTCCACACAGCCACCACCCTCTGAGTAAAGAAGTTCCCCCTCATGTTACCCCTAAACTTCTGTCCCTTAATTCTCATGTCATGTCCTCTTGTTTGAATCTTCCTTACCCTCAATGGGAAAAGCTTATCCACGTCAACTCTGTCTATCCCTTTCATCATTTTAAAGACCTCAATCAAGTCCCCCCTTAACCTTCTGCGCTCCAAAGAATAAAGACCTAGACAATTTTGAGATTTTAAAAATCAAGTTTGCAATTTATCCCATCAGATAAATCATACAAAGAAGTTTAATTTGACACCTAATTCACTTTCGTATTAAAAAAGTTATGGTCATTTTCATACTCGGAAATAAGCATCTTGTTCCCTATTGCTTTTCCATTGACTTAACACAAAAGTTGTGATCGAGGACAGTCAAAAGCCCATAACCTTCTTAAAAATTAAGAGAACTGAAAGAAAATGTTAGTTATTATAGATTGAAGCATTCTTAAACTAATATGAAACAATCTTACTTGGATAACCTGGAATTAAAGCGTATAATTAGTTAGTTACCCAATTGTGGCTAATTACAAAATTCAATTACTAGATCTAAACATCTATCCATTTCTTAAGAACATATTGACATTTTTTTTAAGCCTAAGTGTCCAAATAACATTCACACAAGAATTCACAATATAACATGATTTTAAAATCTCATTGTTATGAATTTATAGGCCAAATTGAAGGAATTTAGTTTTTAATGCCCATAAATTTAAAAGTAAAGTGGATAGGTATATGGACGTGAAGGGAATGGAGGGGTATGGAGGGAATGGAGCAGGTAGATGGGACTAGGGGAAAACAAATGGTCGGCACGGACTGGAAGGGCCGAGAGGGCCTGTCTCCATGCTGTAATTGTTATATGGTTATATGGTTATATGGTTAAATTAATGGGTATTTTAAACAGCTTGCGAGTGTGATTTTCTGGAACGTGATGTATTGGAACGTTGCGGTTGCGGTGAATTTAAACCCAATATCGGCAGAAAAAACACTGCCGATATCACCGTTTCGCAACATGAAATATTGATTAAAATCATCTAAACAAGTTTGTTGTATTGTTCTATAATGTTATAATGTATTATCTGGTGATATCGCGTGTTATAGTTTGTCATAGTGTATTACAGTGTGTTATATTGCATGATGGTGCGTTATAGTGTGTAATATCAGTTATATGAGTGTATTATAGTGTATTTAGTATGTTATATTATATTAATTGTTATAATGTGTCAAAGTCTGTTCTACTGTGCTATAATGTATTCTAGTGTGTCATAATGTATTAGAGCCCCCGGTTACGCGGCCCATATGATTAAGTGTGAATCGTTGTGAGTTAGTGTCAGCGTGCACAGCCGAGAGATGTGAAGGGTCCGCGCTGCGCTGCCTCAGGTATTTATTCCCAGTAAGCAGAATTCTTCCAACTTCCGTGGACCCGCAGCTGAGGCGGGGGGCTGCAGCCCCTACACCTTTTTGGCGAACATGACTCATAACCCGAAATTATCCGCCCCGCAGGCGTATTTTTCTCTTCTTCTGAGGTCCTCCGACATCTAGAATTTCAGAACAAGCGCACATTGAGCGCAGCAAAACCATGACCAGCCGTGGCGGGAACCGACTGCCCCCCCCCCACCAACCCAACCCACCCCCCCTCCGCTCAACGGCCAATCACAGCGCGGTTCACAGTCGAGATATGGGGCACGCGGTGTGATTGGCCTCTGAGCGGGAGGGAGGGCAGGTGGGCCCCGAGAGAGAGAGAGAGTCGGTGTCAGTTAGTCGGCCCGGAGAGAGAGCGAGAAGAAGAGTTAGGGAGAGAGAGAGAGTCGGCCCCGAGAGGAAGGGAGTGAGAGGCGGAGTGGGTGGGATGGGCGACACCCCCCCCCTACTTATTGAGTCGGGGGGTAGCCTGTATTATCCCCCAGCTTTTGGAGGTTGAGCAAAAACAACAAATAATAATTGTGCCACCCTCCCCCACTGGGTCGCTCCGCTCCCTCAACTGGTACCCCCGAGGCCGGTGATCAGTGATCACTCAGCCTCCCCACTTTCAAAAACGTCTGCGGTCCTTGACTCATACCACTGAACCAACTCAGGGAGCTAAGATATTCTTTGAAAAAAATTGTCTCGACTAGTTTCTCGAAAAGTTGGCTTTTCAGTGATTCGCCCTTTCGGTGAGTTGGCTTTTCAGCATCGTTTCCATTCGTCTAGTTGTCTCTTCGGCGATCCGCCATTTCAGTTATCTGCATTTTCGGCGTCGATTCCGTTCGGATATTTGGCTTCCACTTCTTCGCTTCGGCATCTCGTCCTTGGACACCACGTCCGGGTACGCCGGCCAACATGTTCCATCTACACTAGGCCCACCTGCCTGCGATTGGTCCATATCACTCCAAATTAGTCCTTCTCATGTACCTCTCCAACTCTTTCTTAAACGTTGGGATAGTTCAAGCCTCAACTACCTGCATCTTGTCCCATACATCCACCATCCTTTGTTTGAAATTGTTACCCCTCAGATTCCTATTAAATCTTTTCTGTTTCACCTTGAACCGATCCTTGAATCTGGTCCTCGATTCCCCTACTCTGGGCAAGAGATTATGTGCATCTACCCAATCTATTCCTCTCAAGATTTTATACACCTTCAAGATCAACCCTCATTCACCTGCGCTTCAAGCAATAGAGACTCAGCCTACTCAACCTCCACATATATCTCCGAGATTGTGATCCACACGACATCCGCATGAAATTTCACTGAATCCTTTCAAGCTGGACAATATTTTTTGTCTTTTTTTTAATTCATGTTTTTCAAAAACACAAACAAAACAACACAAAAAACAACAATAATGATAAACATAACAGTGATATTGATACAAAGGGATCAGGATTACATTAATAGCAAGTTTAACCTAAATATGAGTCCAGTGTCAAAATACACATTGGGTATAGACCGCCATGTAAATATAGTTAATTGTTTCAAAATAATATATATATTAAAACAAAAAGAAGAGAAAAAAAAGAAAAAAATGAGAAAAAAGAAAACAACAAAACCCCCTAACTAAAAAAAAGCAAAACAAAATCTGGGCTACAAAGAATTTCAACAATTTAAGTCCCTGTTTGTCGTCAAGTCCTTTCCACCGTATAAAGGTAAAATAATTATTATAACGGTTGGAGGGGGGACAATTTATATTGTGTGAAAATGGTGAATAAATCAATCAAGTCCTATCAAATTTAACCGAGGTTTCGACAATGTCACTCCTAATTTGTTCTAAGTTCCCTTTTCCAGTCATTCTTAATTTTATCCATGTATCTATTTGTAATATCAAAATCAACTTATTAATAGTCGTTATTAAAACTTTCTGATTAGGGTTCAAATATAATTTTTCCCCAAGATTTCGGTTTGATGTAGCAACGGAAACATGGGTAGAGTAACTTTCAAAAAATGTTTAATTTGTAAATATCTAAAGAAATGTGAGTTAGGTAGATTATATTTGTTCGAGTGTTGTTCGAAAGACATAAAACAACCATCCAAAAACAAGTCACGAAAAACTGATAATCCCTTCCTCTTCGATAACAGAAAGGCTTGATCAGTACTAGAAGGTTTGAAGAAAAAAGTAGATATAATAGGACTCGATAAGATAAAATCATTCAATCCAAAAAACTTACGAAATTGAAACCATATTCGGGATATATGTCTTACTATTGGGTTAATCGTATATTTATTCAATTGGGTTAATCGTATATATATTTATTGTAAAGGGTAACGAGGCCCCGAGAATAGAAGCCAATGAGAGCCCTTGCAGAGAATCACGTTCAAGATTTATCCATCCTGGGCATTGGGTATCTTCTAAATATTTTGTCCAAAACGATAAATAGCGACCATTAACTACCCAATAGTAAAATCTAAGGATCGGGAGTGCCAAACGACCATAATTTTTTTTGTTCTGTAAGTATTTTTTACTTTGGCTGGGATTGTTATTATGCCTTGTATATGAAGACATTTTTGAGTCAATAATATCAAGGAAAGATTTTGCAATAAAAATTGGTATCATCTGAAATAAATACAAAAATTTAGGTAGAATAAACATTTTAATAGGATTGATTCGGCCGATTAGAGATAAGGACATTGGTGACCAATTAATAAATTGTTGTCAGATGTGGTCAATTAGGGGCATAAAATTGGCTTTAAATAGATCCTTGTGTTTCTTGGTATCTTAGTGCCTAAATAGCTAAAACGGTCGGTAGTCAATCAAAATGGAAACTGTCCATAATTCGAAATTTGATTGCTTAATAGAAAAAGTTCACTCTTACTAAGATTTAGTTTCTAAACAGAAAAACTACTAACTTGATTAAGTAGTGCTACTATTGAAGGAATAGATTTTTCCGGGTTAGAGATAAATAATAGATCATCTTAATAGAGAGATAGCTTATGCGTCTTATTCTCATGGAGAATACCAAACATATTTGGGGATTCCCTAATAGTGCTGACCAGGGGTTCCAAAGCGATATCAAACAATAAAGGACTTAAAGGACAGCCCTGTCTAGTACCTCGAAAGAGCCAGGAAAAAGGGGATCTCTGAATATTGATAAGTACAGAAGCTATACGATTGGTAAGTACAGACGTATATGATATATCAGCTTGATCCAAGAGATAAATTTTGGACCAATCTTGAATAACTAGTCCCAATCTACAAAATGTCTTCTCAACATCAAGTGAAATGACACATTCTGGTGTTTTATTTGATGCTGTATATTCAATATTAATTAATCTCCTAACATTAAAGTATGCGTAACGATTTTTACTATAACCTGTCGGATCTTCAGAAATAATTTGCGGTAAAATATTTTCCAATCTGATAGGTAATATTTTTGAAAGAATTTTGGAATCAACGTTTAACAGTGATATAGGTCTATATGATCTCACTTCAGTGGGGTCTTTATCTTTTTTAAGAATTATAGAAATAGATGCTTCATAAAACTATTGTGGTAATATATTCATTAAAAAGGCTTCTTTAAAATAATTGCACAGCCAGGGGGACAGTAAACTCGTAAAATACTTTAAAAATTCCACTGTACACCCATCCAAAATGGGAGCTTTACCAGAATTCATCGAGAGGATTGCTTTCTGTATTTCTTCCACAGTGAAGGGTCCATCTAACAACAGAGACTGGTTATGTGGAAAATTCGCAAGTTCAGTTTCTTCAAAAACTCATGCTTTATATTGGGATCAGTAGGAAATTCTGATTAGTACACATTTCACCATCTGACGTTTGGCTGACACACTTTTCAACTGATTGGCGTGTAATTTAATAGATGTATCGCCATGTGTATAAAATTGACATTTGGTTTTAAGAAGCTAATTCTCAAACGGTGATACTCATAACAAATCATGTATCAGTTGAAGTTTAGCAATATTATTATAGAGCTCTAGACTAGGAGCTTTTGAAATGTTTTGATCAATTTCTTTAATCTCATCATCCAATATATGCATTTCATTTATAGTTTGTTTATTAATCCCCCGGAGTATGAAATAATTTGTCCACAAATATAACCATATAACAATTACAGCACGGAAACAGGCCCTCTCGGCCCTTCCAGTCCGTGCCAATCATTTGTTTTCCCCTAGTCCCATCTACCTGCACTCAGACCATACCCCTCCATTCCCTTCCTGTCCATATACCTATCCACTTTACTTTTAAATGTTAAAATCGATCCTGCCTCCACCACTTCTGCTGGAAGCTCATTCCACACAGCCACCACCCTCTGAGTAAAGAAGTTCCCCCTCACGTTACCCCTAAACATCCGTCCCTTAATTCGCATGTCATGCCCTCTTGTTTGAATCTTCCCTACCCTTAATGGGAAAAGCTTATCCACGTCAACTCTGTCTATCCCTTTCATCATTTTAAAGACCTCAATCAAGTCCCCCCTTAACCTTCTGCGCTCCAAAGAATAAAGACCTAACTTGTTCAACCTTTCTCTGTAACATAGTTGCTGGATCCCAGGCAACATTCTAGTAAATCTCCTCTGTACTCTCTCTATTTTGTTGACATCCTTCCTATAATTAGGCGACCAAAATTGTACACCATACTCCAGAAATGGTCTCACCAATGCCTTGTACAATTTTAACATTACTTCCCTGCTCCTATATTCAATGCTCTGATTTATAAAGGACAGCACACCAAAGGCTTTCTTTACCACCCCATCTACATGCGATTCCACCTTCAGGGAACTATGCACAGTTATTCCTAGATCTCTCTGTTCCACAACATTCCTCAATTCCCTACCATTTACCATGTACGTCCTATTTTGATTTGTCCTGCCAAGATGTAGCACTTCACACTTATCAGCATTAAACTCCATCTGCCATCTTTCAGCCCACTTTTCCAAATGGCCCAAATCTCTCTGTAGACTTTGAAAATCTACTTCATTATCTATAACACCACCTATCTTAGTATCATCTGCATACTTACTTATCCAATTTTCCATCCCATCATCCAGATCATTGATGTACATGACAAACAACAGTGGACCCAACACAGATCCCTGTGGCACCGCACTGGTCACCGGTTTCCAACCTGACAAACAGCCATCCACCATTACTCTCTGACATCTCCCCTTCAGCCACTGTTGAATCCATCTTGCTACTCCGCCATTAACACCCAAAGATTGAACCTTCTTAACCAACCTTCCATGGGGAACCTTGTCAAAGGCCTTACTGAAATCCATATAGACAACATCCACTGCTTTACCCTCATCAATTTCCCTAGTAACCGCTTCAAAAAATTCAAGAAAGTTTGTCAAACATGACCTTCCAGGCACAAATCCATGTTCACTGTTCCTGATCAGACCCTGTTTATCCAGATGCTTATATATATTATCTCTAAGTATCCTTTCCATTAATTTACCCACCACTGACGTCAAACTAACAGGTCTATAATTGCTAGGTTTATTCTTTGAACCCTTTTTAAACAATGGAACAACATGCGCATTACGCCAATCCTCCGGCACTATTCCCGTTTCTAATGACATTTGAAATATTTCTGTCATAGCTCCTGTTATTTCTACACTAACTTCCCTCAATGTCCTAGGGAATATCCTGCCAGGACCTGGAGATTTATCCACTTTTATATTTTTCAAAAGTGCCAGTACTTCTCTTTGAATCTCATAGTTTCCATATCAATCACCATTATCTATCTGTTCAGGCTCTTGAGCAGAAAACACCCACATTTTATTAGGCGTGTGCTGTTGAGGTGTATCTATCCCTGAGATAAACTCAATGGGAGACGTGAGACAGTATTTAGTATAAACATATCATATATTACACAGCACCATTCATATAACCATATAACCATATAACAATTACAGCACGGAAACAGGCCCTCTCTGGCCCTTCCAGTCCGTGCAGACCATTTGTTTTCCCCTAGTCCCATCTACCTGCACTCAGACCATACCCCTCCATTCCCTTCACGTCCATATACCTATCCACTTTACTCTTAAATGTTAAAATCGATCCTGCCTCCACCACTTCTGCTGGAAGCTCATTCCACACAGCCACCACCCTCTGAGTAAAGATGGGTGCCATGGGTCCCAACTGCCATAAAATCCATAAATGGTGGTGTGATCTACAAACGTACTTACCGATCCAAAGATAGACAGGAAAAAAATGGAAATAACAACTCGTTTTCAGTCCACTGCATTTCTTCTGCTTTCTTGTTTTAATAGAAGTAGTTCGCTAGATTTGTTTTCTCTGTGTTTCTAGAGCCCTACATGGCAGCCGGTGCTCCGTGAAAAACAAATGTGGGAACAAATATATAAAGGTGAATTATTCATTGACGATCTTGCTCATTAACAGCGGCTGCTCAGACAAATGTTCACTTTCGCAACTAAAAGGTCTTATTTTATGTCTAGCCATCATTTTTCGCATTACTAGTAGAATAAGGTGAGGAAGGAAGGTATACAGTGAAACGCAGAACTATGGGTCGTGATGGTGGATAGCACGGAACAGCGGAGATGACAATGGGGTCCTGGGGCATGGAAACCTGAAGGTAGAACGAATAGAGATGGGAGTTCAGATAAAGGAAGTGAGTGACGGGAATGAGTGGAAACATTTCAGTGAGCGTGGTTGAGGGGAAAATCTGAATAATGTGCAGACGTTTGGTTCCTGAAATTGGAGAATTAAACATTCACGCCGTAGCTTTGCAGGCTAGCCCGGCTGAATATGAGATCAATCACTCAATCAATCAATCAACCTGTATTGTCATCTTGCAAAGCAACAGTTGTACAGTGCAAAAAGAGACATTTCCCATGAAATACCAGAGCATCGAACGTAAAGCTTAAACGTTTCACATATAAATAAAAACAATAAAAAACAATCCAGTCTCTGATAAAAACAATACAATAGTTAAAAGTGCAGGTAAAAAAACCCAGCAACATTAAAATACAAGTAAAAACGGTCATAAATTTTCCAGGGCAGCTGATTTAAGTGGCCAGTACCAGAGTTTGTTATTACATTGTCAGTGCAAAAAGCAGCAGAATCAGGTGGCGGGACTGTTTAGCAGCCTCACAGCCTGTGGGAGGATTCTGCTTGTCCGGGCTTTGATGCTACGGTATCTCTTGCCTGATAGCAGGAGATCCAGATATGTGTGGAGGGGGTGCAGTCTGTCCTTTGCAATGCTCAGTGCTTTTTTCAGGCATCGGCTCTGGAACAGTTCTTGTACCGAGGGTAGGGAGACGCCAATGATCCTCTCTGCTCCCCTCACTCCCCTCTGCAGAGCGTTTCTGTCTGAGCAGTTGCAGTTGGAGTACCACATGTTAATGCAGTACGTAGGTACAGACTCCACCGTGCCCCTGTAAAAAGTCCTGAGGATGTTGGTGGGGAGTGAGGCCTGTTTGAGTTTCCTCAGGTAGTATAGTCGCTGATAGGCACGTTTGACAATCCCAGTGTTGTTCCTGGACCAGGTGAGACTGTCTGTGATTTGCACTCCGAGGAACTTTATGCTCTCCTCTCTCTCCACCGTGGTGCCACTGGTGTTGAGGGTTGTGTGTTTGGGCTGCGACTTCCTGAAGTCGACAATCATCTCCTTGGTTTTCTAAGTTGTTTTGTAGCTTTTGTAGTTCGTTCGTGGATATATTAGATAAAGAGGAGACGTTTACTTTTAAATTGGCCGGGGATTTGTTCAATATATTGATGGAACCAATTCTCGGAACTGTTAAGCCTGTGGAGTTGTTTCTATCTAATCGATTCCAAAACATGCTCCAATTCCCTCCCACGGACTGAATGTGAATTGGCTATTGAAAATGGCGCAGTGGGCATGCAAGAGTTGGTGCATTGCATTAGGGGCAGATGCTGTTATGGGACAAGCGGGAAAAGGGAAAGGGAATGTGATTGGGAATACGAATGAGGGTGAAGTCCGTTGTGAATTGCAGACGCGCGCTATACCAAGTATCTTATTTCTGTCTGATAAAATCTGATGGAGTCTGATCAGAAACGTTGCCTATATTCTGCAGAAATGTTACCTGATACGTTTAGTTACTCCAGTGCATTGTGTGCGTCTTCGGTGTAAACCAGCATTTGCAGTTCCCTCTTCCACCATCTTTGCGTGGCGTCTTCAATAGACTTTGATGGAAACCTGTGCTCCAGCAATGTCGTGTCACGGACCGTTTAGACCGAATCGAGTTATTGGAATAGGAGACGTGTCCGGAGGATAATCTTACCAACAGTCTTCTGAAAATTAGAGAGATAACCCAACACCAAATATTTAAATTGGACGTGTAGACTTTCCCATAACCACAAACTAAAAAATGCCTATCTATCAATATATCAATACAACATCAACAACCATTGGAATCGGACTTTTGAATCTAAAGTCTTGGAATTGTTCAGAATTTTATTCCAATTGAATCTTCAAATGATAAATCAGTTTAATATATGTTACTGCAGTTCATGGAAACGTCACATGTTCATAATAAAATAAAGGGTTATATTTGCAGTCTATTTTGAATCTGAATCTTGCGCAGGTGGCTGGGGCAAGATGGGGTAGATTGGTTTCGATGTTTCAGAGGTGATAGGGAGGTAGGTAAAAAGGTGAAAGTGGTGTTGTACTAATCAGGGAGAATGTCACAGCGGTACCCGATGTGGATAGATTAGAGGATACGTTTGCGAAAACATTATGCGCTGAACTCAAAAATCGGAAATAAGCATTGATTCTATCTTATTTTATTATAGAGCAACCAATAAATAGCGGGACATAGGGGATCAGATATGCAGACAAATTAAGGTATGATGCAAGAACCACATGGTTGTTATGATGGGTGACTGCAGATGCTGGAGAATCGAGGGCACACAAAAGGCTGGAGAAACTCAGCGGGTGCAGCAGCATCTAAGGAGTGAAGGAAATAGGCGACGTTTCGGATCGAGACCCTTCTTCAGACTGGTCAGGGATCAGAGAAACGAGAGATATAGACGGTGATGTGGAGAGATAAAGAACAATGAATGAAAGATATTCAAAAAAGTATCGATGATAAAGGGAACAAGCCATTGTAAGCTGTTTGTGGTGTGAAAATGGGAAGCTAGTGCGACTAGGGTGGGGGAGGGAGATCGAGAGAGAGGGAATGCCAGGGCCCGGGGGCTGAGGGAGAGGTGGGAAGGGGAGGAGACAGCAAGGGTTAACAGAATTGAGAAAATTCAATGTTCAAGCCCAAAGGATGCAGACTCCCCGATCGGAATATGAGGTGCTGCTCCTCCAACTTGCGGTGTTGCTCACTCTGGCCGTGGAGGAGGCCCAGGACCGAGAGGTCGGATACGGAATGGGAGGAGGAATTGAAGTGCTGAGCCACCAGGAGGTTGGCTTGGTTACTGCGGACCGAGCGGAGGTGTTCGGCGAAATGATCGCCAAGCCTCCGCTTGGTCTCACCAATATAGATCATCTGGCATCTGGAGCAGCGGATGCAGTAGATGAGGTTGGAGGAGGTGCAGGTGAACCTCTGTCGGACCTGGAAGGACTGCTTGGGTCCCTGAAAGGAGTGGAGGGGGGAGGTGAAGGGACAAGTGTAGCATTTCTTGCGGTTGTAAGGGAAAGTGCCCAGTGAAGGGGTAGACCTGTTCCACACCAGGTCTTCACAAATGGCCTCATTCTTCAGAGAACGGGGATTCCCCTCCCCCACTATTGATGAGGCTCGCACCAGGGTCTCCTCCATACCCCGCAACACTGCCCTCTCTCCCCATTCCCCCACTCATAGACAGGGCAGAGTAGGAGGCAACCGTGGCTGACAAGAGAAGTTAGGGATAGAATAAAACTAAAAGAAAAGATGTATAACACAGCAAAGAGTAGCCGGAAGCCAGAGGATTGGGAAACTTTCATAGGACAACAGAAGGAAACAAAACGGGTAATACGGGCTGAAAAGAAGAAGTACGAAGGAAGCTGGCCCGGATTATAAAGATGGACAGTAAATGTTTCATTAGATATGTTAAGGGAAAAAGTTATAGCAACGTATATAACGTATATTATCGATATGTGAAGCACAAAAGATTAGTTAAAACAAATGTAGGTCCCTTGCAGTCAGAAATGGGTGAATTGATCATGGGGGAACAAGGACATGGCGGACCACTTGAATAACTACTTTGGTTCTGTCTTCACTAAGGAAGACATAAATAATTTGCTGGAACTAGCAGGGGATCGCGGGTCAAATGAGATGGAGGAAATGAGTGAAATCCAGGTTAGCCGGAAAGTGGTGTTGGGTAAATTGAATGGGTTAAAGGCCAATAAATCCCCAGGGCCAGATAGGCTGCATCCCAGGGTACTTAAGGAAGTAGCCCCAGAAATAGTAGATGACTTAGTGATAATTTTTCAAAACTCTTTAGATTCTGGAGTAGTTCCTGAGGATTGGAGGGTACCTAATGTAACCCCACTTTTTAAAAAGGGAGGGAGAGAGAAAACAAGGAATTACAGACCAGTTAGTCTAACATCAGTAGTGGGGAAACTGCTAGAATCAATTATTAAAGATGGGATAGCAGCGCATTTGGAAAGTGGTGAAATCATTGGACAAAGTGAGCATGGATTTATGAAGGGTAAATCATGTCTGATGAATCTTATTGAATTTTTTGAGAATGTAACTAGTAGAGTGGATAAGGGAGAAGCAGTGGATGTGTTGTATCTGGACTTTCAGAAGGCTTTCGACAAGGTCCCACAAAAGAGATTGGTATACAAACGTAAAGCACACGGTATTGGTGGTTCAGTTTTGATGTGGATAGAGAACTGGCTGGCAGTCAGGAAGCAAAGAGTAGGAGTGAACGGGTCCTTTTCAGGATGGCAGGCAGTGACTTGTGGTGTGCCGCAAGGCTCAGTGCTGGGACCCCAGCTATTTACAATATACATTAATGATTTGGGTCGATCAGGAAGATCACTATCCTTGTACCAAGGATAGCCTCGAGTCTTAATCAAACCTAGCAGATCAGCCCACCATCTTTTTGCAGCCTCCGCTTTTCTTCTGGCGGTACGGCTTGTTCTTAGAAACTCTCGCACCTCACGGAAAACAATTGCATGAGACACGGCCTTGGAGCCTGGGCACTCGGCCAACCCACTCGCACCTGAAACAACAAACTCATCAGCACAGTGCCCAAGGTCGTTGTCAGAAATCAAAAGACCAGAACTCTCTGAAAGTTCACTAACCCCACTACACAAACTGGCCTCGTCACTCACCCCCTCCTCCGGCATGACACCACCCCCATGATCAATGCCGGGGAAGTGTCCCGAATCCCTTGACCGCAACAAGCAGCCCACTAAATGGCTGGGCTCCTGCACTCTACCATTACCTTCCACGTCTGGGCACGGGGAAGAAAAATTGGCCAGTCCGCCTCCATTTTCCCTCGTGGTCGCGACCTCAACCCTCTGCAGTCGCCACTGTGGGCATCCAGATTTTCAGACAATATATGTCCAGATAAGTCCTGAATCAGTGCCTCCCCACCGGAGGCCGCAGCTTCAAGTTGGTGTAGGCCGCAGGCCGACAGTCGAAGATTTAAAGTCCCCGCCGTGCCACAGCCAGAAGCACCGCAGACCGCCGGGCCGGTGGTTGGAGCTCCTCTCCAGGGATCCCCGGCGAGGGACCCCACTCAGGATGGTAAGTCCATGCCCCACCCGCGGTAGAAGTTGGCCGCGGGCTGGCGGTTGAGCTCTTCTCCACCCGGCTGCCAACAAGTGATCCCAGGCCCAGGACACCGCCAGATGGAGCTCTGCAGACCCCGGCATCAGGCTGATGCGGGCCAGCGAACGGAGCGCTCCCCACCGGCGCCCCGCTGCTGAAGCTGAAGCCCCGCACCAATCTTTGCTGTTAGGCCACGGGTGATATTACATGGAAAAAGTTGTCTCTCCGTGGAGGAGGCGACAGAAGCGGTTTCTCCCTTACCCACCACACCCCCAACACCACCCCCACACAGAGAAACATTAAAAACACACATTTAAACACATTAAAAAAACAAAAAAGCAGAAAAAACTAACACACTGCTGGTAGGGTTGCCGGCTAGCACCGACCTACGAAAGAATGGGGAACAAGGAAATGGCAGAAGAGTTGAACAGGTACTTCAGATCTGTCTTCACTAAGGAAGACACAAACAATCTCCCAGAATTACTGGAGGACAGAGGATCTAAGGGGGTAGAGGAACTGAAATAAGTTTTCATTAGGCGAGAAACAGTGTTGGGTCGGCTAATGGGACTGAAGGATGATAAATCCGCTGGGCCTGATGGTCTGCATCCCAGGGTCCCCATGGAGATGGCTCTAGAAATAATGGACGGATTGGTGATCATTTTCCAATGTTCAATAGAAACATAGGAAATAGGTGCAGGAGGAGGCCATTCAGCCCTTTAAGCCAGCACCATCATTCATTGCAATCATGGCTGATCGTCCCCAATCAATAACCCATACCTGCCTTCTCCCCATATCCCTTGGTTCCACTAGCCCCAAGAGCTCAATCTAACTTTCTCTTAAATCCATCCAGTGATTTGGCATCCACTGCCGTCTGTGGCAGGGAATTCCGCAAATTCACAAGTTTGTGGGTGAAAACGTTTTTTCTCACCTCCGTCTTAAATGGCTTCCCCTTTATTCTTAGACTGTGGCCTGTGGTTCTGGACTCGCCCAACATTTTTCCAGCATCTAGCTTGTCCAGTCCTTATATAATTTTATATGTTTCTATTAGATCTGCCCTCATCCTTCCAAACTCTAGTGAATACAAACCCAGTCTTTTCAATCTTTCCTCATATGACAGTCCCGCCACCTCAGTGATCAATCTTGTGAACCTACGCTGCACTGCCTCAATCACAAGGATGTCCTTCCTCAAATTAGGAGACCAAAACTGTACGCAAAACTCCAGATGTGTTCTCACCAGAGACCTATACAACGGCAGAAGAACCTCTTTATTCCTATACTGAAATCCTCTTGTTATGAAGGCCAACATTCCATTAGCTTTCTTCACTGCCTGCTGTAACTGCACGCCGACTTTCAGTGGCCGGTGTACAAGTATAAGGTTAGTAACAGGATTCAGTATGCTTACCACGTTCTGAAGTTACTTGGCATTTTAAGTGTTGATGCTGTGTGTGAGTGTGTGTGTCTGTGTGTGTGTGTGTGTGTGTGTGTGTGTGTCTGTGTTTGTGTGTCTTTGTTTGTGTGTGTGTGTGAGTGTGTGTTTTTGTGTATGTGTGTATGTCTTTGTGTTTGTGTGTACGTGTGTGTCTTTGTGTTTATTGTGTGTTTGTGTGTGTTTGTGTTTGTGTGCGTCCCTGTGTGTGCGTCCCTGTGTGTGTGTCCCTGTGTGTGTGTGGCTCTGTGTGTGTCTCCCTGTGTGTGTGTCTCTGTTGGAGTGCTTGGAGTGCTGTGGGGTTGGACTTACTGCCTGCACTCTGCTTGGAGTGCTATGAGGTTGGATTTGCTACTTGAACTCTGCTTGCTGTCAGGTTGGACTTGCTGCGTGCACTATGCCTGCTGTGAGGTTGGACTTGCTGCTTTCACTCTGCTTGGAGTGCTGTGAGGTTAGATTTGCTGCCTGCACTCTGTTTGCTGTCAGATTGGACGTTGCCTGCACTATGATTGCTGTGAGGTTGGACTTACTGCTTGCACTCTGCTTGGAGTGCTGTGTGGTTGGATTTGCTGCCTGCACTCTGCTTGCTGTCACGTTGGACACGGCCTGCATACTGCTTGTAGTGCTGTGAGGTTGAACTTGCTGCCTCCATTCTGCTTGGAGTGCTGTGAGGTTGGACTTGCAGCCTCCACTCTGCTTGGTGTGCTGTGAGGTTGGACTTGAGGAGGGGCCACCATACCAGCTGTAAGTGACTGAAGTGCCAGCCCACCAGCCATGGCTTAGTGAACTGCCAGCCCACCAGCCACTGAACTGCAAGTCCAAGAATCCATTCAGTCCACAATGTTCATACTAGCCCTCTGGAAACCAGTCCCTTCAGCCCACAACACCCATACTAGCATTCCAGAGATCCACACAAGGATAGACTTTCCCCCTTCATTGCTGTGATCTGTCAAAAAAGATCAAAATGTCTATGATTGATTATCCACCCTCTCCCCTTCTCTCTCTCACAGAATCTGTCATCTGTTTTCAGCAGCATTTCTGGCAGTTTCTGTGCTGCCAGCCCGCCAAGCATGAGTTTCTGACAGTCTGCCAGGCCTGAGTGACTGAGCTGCCACGCCTCAGTGACTGAGCTGCCAGTCCAAGAATCCATTCGGCCCATAATTTCCATGCTAGCCCTCTGGAAACCTGTCCCTTCGGCCCACGAAACCCATGTTAGCACTCCAGAAAGCCCCTCTCCCCACTGGCCAGCAATATTGGAATTGGTGGAGAGGTGGAATATTGCGTTGGGGGTCCAGCCCTCCTGTGTGGAGCTGGGACCCAACGGGTCCCTTTTATTTTAGTCTAGTCTTATGACTAAAATCCATTGGGTAGGTGGACCATCTTTCTATTTCCTTTCTTATGTTTTGGTTGATGTGATTATAATTGGCCCTATATAACATTTATATATATTTTGTTATATGTACCCCTAGTTATTTGATTGATTTTGAATCCCATTTAATATTATACTTTTGCTTGCTTTCTTCTGGAGGAGCACAATTAAATAGGAGGGTTTGAGTTTTTGAAATATTCACTTTATATCCTGCATAAAAATTAAGTGTCTCTATGATCCCCATCATCCTTGGAAAGGAGGTGTTTACTTCCGTGAGCTACATCATTACATCATCTGCAAAAAGGTCAATTTTATGTTCTCTGTCTCTTATGGTTACTCCCCTCAGTTCCCTATCTTGTCGAATCGCTTGAGACAATGGTTCCATATATATAGCCATGTAACCATATAACAATTACAGAATGGAAACAGGCCCTCTTGGCCCTTCCAGTCCGTGCCAACCATTTATTTTCCCCTAGTCCCATCTACCTGCACTCAGACCATACCCCTCTATTCCCTTCCCGTCCATATACCTATCCACTTTACTTTTAAATGTTAAAATCGATCCTGCCTCCACCGCTTCTGCTGGAAGCTCATTCTACACAGCCACCACTCTCTGAGTAAAGAAGTTCCCCCTCATGTTACCCCTAAACTTCTGTCCCTTAATTCTCATGTCATGCCCTCTTGTTTGAATCTTCCCTGCCCTCAACGGGAAAAGCTTATCCATGTCAACTCTGTCTATCCCTTTCATCATTTTAAAGACCTCAATCAAGTCCCCCCTTAACCTTCTGCGCTCCAAAGAATAAAGACCTAACTTGTTCAAATTAGCAAATAGGGTAGGGCAGGACATCATCCCTGTCTCGTTCCTCTTCCTAACACAAATCTCTCAGTTAAGGACCTATTCACCTTTACTCTTGGAGAAGGTTGCTGGTAAATCGGTTTAATAACTTGAATTGAATCTTCGGTAAAGCCAAATCATTCTAGTGTTTGATATAAGAATTCCCATTTAACCCTATTGAAAGACTTTTCCGCATCGAGGCTTATCAGGACAGCGCACGTACTTTCCTTTTGAATCTTGGGTATTATATGTAGGGTTCATAGAATCATAGAATCATAGAAAATAGGTGCAGGAGTAGGCCATTCGGCCCTTCAAGCCTGCACCGCCATTCAAT
Source organism: Okamejei kenojei (assembly GCA_035221665.1). NCBI lineage: Eukaryota > Metazoa > Chordata > Chondrichthyes > Rajiformes > Rajidae > Okamejei > Okamejei kenojei. The sequence goes on from CM069155.1 coordinate 880,386, forward strand.
ATGATCATGGCTGATCATCCAACTCAGTATCCGGTACCTGCCTTCGCTCCATACCCCCTGATCCCTTTAGCCACAATGACCACATCTAACTCCCTCTTAAACATAGCCAATGAACTGGCCTCAACTACCTTCTGTGGCAGAGAATTCCACAGATTCACCACTCTGTGTGAAAAATGATTTTCTCATCTCGGTTCTAAAATACTTCCCCCTTATCCTTAAACTGTGATCCCTTGTTCTGGAGTTCCCGAACATCGGGAACAATCTTCCTGCATGTAGAGGTTTGTGTATATAATACTTTATAATATTCCTGGAAGAAATATTCTATTTCTTTTGGATCACTCTTCAATTTCTGTGTACAGGTGATCCTTAATTTTGTGTATGGTGTTCTCAGCCTGTTGTTTGCGTAGCCTCTGGGCAAGTATTTTAGTGGATTTAGGGCCGAGCTCATAATGTGCCTGTTTTACAAATCTTGCTTTTTTCTCCACCTCTTGACCCAATATTCCAACCATTTGTCCCCTCAAATCTTATATTTGTTTATAATGCATTATGATCTGATACATCTGCCACACATGTTCAGCAATCTGTTACCCTATAACATTCTTCTTTCATAATTAAGAAATAGTTTATTCTGGAGGAAACTGAGTGTGGTATTGAGTAAAGTGTATAGTCTCTTACTAGAGGTGCAAAATTCCTCCAGACATCAAGAAAACCAAATTCTTCACAGGTAGCGTTTACTAGTTTTGTTAACTGGCTCTTATTTTTCTTTTTACTTGTCGCATCAAGCCTTTCAAGAGTTTCTCCAGCATTTTCGTCCCCTTTGTACAATTCACCCTTTTTGCAAAACAGATCCCAGTAGTCTAAGAATCTAAATCACTGCCCGCTACACCAACTCCTCAGCCGCACATTCAGATCCCCTATCTCCCTGTTCCTCCCCTCACCAGCACGAGGAACTGGAAGCAAAACGGAGATAACCCCCTGGAAGTCCCGCTTTACAGCCTTCTTCCGAGCTCTCTGATGTCAGGCTGCATAATTTCATTGCCCTTCTTCACGATGTAATCGTGCCTATATGCACTACCACCTCCGGCTGCTCAACTTCTCCCTTGAGGATGCCTTGCAATCAGTCCGTCAAGTCCTGGATCCTGGCATCATGGAGGCAACACACCATCCCCGATTCTCGCCTGTTGCCGCGGAAACCCCTCTCTGGACCTCCCACGATGGATTCGAGGCTCTGCCTGACATCCGTCTCTTTGCCTTTGCTTCAGCGCCACATTTTGACTCGCAGACCTGTCCCGCACACAGAACGGCAGTCTTCTGTCCCGACAGCTTCGACGATGGTGAACCTGATTTCAAGAGGTGCTAAGATATATTTTCTTTGTCCTGTCTCTCTTTTCTTCTGGGTCACCACCATAAAAATCATTCTGGAAGTCCCCTACCCGCAACGTCACATGTCTATATTCTACTGGATGCTGCGTGGCCCATTGCGTTACAACAGCACTTTCTGTCTTTTTTTTTAAATAAACCAGCATCTGCAGTTCCTTTTCACAATACTCAAGATCGGTTTCCTTTACTCCGTTATTTCCAAGAGAGGCGCATTACATTAGACAGACACCATCCCTAAATGAAATTCTAGTCTGATGGATTGATGAAGCTTCTCAATTACACATTCACATCCAATAAGTTTGAAACAATGTTTCGATACGTACTCCTAAATATACGAAATATTAAGCAACTAAATTCGATGATATTTGTGAAATATAACCATATAACCATATAACAATTATAGCACGGAAACAGGCCCTCTCGGCCCTTCCAGTCCGTGCCGACCATTTGTTTTCCCCTAGTCCCATCTACCTGCACTCAGACCATACCCCTCCATTCCCTTCACGTCCAAATACCTATCCACTTTACTTTTAAATGTTAAAATCGATCCTGCCTCCACCACTTCTGCTGGAAGCTCATTCCACACAGCCTCCACCCTCTGAGTAAAGAAGTTCCCCCTCACGTTACCCCTAAACCTCTGTCCCTTAATTCTCATGTCATAAATAAATCCATTCGTTTCAAAACAGAATTACAAAATTGGATACAAAGTAACTGGAGTAACCCAGCAGATCAGCCAGCACCTCTCGAGAGCATGGGCAGCTGACGTTTCGGATCGAGACCCTTGGTCAGACAAAGGTCGTGGCCACATTTGTCGGGCGTCGAATGATTGTTCGTATCCGCTACCATTTTCGTTTCAAACGACAAGCAAGCTTATTTCCTCGCCTCGATGATACGTCCCGAGTAGTTTACACTTTGTTAATATGTTTTGGACAGGTTTCCCTTGGTAATGTCTTGCCCTCTTTAATACAGATGCTTTAAAGTATTTCAATGCTTTCACCTTGGAGTCATAGAGTCATGCAGTGGGGAAACAGGTCCCACACCGGCCAACATGTGCCAGCTGCACTAATCCCACCTGCCTGCGTTTGGTCCATATCCTTCCAATTTAGTCATTTCCATGTACCTGTCTAACTGCTTCTTAAACATTGGGATAGACCAGGCCTCTACGTCCTCTGGCAGCTTGTTCCATACACCCACCACCCTTTGTGTGAAAATATTACCCCTCAGATTCATACTAAATATTTTCTGTTTCACCTTGAACCTACCCTTGAATCTGGTCCTCGATTCCCTTCTCCGGGCAAGAGATTATGTGCAACTACCCGACCTATTGCTCTCATGATTTTATACACCTCTAAGATCACCCCACATCATCCTGCGCTCCAAGGAACACAGACGCAGCCTATTCAACATCTCCGTATATCTCAGACCCTCTGGTCCTGGCAACATCGCGTAAATTTTCTCTGAATCCTATCAATATTTTTGACAATATTTTGGCGATAACATGGTGTCCAGCACTGACGCAGTACGCTAAAGGTGGTCTCACTAACGTATTATACAACTACAACATGGCCTCCCCACTTCTATACTCAGTGCTTACATGCAGCAGGAAATGTAGCTGATTCCGTAAATATAAGCATTTCTTTTCCCTGACATATTTCCCAAGAACGACATTATCTGTTGGTGTTTTAGTCGGTCTTGATGATTGTCGCGTTACAGTTTGAGTTCATCCTGAACGTCATTAGACAATAACATAAAATAATGGGCGGCCCGGTTTCCTTTCTACGTACGCCGCCCATGAATTGTGCTGTTTCGGTCAAAGAAAATCTGCAGACAGATCCTCCTGTCCTCATTCCGTTATGATAATATATATTATGTTACAACTTACTTGTTATTATTTGTTTTTGTTGAAAAGCCTCGCATGGTTGCGGGATTCGATAAACAACATGGTTTGAGCGTGTGCCAAGATTCGGTTAATACATTAATTGACCAATACATTATGGATAGACATACGTTATAATTCTACTATGGATTTATCACAACCTGTCAACTTCAAGAGAACAACCACTTCCTTATAGGTGGTAATTTAACAGCGGACTAAAGAAATCGCCAGTGAAATATTGGCTTCCCTGTGGCTCCATTTCAATCAAAAAGTTGTAGTTTCCTTTCGATTTGAAAATAGTAGCGTTGGAACATATTAGCTAATCAACGCTGAACAATCGACTCCAGAGAGAATAAACTCGTTAGCATCCCCGATTTAATTCTACTGATGCAACAATTTAACGTCGTATTCTGATTTTGTTTTCTTTCTGAAGGGTGTTGCAACCCTGTACCCGTGAGAATATTCGCAGGATATAAATTATCAGCTAAGTTATAGTTCACGGTCAGATCTTCATGCGCAGAGGTTGGCTGTCGCTAAAACTGATCGATCGCCTCACAAAGAAAATGTTGCAAACGTTTTATAGTATCAGAAAATTATACTATCTACTCATTGCCGCGATTGGCTTTACAGGTAAGCACATCAGAACGTTATGTAACTTTTTTCATACTTGAATTGAACTGGTCTCCCAATTCCCTTCTTAAGTTCACCTGAGTAACTTGGCCTCCTATTTCGTTGTATCAAATCTCTTGAATTAATTATATGATGTTATTGAAGTCAATAAACAGACGTTAGGCACGACTGTCTCTCTGAGTAATCTATTACATTTCTTTAGCATTGATTAAAATAGTGCAACAGAGAGGAATAATTTACGACAGGAACATGCCGAAAATATACATTTGTGCCCAGTGCCCTCAATTTTATAGAATGTGTGTGACTGTAACCTTCAGCAGTGTGTGGGGTATTGTCATTTGATGTGATTGTTTTTGGTTTGTTCCGTCTCTGTTTATAAATGACTGTTGTTTCGTTGAGGATTTGTTTCCTCAAATAGCAGGTGTTCCAAACGAGTGAGCGGTTACAGTTTGTTCAAATTCTATCAACATTACATATGTTCTCAACGTAAAATGTTTTGCACGTTATCCTTATGTTGTTGCTGCTTGAAAATACTTTTCGTTTTCAATGCTTTGAAGATGCGATACCTTCACTTTTTGCTTTCAGTTGTCCACGATGAATAACTGATTACCTCAGTTCCACAATAAATTAGAGGCAGCAGAACTATTTATTTAGTTTAGTCTAGAGATACAGCGCGGTAACAGACCCTTTCGGTCCACCTGGTCCGCGCCGAGCAGCGCTCCCCTCACATTAACACTATCGTATACCCAGGAGGAACATTTTTTACATTTACCAAGCCATTTAACCAAATCTGTAAGGCTTTGAAGTGTGTGAGGAAACCGAAGATCTCGGAGAAAACCCATGCAGGTCACGGGTGGATTGTACAAACTCCCGGCAGACAGCACCCGGAGTCCCGTTCGAACCCTTTTATCAGGCGCTGCATTCGCTGTGAGGCAGCTGCGCCACCGTGTATGACATTATCATTGCCACAGACAGACTATAAACTGACAGATTGATCCTCACTATTTTGAATGGACGTTGGTAGTAGACAGAAATTATTGTGAGGATAGCAATATCAAGTGTAAAGTGTCAGTTCCGGTATCGTAATCTGAATTACATAGAAACATATAAACATAGAAACATAGGTGCAGGAGGAGGCCATTCGGCCGATCGAGCCAGCACAGCCATTCAGTGTGATCATCGCTGAACGTCCCCTATCAATAACCGGTGCCTGCCTTCTCCCCATATCCCTTGACTCCACTAGCCCTAGAGCTCTATCCAACTCTCTCTTAAATCCATCCAGTGATTTGGCCTCCACTCCCCTCTGTGGCAGGGAATTCCATAAATTCACAACTCTATGGGTGAAAAAGTGTTTTCTCACCTCAGTCTTAAATGACCTCCCCTTTATTCTAAGACTGTGGCCCCTGGTTCTGGACATGCCCAACGTCGAGTACATTCGAACACAATATGGTAAACGTCAGACATAGAAGCGCGCTAGGTAACCAAAGCTACCACTATACTTGGGTTTTGCAGCAGGGTGGAATTTTAAAAAAAAACATCTTTCTCGAATATATGTACATCAATAACGACTCTCAGTGACATATGTAAGTGACGCTCTGGGTTTTATTTAAACTCTTGTTGTATCATTATTAATTGTAGAAATTAACACTCATTCCGTTACGTTGAATTCAATGCCCATTCCACATATCTTGCTTCGATAGTTTGCAGCCTAACGAAATGAACGTTGAATTCTCCAATTTTACTTCGGAGTCACGTGAGTGACTATGTGAAGAAGGCCCGCCTGGCGCTGGAACGGCATTACGTCGACGCTGACGGCAGAAGCAGGAGCTGCACAGACAGCTCCTCGACAGCAGTAGGTTCGGAACCGGCAGGTAAGTGCAGTTGAAAAATTTTTTTTAGGACTGGAAAACTCCGTGCCTGGTGGAAACCAGGATTTTAAAGGATTTTAAAAACAAACTAAAAGTTTAAATTGAACAGAAATACTCTGTTAAAATAACGGAGTTTTGAAAAGAACGTCCCAGGGGAATACCCAGCGATCGGGACGAGAGATTAATTACGGGGCCGGTTCCGATACTGGTACCGTTAAAATTACGGTAGAGAGGTAAAAATGCTCCACAATCTTTTGGCAGGGAATTTTAAAGTCAGAAAGGCTGTACTTAAAAAAGTTAATAAAAATCGCGATATGGAGAAAGTACTCCAAAATATAAAAAGAGACAAGGGTCACAGTACCCAAACAGTCCAAAAAAGACCCTGAGGGGCTTGAATATACAAAATATGGCTATGTGCCAAATTGAGAATTGAACCCTGGATTTGGGTGGAGGAAGTCTCTTTGGATATAATTCCAAGTGGATCAGGGCTGCAAAAGACAGACCCTGCAAGTGGTGATGTGAATTATGAATGCACACCACAAATAAAAAAGTGAGGCCAGATGTGCCTGAGATAGCAAAAGATTTTGCTATATCTAAAGGAAGTGGTGAGGCTATGGAAGAAAACCTAGCTGCCAACATTAATTATATGGTATCTCACCAACTTCAAGAATACGATAAATCTTTTATGTTTTATTAAAATATCAATGGTAAATCAGTTTATAAATATCCATGTCTCAAATAATATGAGATATAAGAAATACAATTTCAAAGTATTTCAAAATGGTGCAAATAAGTAATACATTCAAAATAAAATAAATTGCCATCAGTTGTGGAGCTCAATAGGAAGAAATATATATAATTTACCGAATCTGCACTATAGGTTTGCAGATCAATACAAATCAGGATATTAAACTCCTGATTATTATAGAATAAACCTGCCTTATGATAAATCAAAGATATTAATTACAAAAGAACAGACTACTGTTCTTTAAACTTTGGGGAGAAAAACTATGATCTAATGAAAAATTTTGATAATGGATCAAAACAAAGGCAAAGATCTTTTTAACTTGCGGTGAAAAAACTATGATCCAATGAAAGATTTGATAATGGATCAAAACAAAGGCAGAAGTGGTATAATCCAAACATAGCCTTATCTAAAACTATATAATTGGGGAAAGAAGGCTTGAAGTACTTTGAAAAGGTGCAAACATCTGGTTACAAAATAAGTTCATGAAATCTCCAATTATGGGGGATTACAGGTGTATTATGATTGTTAACCAATATAACTAAGGAAGGATTGGTTCACCTTACAGGTTGATTTCAGGTTTGCACTCAAAAGTAATTTAATAAGAAGGGGTACGTACATGTATATTATAAAATTACCTCAGTGTAAAGATTTCATGGTATAAACCATACAAAACATCATTATATTTACACTTTCACAGTGTAAGAAAATGGAAACATCTAGAACATGGAAAAACTGTTGTGATTAACAAAGTGTTAATCAATATTACAGGTGCTTGAAATTAATTAAAGTGGGTCAAGCTGTGCAAGTTAAAACATTGTCCAAACAATCAATCAGTTCAAGGCTGTTAAACCGAACACTGAAGGAACAATTATACTGATAAAAGATCAGCACTTGCACTAATGAGGTCATGGTCATGGGTTATCTCGATTACATTTAAATTGGAAGAGATAAGAGCAGCTGCAAATTAGTGCCTGCCGTTACAAACCTGGTGGGAGGTAAGGACCTGACCCATTACATAAAGCATATGCTCAGGCATTAATAAAATATTTATAAATTACTATTCTGAATTTAGAAGTAATTCAAGCACCATAAGAGAGGGGGAAAATTGTTCCATGATACAAATATGTCTAATTGTTGTTGACATACTTTGTCCCTCCATTAGGATCAGGTAAAAAATAAATAAAGTTCCAAAAGAAGGAATACAGAAGCTTATAAGAATATGTATGCCTTGTGAAGAGGCTTATGCAAAATATCAAATGATACGTTATCATTATTAAAGTAATGTAAAAAAGGTTCATAAGCTGCTTCAACTATAAGATTAACAGCTGTTGCAAACTGAAGCAAGTGTTACAGATGATGTACAGCTTCTGTGAATGTTTGGGTAAAGATAAGAATATTATCTATTCTTATAACAATAATTGATATGTCTCTTGTTCGGACTGCAGACAATAATACCAGGCGAACATAAATAGTTTGTCCTAAGAAATTTTCCAAACATTCGTATTAATTGTTGAAGTATAAGGAGTTATGGATTAAAAAGATCGATTTGTTTTATTATGGAACTGTCCATGTCGTATCAAGATGAACAATACCACGGCTGTGGCATATGTTAACAATGGTCAAATTTGGGAGAAAAACATATTGTCATTATTTTGCATTACTTACGATTAATCTGGTTGTATACAGATTAAATCACTGATCTTTCAAATGTTTCTTGTGGGTCACAAGATAAGTCAAATAACAATCATGGGATTATCTAATTAAACAGATGTGGCATATTTTAAAGTTTAGTCCACCTGTTTATCTCTAAGGAAGAGACAATGGTATCAGAAGACAACAAATTTGGGAGAAAAAACATATTGTCATTAATATGGATTACTTACGATTAATCTGATTGCATACAGATTAAATCACCGATCTTTCGAATATTTCTTGTGGGTAAACCAAGAACAGTGAAGGTGGATGCTTTTCTCCCAATTACATGAGGAAAAGATTTCTTTGTGTTCCTCATTTTTGTTTAATAGGGCAGTGTCTGATGAAAATGTAGCGGGACACTGCCAGAGGCATTTTGGTGGCCTAATACGGGTCCTTTATGGTTTCATAAATATTGTGTGATTTTGAACTGCTAGTGATGATTCATAGTGGCAGCAATTTATTGAAGTCAAACAAGGGGTCTCGACCTAGGTCGTTGCCTGTCTCCCTTCGCTCTTTGGATGCTGCTGCACCCACTGGGATCTCCAGGTTTGAGAAACCCTGCAGTAATTTATTGTTGTACAAAAAACCTCCATGACATGAAAATATGAATTTTACTATCTACAGGTTGACCAGACCATCACAACAGCTGATGGTCAAAGAAGTCTATGAATGTTAACCAATATAACAATATATCAATAAAATAATCATGTATAAAGAAGTGTTATACCTGCAATTTGCAGAAATAAGTCTAAAAAAAAAACAATATTTTGTTATAAGAAATTGGAGGTCTGTATATACAGTAAAGTTATTTTATCATATTAGATATGTGAATTCCTTGTGGATTGCATTTTCTAAGTATCTAATTGATAGAGCCAATAATAGGGCTCAGAGTGTTACCGTCTTATAAACGGACAATATATTAACCAAGAAGTTATCAGATGCATTCATAATATCCCAATATGGAAAGGGATATATATGTAAATGTTAATATATATATATATATATATATATATATATATATATATATATATATATATATATATATATATATATATATATATATATATGTGTGTGTGTGTGTGTATATATATATATATACATATATATATATATATATATATATATACACACACATATGTATATATATATATTATACATATACATATATATATATATGTATATGTATATGTATATGTGTGTATATATATATATATATATATATATATATATATATATATATATATATATATGTATATATAATCTGTCCAAAATTGTAAAAAATATAAAGGCAGGAGATAAATAATCTTGAAATGCCTTAAGAAATGGACTCTAACTCTATCTATGATTCAAAAAACTTGAACATTGAAAATAATAATTCTGATAACTTTAGTATCAATATAAGAGTGCAAACATTGCAAATGTTACGTTATAATTGCATGTGGATACAAATTGCATTATCATATATGTTTATGAATCTACCAAACAAAGCACACCAAGAAGACCTGACACGAAGGTAAACTATAAGCATATCCTGCCGGCTTTAAGTTGTGTGTGTGTGTGTGTGTGTGTGTGTGAACATTGATGAAAATGTTGCAGTAGGTAAGAGTCTCTGTGGCAATGAGACTGCTTATTACACACAAAAACCACATTGGGTTCAGTAAAAACTGATGGTTATAGAGGAATGTATTTCTAGATGGTTAAAAATTGGATACATTCAGTAGGAACTAGACACTGAAAGGTGGAAAAATCACTCTGTTAATGAGGAAAATACATTCACAGGAATGGCACAGGATGAGCCACTCGAGCAAAGATGCAAGGCCGCAGGACGGCTGTAGATTACTGTTAAAGTAAAAAGGAACCAGTCATGGTGTCAGATTTAGACACGCAATGTTCGGTTCTCTATAATTGTTGCTTTGTCATGCCATAAAAATATATATATCAATTGGTATTTGTGATAAACTTGCCTTTCAATGGAAAGGGCATTATTTTCATTTTTTATAATGTGAAATAATTTATCACATAACTTGAGCAATGTTTGGGGAAAATGTGTTATTCGCTCGTTATTGTGTTAAATGAGCCGTACTGTCGTATGGAATAAATTCTACGACACGAAAAACACAGAAAGCTTCAAACTCTTCACGTAGTCACTCACGTGACTCCGAAGTAAAATAGTAAGATTAAACGAGAACTTACCAGTTCGAAGTTTGATCGTTATTTTATGAGGAGTAACGATGAGGGATTACGTGCCCTCCACTCCCCACCCTCATAAAATAAATGATCATCTGGTAGTTCTAAATCTATGATGAGCCTTACTATCTTACTCCGGCTATTTGTGTTCTGTGTTTTTCATGCCGCTGCTTTGAAGTATGCCGTTCCAGCGCCAGGCGGGCCTTCTTCACGTAATCCCTCATCGTTACTCCTCATAAAATAACGATCAAACTTCGAACTGGTAAGTTCTCGTTTAATCTTACTATTTTAGGTAATTAACGTACAAAAAACACGCTCACCCCATTTCACCCCCCCCCCCCCCCCAAGTCCGACAAGGATTCGCACCAATTTATTGCCTCACCCGCCCCCCTGTCCCCTTCCATCTTTAGTCCTCCCTTTGGCGCGACCCTTATATCTTTCTCGCACACGTTTTGGCTTTTCCACTCTGGCCTTCCTCCAATAATCTGACGATCAAAAACAGCCCTCTCGCTGACCTGCACCTATAACTTGCTAGGAATTGGTCTGCACCAGTCACTTATTCACTCTCCCCACTATCAGTCTGGGAAAGGGTTCCGACGGAAACACCACTTATCCATATTTTACAGTGACTCTGCGTGAACTGTTTTTACTGCTGAACTCGTTGTCGTTGTCCGACATGTAAGAGTCTTTTAAATGCCATTTGTTCGAGTTCAGAACCGGCATTTTGGATTGCTTTCTCTCGTACGTCGGACGTTGCGCAGAGACTCGATAGAAGTACATGAATTTATGACAGGCATAGATAATATAGACAGAGAAACGTTTTCCTGGGAAATGACAATCAAATTATTTTAATGTGAGAGGGTGAAAGTGTAACGTAGACTTGCGTGTCATTTTTTTACACAGAGGTTGATGATTACAGGAACGAACTGCCGGAGTGGTGGGAGGGGTGGGGGGGGGGGGGGGGGGGGTGGAGTAGTGTTCGAGGCATATGGGAAGGTGCCATTTAAAAGACGTTTGGAGAACCAGGTGCATATGCAAGAAATTGAGAGATAATGGTTATTTGCAGATTTTATGAGTCGAAAAGCTTGTTCCTGTGAGGTACCGCTCCGTGTTATAATTCCCATTCTGCTTACTTCATGGGAAGGTGTTTACCCGATACATTCACCACCGGCTCTTGGCAGAGTAATTTCATACGCTTTCTTAAATTCCCTGTAACCTCGCAACGGATTCCATCTAACATGCCCAAGTGGTCGTGTTTGATATTTCGACACTTCCGTGTAACAAGACGTACTGTTTTTGTGTTCCGTGAGCTCTACATGTATATGGGAAAAAATAGCCGTATCGATGCAATGCTTACATGACCACGGGCAGGACCAAACAGAATTATAGAATGGGAATGAATGTTAGAGATGTACAATATTTCTCTGTGTTAAAGAAGGAACTGCAGATGCTGGAGAATCGAGGGTACACAAAAGGCTGGAGAAACTCAGCGGGTGCAGCAGCATCTAAGGAGCGAAGGAGATAGGCGACGTTTCGGGTCGAGACCCTTCTTCAGACTGGTCAGGGATCAGGGAAACGAGAGATATAGACGGTGATGCGGAGAGATAAAGAACAATGAATGAAAGAATTGCAAAAAAGTATCGATGATAAAGGGAACAAGCCATTGTAAGCTGTTTGTAGTGTGAAAATGAGAAGCTAGTGCGACTAGGGTGGGGGAGAGAGATAGAGAGAGGGAATGCCAGGGACCGAGGGCTGAGTGAGAGGTGGGAAGGGGAGGAGACAGCAAGGGTTAACAGAATTGAGAAAATTCAATGTTATTAACCATGAATAAATTCCATTATCTCGAATGAGACCCGCATCCTTCTGTGCGTTGTTTTATTCAATTGTCTGCCTATATAACTCTTGGACATTGTGATAGCATCTTAGTGCAACATGCCTCTTCACAGCGCGTGTCAGATATTAACCAAACGTGTGAAAAAATCTCTCCTCTCAAATTTCCTTTTCACCTTAAACACAAACTCTGGTGTTTTTGATACCGTGAACAGAAGAAGAAACGTTTCCATCCATATAACGCATCATAGAAACATAGAAACATAGAAATTAGGTGCAGGAGTAGGCCATTCAGCCCTTCGAGCCTGCACCGCCATTCAATATGATCATGGCTGATCATCCAACTCAGTATCCCGTACCTGCCTTCTCTCCATACCCTCTGATCCCCTTAGCCACAAGGGCCACATCCAAATCATCGCCTCTCTTAATTGTATTTACCTCTATCAGGCCACCGCCCAGCATCTCTGAGTGCAGAGTAATCTAGCTCCTATTATCCAATCTCCGCAGAAATAGACTCAGCGAAATCATGCAGCATGCTGGTGAATCTCTTCTGCAATTTCTTGAGTAAAAGCAGATCATCCTTCTCGTGTGGCGCTCAAATTCCAGGTGACTTATAACGGACATTTTGTTACGTTGCAACATCAGCTCTCCGCTTATACATTCAATACCTCGACCATTTCAAGCCATCTTCGCAACCACATGTCCTAGGTCTGTGAGCATCGACTTAAATGTTTCGGTTCCTATATTTATTGATATATTTTACTGTCCTAATGTGTACTGCTTATGCCATATCCCTTTCGCCTTCCGGAAAATGCATCGCCCACGTTGTTTCCAATTCCAACTCCCAACGTGCCGTGGATCTTTTCACCCATTGATTTCCGATTTTATCCAAATAGAACACGTATCGCTGTCCACAACACCAGCAACGTTCGTGCCATTTCCCATTCCAACTAATCAAACATTACACATTCGCATCGAAGTCATGTACATAAATAATGACCATCAAGCGCCACAACACTGATCTCTGCCGTATACAACTGGTCACAGACGCCCAATAAGAAAAGTATCCTTCCACCACAAATTTTACTTCGGAGTCACGTGAGTGACTACGTGAAGACCCCGCCAGCACGCATGCGCGACATATCGTCAAACGCATTGCGGAAGCGACAGTCGGGAGGAGCGCCGCTCGTCCAGCGAGAGTTTTGAAAAATTACGGAAGGTAAGTCTTACCTTTTCTGGTGAGCGTGGCGACCTGGTGTGTTTCTTTTTCAGAACGGAGGAAGCACCATGGAGTCGCGCAAGGGAGAGCAGCAGCTGATACCGCTGCTGTGGAAGCAGCCAGCAGCGTGCCGTCTCTCCAGAGCTGCAGGTGCTGCCAGCAGCTCCCGGTTTCTCGCCGCTACAGACCGCAGGTGCGCCGCGGTCGGCGGCAAAACCACCCGGAAGTCGGACAGGTCCGCTGACTCGGCTGGGTCCGGACCTGAAGACACCCCGTTCACGGATAGCGACGGCGGGCGTCTTTCCCGCGGGAGCGGGTGGGGAGCAGTGCTCCAGCGTGACCTGCTTATGCAGGGGCAGAGTCACAGTGGGTCTCCTCGCAGACCCACGGCAGCATCCTTTCAAGGACTGCCAAATGTCTCACCCTCTTCGCAGGGGAGCATTAGGGGTCAGAGCTGGGCTGACCCTGAAGAAGGGGCAATGGCTGAACAGTCAACTGTGAGGGGTGCCAGAAGAGAGAGCAGCAGAAGATTTGTGGGAACACATGCTGTATCAACTCAAGAAGGACTGCCTATATAAAGCTGCAAGCCAGTACAAAATACATGGCTACAAACCAGCTACAGGAGCAAGCCATTAACTTTATGGCTGGGAAGTACATTGCTCCAGAGAACTCCATTTCTCTTAAAGTACCAGCAGTCTATGACCCCATCTGGGGCAACAGGAGCCCATCTATAAGGAGCCAGGAGGGGAAGCTCCAGAGGAAACTGCTGGCTGCTAAAATCACAGCAGTACCAGGACAACCGATGGGGTTGATTTGCCTGAAGAGTTACAAGATGCTCTAGCAGACTGTGTAATACTCAGTGGAGATTAACAGTTACAGGAAGAGCATCATCAAGGAGTGCGGAATTATGCAAGACAAGTAGCACACAGGCGCCAAAATTGCTGTTGGGGGACCTCCCGAAGCAGGTGAAAGACCTGCATGAGGAAGCCAAGGCTATAGGCCTGATCAAGGTGCCAAGCACCTCTAAAACCCACTATCAACAGCGGCAGCACCCCTACACACCCACCAGACATCGGTGCTATGGAAGACCATCTGGTGGTGAAAGCTCGAAGGCCGGCCCACCTGCACAGCGGTCTTTCAGACCATGGCCCAGCCCGGCCTTCATGGAAAATGCGCCAACCCCACAACGCAGCAACACAATACCAGAAGAAACAACTGCGGAGACAACCCACACAACACCGGTAACCATGGAGGTAGGTGGGTCTGGTTGTCTTAAAAAACATTGCATGTCCGATTCATCAAAAGTTGGGGGACGGTTGCACTTGTTTCATCATGTGTGCTGCACTTTTACCTCTGAACTTTTACATACTCGGAAGTATTCAGAATTACAAAATTGAATTTGTATACGAACTACCGTCCCAGTTCAGCATACGCCTAGCAGGAAGTTCATACTTCACAAAAAGAGAGAACAGCAGGCCATGCTGAACTGTTAAGACTAAACACAAAAGGGATTGAGAAAACAATCAGAGAATTTCAAGAGTTCGTATCAAATATATTTATAAAAACTAAAAAGATGGTGGTTGCCGTATCATTACAGATTTGACCGAACTAAATACTTCCGTTCAGTATGCCCATTTCAAAATAGACACATTTATCACACACAGGGTCATCGTAAATACCTGAAATTTATCTGGATGGGACAGCTATGGCAGTATGCCTTATCCAATGGGTTGTCATCAGCACCCAGGCTATTACAAATTCATTAAAACCAGCTTTAGCATACTTAAAGAAACAAACCCATATCGTCATGGCTTACCTTGATGATATTCTCATTGTAGGTAAAAATTGGAGCTGGCTACATTGGTGGTATCAGCCACAACACAGAGATTTAACGTACATCCAGATAAGTCAAAATTGGAACCCTCCACTACCATGGATTATTTGGGGTTCACTATTGACTCTGTTCATATGTCTATCACCTTGCCACCAAACAAAGTGACAGACTTGATGGGAGTATGCAAAAGCCTCACTGGCATCAGGGAACCATCCATTCGGCAAGGAGTAAGAGTGATTGGGAAATTGGTGGCTGCGTTCCCAGCAGCACAATTGGACCACTCCATTATTAAAACCTGGAAGAGGGAAATTTTAGCTCTCAAAAATCATGCAGGCCATTTCAATAGGCCTATGCAACTACCAGGGAAAGTAAATCAGAATTAAACTGGTGGATAGAAATGTTCAATATTATCCTAACCCCATCACCCATTCTATATCCCTAGGGTACATTACAGACTGATGCCAGTGCTAAAGGTTGGGGAGCAACTAATACCACCGCAAGTTGTGGTGGCAGATGAGTGCACAAAAATTATTCTGTTTAAAGCACTAGCAATTAATTATCTAGAAATGCTGGGAGCGTTTCATGGACTCAGGGCCTACTGCTCAGATGAGCACCAGTTGCATGTATGGTACAAATTGATACCACAGTGGGGGCCTATATATAATCATATGGGTGAAATAAAGTCGATATCATGTGATGAATTGCCTAATAATATCTGGCACTGGTGTCTGGGAGAGAGATTTGGATCTCAACCACTTACCTTCCAGGTAAGCTAAATACAGTGGCAGACACCAGGTCACGTAAATTCAACGACAACATTAAATGGATGTTGGATCGGAAAGTGTTTACAGATATTATAGACCGGTATGGGACACCAGATATCGACCTTTTTTCCATCCAGACTAATTCACCAACTACCAACATATGTTGCTTGGGAACCAGACCCAGGGGCAGCAGCGATGGACGATTTCTCGCTGCATTGGGGGGGGGGGGATTTGTTTTGCTATGCATTTTCCCCTTCTGCCTCATCAGGCGAGTCTTACAATAATTAAACAAGATGCCGCAATGGGTACCATGGTTCCCAACAGTACAAAGATGGTCTCAGAACCCTGCATCTGGATCAACAACGGCCAAGGAGGTTAGCACACCCCGTGCGGGAAAGTATCCGTGCCATGACTGTATGAACTTGTTGATTTGCAGTTTCTGAACAGGCCATTTCTGGGATACGGACTCTCCGACAGGACGATCAATGCCATCTCAGCGTCGTGCAGGGAGTCCACGAGAAGACAGTACCTGACATATGTCAGGAAATGGGAAGTGTTCAGCACCAGGACGAACACTACATATGACTCAGCCACCAACACTGAAGTGCTGGAGTTCTGGCCACCCTTCATTTCGATGAAGGATTGAGTTACATTGCCATTATTGTGCAAGGAGTGCCCTATCTAATATCTGGGCAGAGGGAGTGATCACCTGGCTATAGGATCACACCCACTAGTACCTAAACGAATGAGGGGTATTTGTACTCTATTCCCCCCCAGGCCCAGATACACCTATATATGGGACATAGGTAGTACACCATGTTACGAGGATGGACACCCAATATCGGGGCTCACTCTGGACAAACTAATATCCTAGATGGGAATGATTATGGCACTTGGATCAGCACAACGGGTCCAGTCCTTACACAAGCTAGAATAGGATGTCATGTCTGTCACAAATGGCAGATAACCTGCTACATACAGGGGTACTTAAACAAGACTGACCCGGTTCCTTTGGCCAATATTAGAGTACTGGCCTATCCTGCAGATAGTCGGCCCTGCATAGTGACACATATTTTCCAATATATAGTCACCAAGACACTTATGGGCACGGAGAGAGCTTTCTCATTAGCCATAAATGCCCTCACCTAAGGTCACAGTGCAAACCATATCCAGATGGTTCGGGTGGTATTACGTGCAGTGGTGAATACTAATGTTTCAAATCTCACTCCAACAGGGATGCATCTACATCGGACGCTAGGATGATGGGAGTTCCTATGGACCACATCCTTGCCACAGCGGGGTGGAGCAATGAACGCATTCAATGCTTTATAATAAACCCGTGGCCGATCCTGAGACGTTTGCAGGGAAAAATTAAGTTCTGTAAAATAAATTACCCAATGTGGGGCATATTATTTTAGGTATGAATAATACCTTTATTGTTTTTCAGCACAGTGTCGTGTGTGAAATACGTTCATCCTCCGTCCCAGAATGGCAGTGTGTGAGCATGGTCTCGTTCCAGGGCATGAAATCACAGAGCTTTGAAATCTTCACGTAGTCACTCACGTGACTCCGAAGTAAAATAGTAAGATTAAATGAGAACTTACCAGTTTGAAGGGATTACGTGCCCTCCGCTCCCAAAACCCTCTATTATAAAGTTCAACTGGTATGGAAGTTATATAGTAAGATAAGTCTCTTATCTTACTATATTAGTCTACTCTGGTATCTGTGATTTCACACCACTGCTTTGAAGAATGTCGCGCATGCGTCCTGGCGGGGTCTTCACGTAATCCATCATCGTAACTCCTCATAAAATAAAGATCAAACTTCAAACTGGTAAGTTCTCATTTAATCTTACTATTTTCATCACTGCGGATCTCCCTGCACTTGTGAGGCAGAGGCATTAAAATACTTGTCATTAGGCCAATTTACTCTTCGAATTACTGCTCAAACGAAAGACGTAGCCGACAAACTATTATCAAAAAAATGATCTGCACAGACAAATATGTAAGAAGTCAAATGCTGTTCCACTTGTGACGTGGTGCGGAGGCACCGGATGCTTATGACCAGATTCCAAATATAGCCTATGATCGCGAACATTTCTTGGTCACGCAAGACTTTATTCAGCCGGATGACGTCATTAAAAATAAAGCATAGAAATAATCAATAACTGTCCATGGTCACCCCCCGCGAGGCGTGATATTTTGTGTTAGAACCGGAAGTGGCTATCACACGTTTTCTCTATCGCACGAGCCAATACTAGTTGCGCTGTCTGACATTAAAAGACTAACGTATGCCATGTGATTTGCATGTTTTTCTCTTGTTTAATTCCAGTGAATGTCGTTGCGATTGCGATCCTGTCACGGGGGAAATGCGGGCTCTCCCGCTGCACTACACGCTACCTGGTGGCCATGGCAGCGGCGGATCTCCTGGCTGTTGTAACTGCAGTACTAATGCGGATCAACTACTATTTCCCAGGATCTTTCCTCGAGATGTATCCTCTGTGCAGTATTATCTTTGTGCTGCAATGTGCTACCAGAGATTGTTCGGTCTGTTTCACAGTTGCCTTTACCTTTGATCGGTGTGTAGCCATTTACTACCAGAAGCTGAAAACTAAATACTGCAGACCTAATACAGCCGCCCTAGTAATGACGACCACGTGTATTTAATGTGCTTGAAGAACATTCCTTTCTATTTCATACATGCACCAAGACAGCTGATCAACAACGTGCTATGGTATTGTAAATTGAAGTCAGGTTATTACACTGATAGTGGGTGGATAGGATTTGACAAGTTCAACAAGCGTTTAACTCCGTTGATTCCATTCGCGTTCAGTTTTCTTCTCAACGGGCTGACAATTAGGCACATATTAGTGGCCAGTCGCGTACGAAAAGGACTGAAGGGGAAAAGCAAGGGAGAGAACCGCAGTGACCCAGAGATGGAAGGTAGACGGAAATCTGTGATTTTACTTTTTACCATTTCCGGAAGTTTTATCATTTTGTGGTCAGCGACAGTTATAAATTTCATAATTTATTCCATTGCAGGAGAAGATCCTGAAAACTTGAATGATTATATCTTGCAATACGTCGGTTACATGCTGCAAAATTTGAGTCTGTGCACCAACACCTTTATCTATGGTGTGACACAGTCCAAATTCAGGGAACAGCTCATAAACGCTATTAAATATCCAGTGACGTCAATTTTGCGCTTCACTAACGAACAAAACAGATGAGTTCGAAGAAGGGTCTCGACCCGAAACGTCGCCTATCTCCTTCGCTCCTTAGATGCTGCTGCACCCGCTGAGTTTCTCCAGCATTTTGTGTAACCCCCTGAGTTCGATCAGAGCCGGCTCCCTATTAACAGACCGCGCGTCTATTAATAATTATCGGCATTGTTGGAATCAACTGGACTAGAAATGGTTGTTGAATGTGCAAATAACCTCATTGCTAAAACACTTACAACATTTTATTTACAATTTAGGAGGCATTGGTTTTCTCTGAGCAACTTTCTCGTCCATGCCGCAGGATTTTTAGACATACTCCGCAGAACCAAGCCCATCGGTACATTTCAACTATCGATTAACTGTTCACACGAGTTCTGTTTTATCCCCTTTATTCTCACCAACCCCTGCCGGGTCAACGTAAGGTGGACATATCTTGCAAAAATGCACATTTTGGGGGATGTGGTCTAAACCTCTCATAGCTTAATACATTAACATCATGTTGCTGATCGAACTCCCTAAAGATGCAGCGTAACCTTCTGATTTGCACTCAACGACCTGACTGATGAAGGTGAGCAAACCTTGCGCCTCTTTAGGAATCAACGTTTATCGTTTATTGACATTTCAAAGAACTGTGGATTTGGGCCCCAATATCCCTCTGATCGTTGTTTTTGACGGTCTTAATACTTTATCTTTCCATTTAATAGACAATAGACTATGGACTATAGTAGTAGTACACATTCGGCCCTTCGAGCCAGCACCGCCGTTCAATGTGATCATGGCTGATCATCCACATTCAGTACCCCGTTCCAGTCTTCTCCCCACATCCCCTGATGCCGCAATCTTCAAGAGTCCTATCTAGCTCTGTCCAGAAAGTATCCAGTAATAGCGGTAGCCGCGGCAGCAATCGGACTTGCCTGCGGAAGGCAGCGGCAGGCCTCGGCAGCGGTAGCGGTTGTCCACGGCAGCGGTAGAACACGGCAGGGCTTGCCTCCCCCCCAGACCCCCACAGCCCCCCGACAGCCCCGCCTGAAGCCATCCCTCTTCCCCGACTGCAGGATGATCCCCCCCACCTCCGGCCCCCGACAGCCCCCACTTGAAGCCGCCCCCTTCCCCCGCTGCAGGTCGCTCCCCGCTGCCCCCCGCCTGAAGTCGACCCCTCCCCCGGCTACAGAACGCTCCCTGCCGGCCCCAGTCGGAAGCCACCCCCTTCCCAGCTGCAGTCCATTCGGTCCACAACACCCGTACTAGCCGAATGAAAATGTCCATTTGGCACACATTAGCCGTTATAGCCCTCTGGAAATCAGCCCCTTCGGACCACAACACCTGTACTAGCCCTTAAGTAATCTCACACCACCGGCCACCGCCTGAAGCCCTCCCACTGCCCCGGCTCCTGGACGCTCCGCCCCCTCCCCCACAGCCACCCTCCCCCAAACCACGCTCTCCCCCATACTTCACCCCCATGCCCACACACACCCACTCCCCTCCCACCCCACACCCTCTTCCCTCCCCTCCCACATAGGAAGAGGAGGGTGTAGATTGGTTACCCTATCAAAGAGTAGGAGTGAACGGGTCCTTTTCAGGATGGCAGGCAGTGACTAGTGGGGTGCTGCAAGGCTCAGTGCTGGGACCCCAGCTATTTACAATATACATTAATGATTTGGACGAGGGAATTAAATGCAACATCTCGAAGTTTGCGGATGACACGCAACTGGGGGGCAGTGTTAGCTGTGAGGAGGATGCTAGGAGGCGGCAGGATGACTTGGATAGACTGGATGAGTGGGAAAATGCATGGCAGATGCAGTATAATGTCGATAAATGTGAGGTTATCCACTTTGGTGGCAAAAACAAGAAGGTAGACTATTATTTGAATGGTGACCGATTAGGAAAAGAGGAGATGCAGCGAGACCTGGGTGTCATGGTACACCAGTCATTGAAAGTAGGCATGCAGGTGCAGCAGGCTGTGAAGAATGCAAATGGTATGTTGGCATTCATAGCAAAAGGATTTGAGTACAAGAGCAGGGAGGTTCTACTGTAGTTGTACAGGGTCTTGGCGAGGCCACACCTGAAGTATTGTGTACAGTTTTGGTCTCCTAATCTGAGGAAAGACATTCTTGCCATAGAGGGAGTACAGAGAAGGTTCACCAGACTGATTCCTAGGATGGCACGACTTCCATATGAAGAAAGACTGGATAGACTCGGCTTGTACTCGCTGGAATTTAGAAGAGTGAGGGGTGATCTCATAGAGACTTACAAAATTCTTAAGCGGTTGGACAGGCTAGATGCAGGAAGATTGTTCCCGATGTTGGGGAAGTCCAGGACAAGGGGTCACAGTTTAAGGATAAGGGGGAAGTCTTTTAGGACCGAGATGAGAAAATCGTTTTTCACACAGAGAGTGGTGAATCTGTGGAATTCTCTGCCACAGAAGGTAGTTGAGGCCAGTTCGTTGGCCATATTTAAGAGGGAGTTGGATGTGGCCCTTGTGGCTGAAGGCATCAGGGGGTATGGAGAGAAGGCAGGTACAGGATACTGAGTTGGATGAATCAGCCATGATCATATTGAATGGCGGTGCAGGCTCGAAGGGCTGAATGGCCTGCTCCTGCACCTAATTTCTATGTTTCTATGTTTACTTACTAACCAATGTAGTGCTTTATTATCAGAAGCTCCGCCTACTACCACACTATTCATATTATCGCAACCCGACATGTGCAGTCAGTCTATGCTGTTGTACAGTAGAAGCAACATGCTGTATTCAGTAAATGTGTTATTCAATAAATATTGTTGTACCAGATCTGTGAGTATGTGTGATTCACTCGACATGGTGTCGGATGTGGTTAACCCACTCCGTGTTTAAGTATATCGGTTTTTATTTTAATCCTTGTATTTTGCTTTCACCCATCTAACCATCCTCTCGTTTTGTCATGGCAGCTCATTCCGCATGCCTGACCCTCTGAAATCTGACTCCGACATCGCTGAACGTTGGCGGGTTTTCGAGCGCGATTTCAACCATTACATCTGTGCTGCTCATCGCAACGTTCCACCAGACCTCCGTGCCTCTATACTTCACCACGTCGCTGGCTTTGAGCAGAGCATTTCAACAATGCATCTGCAGTTTTTGATCTCAACAACCAAATCTTAGATACAATTTGCAAGCAAAGAAGGGGAATATCTGCAAACCCTGTCAATTAGGTGCAAAATGCATAGAATCGATTGGATGACTGCAAACCAGGCATACACTGTGTAAATAATTGTAAATAAAGTTCCAGAGTTTGACATTGCCAAGTGTTGATTGGATGAGATGTTGAGCCTTGTCTGGGTTTTCTATAAATCAGGGTAAATGTTTCAAAGTTGGCTTCTTCTCGAAGTCCGTTTTGAATACAATGTATTGAGCTGTTGTATCATTGGGTTAGGGGAATTCCTGTTATGTATGGGGTTAATCGGTATCTGTAATGGGTTATTAAGAGACCACCCCCATGTGGTTCCGTCCCTTGAGGTCCCGGGACAGATAAAAGTCCGCCTTCACAAGGCTCAGCGTCGATCTTCTGGGAGAGCGCTTTGGACTGCGTGATCTTCAGGAGTGTCTCGGTCTGAGCAAAGCCTGGAGGGCTTGAACAGGCAGACACAAGGATCGAACCCACGAAGGGATAGATACAGTAGTGGAACTGTAACGAGCTTTTGGTAAATTAAATACATTAGTTGTTTCAAGTGTTTTTACTGAAACTAGACTGGGGGAGCTTAGAAACGAGCAATTTACATTGGGGGATCATCCGGGATCTCAAGAGACCCCCAAACACAAGTGTGCGATCAAGGGTGTTGAGCTGTTTCGATCGCGAGTGCAAAAATTGGGTCAACGGTGCGGTTTTCGCATTGATTTTCAGCACTTCGTGAGTCGAAGCAGATCGATCATTCATCAGCTTGGGAAAGGGTCTAATTGAGATCATTAGAACAGAGTCTAGCAAGCACGGGGGAGTGGTTAGCACGCTTTTGAGTTGGAGACCCATAAAACGAGGCTGTAGGAATCGCGCTACCTTTATTGACATTTCAAGGATCTGTGGATTTGGGCCCCAATATCCCTCTGATCATTGTTTTATGACGGTCTTAATACTTTCTCTTTACATTTAATAGACAATAGACAACAGGTGCAGGTTAGGCCATTCGAACCTTCGAGCCAGAGGGGAGAGAGCGAGGGAGGAGGGCGAGAGAGGGTGTAGAGTGGGGGATCAGGGGAGGGAGGGAGGGGGGAGATAGGAGGCAGGAGGGTGGAGGGAGGGAGGGCGAGTGGGGGAAGAGAGACAGGGCTGGAGAGGGGTGGAGCAACAGGGGGAGAGCGGGTGAGACGGGGAGAGAGAGTTGGGGAGAGAGGGGAAAGGAGACAGAGAAGAGAGAGAACTGGCACAATAGTGGGGAGGGAGAGATGGGGAGGGAGATGGGGAGAGGGGGGAGAAAGAGAGGGGGCAGTGAGTTGGGGAGTGAGGGAGATAGATACTGAGGGAGACAGATACGGGGAAGGGAGAAGAGGAAAGAAAAAGAGGGGCAGTGAGTTGGGGAGAGAGTTGGGGAGAGAGGGGGTGGGAGTCCTTCTTAAAGGTAGAGTCCTTCTTAAAAGTACAGTCCTCAAGGGTATATTCCATGTGACAGTCCCTCTTAAAAGGACCGGTTTTCTTAAATGGACAGCTTTTCTAGATATAATGTTGGGGAAAAAGGGAGGGGAGAGAAGGGAGGAGAAGGGAGAGAAGGTGATGAGACAGGGAGAGAGAGGGGGAGAGAGGGGTAGTGAGTGTGAGAGAGAAGTGAGTGTGAGAGTGACATTGTTAATTCAGAAACAATGGTTCTGAACTTAAAGAAAGGTAACTTTGAGGGTATGAGACGTGAATTGGCCAAGATTGACTGGCAATTAATTCTAAAAGGGTTGACGGTGGATATACAATGGAAGACATTTAAAGACTGCATGGATGAACTACAAAAATTGTTCATCCCAGTTTGGCAAAAGAATAAATCGGGGAAGGTAGTGCATCCGTGGATAACAAGGGAAATCAGGGATAGTATCAAAGCAAAGGATGATGCGTACAAAGTAGCCAGAAAAAGCAGCATACCAGAGGACTGGGAGAAATTCAGAGACCAGCAGAGGAGGACAAAGGGCTTAATTAGGAAAGGAAAAATAGATTATGAAAGAAAACTGGCAGGGAACATAAAAACTGACTGCAAAAGTTTTTATAGATATGTGAAGAGAAACAGGTTAGTTAAAACAAATGTAGGTCCCTTGCAGTCAGAAACAGGTGAGTTGATCATGGGGAACAAGGATATGGCGGACCAATTGAATAACTACTTTGGTTCCGTCTTCACTAAGGAAGACATAAATAATCTGCCTGAAATAGCAGGGGACTGTGGGTCAAAGGAGGAATTGAGTGAAATCCAGGTCAGTCGGGAAGTGGTGTTGGGTAAATTGAATAGATTAAAGGCCGATAAATCCCCAGGGCCAGATAGGCTGCATCCCAGAGTACTTAAGGAAGTAGCTCAGGAAATAGTGGATGCATTAGTGATAATCTTTCAAAACTCTTTAGATTCTGGAGTAGTTCCTGAGGATTGGCGGTAGCAAAATGTAACCCCTCTTTTTAAGAAGGGAGGGAGAGAGAAAAACGGGGAATTTACAGACCAGTTAGTCTAACATCGGTAGTGGGGAAACTGCTAGAGTCAGTTATTAAAGATGGGATAGCAGCACATTTGGAAAGTGGTGAAATCATTGGACAAAGTCAGCATGGATTTACAAAAGGTAAATCATGTCTGACGAATCTTGTGGAATTTTTCGAGGATGTAACTAGTAGCGTGGATAAGGGAGAACCAGTGGATGTGGTATATCTGGACTTCCAGAAGGCTTTCGACAAGGTCCCACATAAGAGATTAGTATACAAACTTAAAGCATACGGTATTAGGGGTTCAGTATTGATGTGGATAGAGAACTGGGCTGGCAAACAGGAAGCAAAGAGTAGGAGTAAACGGGTCCTTTTCACAATGGCAGGCAGTAACTAGTGGGGTACCGCAGGGCTCAGTGCTGGGACCCCAGCTATTTACAATATATATTAATGATCTGGATGAGGGAATTGAAGGCAATATCTCCAAGTTTGCGGATGACACTAAGCTGGGGGGGCAGTGTTCGCTGTGAGGAGGATGCTAGGAGACTGCAAGGTGACTTGGATAGGCTGGGTGAGTGGGCAAATGTTTGGCAGATGCAGTATAATGTGGATAAATGTGAGGTTATCCACTTTGGTGGCAAAAACAGGAAAGCAGACTATTATTTTAAATGGTGGCCGATTAGGAAAAGGGGAGATGCAGCGAGACCTGGGTGTCATGGTACACCAGTCATTGAAAGTAGGCATGCAGGTGCAGCAGGCAGTGAAAAAAGCGAATGGTATGTTAGCTTTCATAGCAAAAGGATTTGAGTACAGGAGCAGGGAGGTTCTACTTCAGTTGTACAGGGTCTTGGTGAGACCACACCTGGAGTATTGCGTGCAGTTTTGGTCTCCAAATCTGAGGAAGGACATTAATGCCATAGAGGGAGTGCAGAGAAGGTTCACCAGACTGATTCCTGGGATGTCAGGACTGTCTTATGAAGAAAGACTGGATAGACTCGGTTTATACTCTCTGGAATTTAGGAGATTAAGAGGGGATCTTATAGAAACTTACAAAATTCTTAAGGGGTTGGACAGGCTTAGATGCAGGAAGATTGTTCCCGATGTTGGGGAAGTCCAGGACAAGGGGTCACAGCTTAAGGATAAGGGGGAAATCCTTTAAGACCGAGATGAGAAAGACTTTCTTCACACAGAGAGTGGTGAGTCTCTGGAACTCTCTGCCACAGAGGGTAGTTGAGGCCAGTTCATTGGCTATATTTAAGAGTGAGTTGGATGTGGCCCTTGTGGCTAAGGGGATCAGAGGGTATGGAGAGAAGGCAGGTACGGGATACTGAGTTGGATGATCAGCCATGATCATATTGAATGGCGGTGCAGGCTCGAAGGGCTGAATGGCCTACTCCTGCACCTAATTTCTATGTTTCTATGTAAGGGGGGACAGATAGTGCGAGGGAGGGGGGGTAGAGGGGGGAGAGTCTGTTGGAGCATGAAGGGAGGGGGAGAAGGGGGAGAGATAGGGGAGGATAGTGGGAGGGAAAGGGAGGGAGAGGGGGAGAGGGAGGGGGAGAGAAAGGGGGGGAGAGGGGGAGGGAGAATTGGGGAGGAAGAATAGGGGGAGAGAGCATGGGGTAGAGAGAGGGGCCAGTGAGCGGGAGGGAGGGAGGGGGAGAGAAGGGAATGGAGGGGAGATAGTATGGGGGCAGATTGTGGGGGTAAGAGAGGGGAAAGAGAGGGGGGAGTGAGAGAGAGTGAGACAGAGACAGCAAAGAGAGGGGGGAGATGGGGGAGAGGGGGGAAGAGAGAGGAGGCAGTGGGAAGGGCCATTAAGAGGGGGAGAGAGAAAGAAGAGTGAGGGCGATAGAGAGGGAGAGAGGGTGGGAGTCCTCAAAGGAACAGTCCTAAAAGGTGCAGTCCTTAAGGGTATATTATTTGTGGGGACGTTCCCTCTTAAAAGGACCTTCTTAAAGGGACACCCTTTCTTGGTAGAATGGTGGGGGATAATGGGAGGGGAGAGAAGGGGAGGGGAGTAGGTCACGATCACTGCTGTGCATAGCATTTTTATCTCTCTCTCTCTCTCTCTCTCTCTCTCTCTCTCTCTCACTGTCTCTCTCTCTCTCTCTCTCTCTCTCTCTCTCTCTCTCTCTCTCTCTCTGTCTCTCTGTTGATTTCCTTCACTTTCTTTCTATTTTTCACTTTCGATCAACTTCTCTCTCACACTCGCTCTGGCAAACACACCTGGCACTCAACTTCCCACGGTATTTATATTTGTGCAGACACTCTCTGTTTATCCTCTCACAATTGTATTCAGTTTATGAATACTGAGATAGAAGGAAATCAATTATTGCAACGTTGAAACAATTGGATGATGTTTTGAATACATTCAATGGACGAACCAGTGAACCCTGCAGCACCTTTTTGTTGAAAAGCTATCTTGATTTAGTAAACCGCTCTCGCTTTCTCTTTCTCTTTCTCTCTCTTTCTCTTTCTCTTTCTCTCTGTCTCCCTCTCACCACTCTCTCCCTCTCTCCTCTCTCCCAACTTCTCGCTCGCTCTCTCTCCCTCTCCCTTTCTCTGTCTTCCCCCTCCCTCTCTATCCCTCTCTCCCATTCCCTCTTCCACACATTTCGTCTTTCCCTACCTCTTCCACTTTCCCTCTCCCCATCCCTCCCCACACCATATCTCTCTCCCTCTCTCTACCCATCCCTTTCCCCTTCAACCCTTCTGTCCCCCTCTCTCTCTCCCCCATCTCTCTGTCTCTCTCTCCATCTCTGGCTCTATTCCACTCTCTCTCTCTCCTTCTGTCATTCTATCACTCTCTCTCCCTCTCACTCTCTTCCTCTCTCTCATTCCCCATCTATCACTCTCAGTCTCCCTCTAACTCCCTATCCCCCCTCTATCTCTCCCCTCTCTCTCCCTGTCCCCCTCCCTCTTGTTCTGCCCCCTCTCTCTCTATCTTAGTCTCTCCTTCCCTTTCCTCTCTCTCTCTCTCTCTCTCTCTCTCTCTCTCTCTCTCTCTCTCTCTTTTTTTTTTTTGTTTCAAAAAGTTTATTGACACAATCATATAATACAACACATCAAACCATAATCAAAAATGGCACTATATTCAACCATTATAGTACAACAATACAATCATTGTTCACAATACACTGAACCCCACGCGGTGACCAGCGCCCACGGAAGACCTCCAGATTCCCCGTGGACACCGCATGTTCCCGCTCCAGGGACACACGTGCACGGACGTAGGCCCGGAAAAGGGGCAGGCAGCCGACTCTAGCCTGACCATCGACCACCCGCTGCCTGGACCCGCGAATGGCCATCTTGGCCAGGCCCAGGAGCAAACCGACAGGGAGGTTCCCCCCCCCCACTCGGCTCTCCCCACTCCCTGCCTTGTGTCCGAACACTAGAATCGTGGGACTAAAATGCAACCAGAACTTTGAGGATACAACCCCTTCAGATATTGGTACAGGGGCAGTTGCCTCCTCACACTCCATATACACGTGGAACACGGTCTCTTGCTCGCCACAGAAATTACATGCTTGCGGACGAGCCCGTGAACCGACTCAAATGTTTTATTACAAACCACCGCTCTGTGCAACACTCTCCACCCCAGGTCCCCAATGTTTAAAGGGGAACAACTCGCTTATTAGAAGGACCCCCACTGAGGACCTCCCCCGCCTTCAGGTGGTAACACCGTCCGCCATGGTGTATCGGGACGGGAGACGAAGGTAAGGAGGTGCAAAATGTGCAGGAGCATCTGTACAGTGTGCGTCTCTTCGCATCACGAAATGGCAAGCTGGTCATCTCAGAAAGGCGTCTTAGATTGTGTGGAACCGGTACCCGAGAAATATCCCGGATCCTAGGGCCCGATGAGCAGATCTGACGGAGCGGGGGTAAGCTCTATCAGATCCACTCTAGGCACTCGCCTCTCCTCGACACCCGCCATGACAAGGTGAGGGACCGGCCACTCCCGCAGCCGTCGACAACCCCCTCCCATCTTGGAACAACACGCTGGCTGGAAAACAACCAAATTCCTCACTCTTAGCACAATCCCGGTAGAAGACAGGCAAGCAACCTTAGAGCGGGTCGACTGATACCCGCCACCGGGAGCCGTGAGACCCCCCTTAGACAACGACCCCGACGGAAAAAAATACGTGGCCAGAGCGTGCCATCTGGGTGGGTTCTCTAACGTTCATGTACCTCCGCAGAGTCCTGAGGCAGAGAGCTGCCACCTGGGTACGCACACATTTCACCAAGGACTGGCCGCCCTCCTCTAACGGCGAGACTCAGGACCGCCGCGGACACCCAGTGGCTTCCTATTTCCCCAAAAGAAATCTACCAGCTTCTTCTGTAAATCAGTTGCAAAAAATAGAGGGCGGCACAAGAGTGTTGTAGCCAGCCATGGTACCATAACATGGAGGCCACCAGCTGGTTTATGACCAGCACCCTCCCACGAAAGGAAAGAACTCCAAGCAGGCATGACCAGCGCCCAACCAGGCGATCACTTTCGTCTCCAACTCCGCCAGTTTGCCGGCCAAGCATCCTCAGTGGGGACTCAGGTACACCCCCAGATAGAGGAGGTGCGTGGTACTCACGCAATACATTACCATCTCCTCTGGCAGGGAGTCTACCTGCCACTCACCCACTAAAAGTCCAGAACACTTACTCCAGTTAATCCTAGCAGAAGATGCAGCCGAGAAAATCTCTGGCAGTCACGCATCCTCCGCAGGTCACCTGGATCAGTGAGCATGAGGAGTACATCATCGGCATACGCCGAAAGAAACCACCTCCTCCCCCCGGGCCAGGTAGGGCCAGGCTGTCAACCTCCTCCGAAGAAGACACAGGAACGGCTCCACACAGACCGAGTATTAACTGACCCGACATGGCGGCACCCCTGACGGACCCCCCCTCCCAAATGAAAAGGAGTACCAACAACGCACCATTAACCTTCACAAGGCACTCCAATGCAGTGTACAAAAGCCGGACCCGGGCCACGAAATGCGGCCCAAACCCAAACGCTTGCAACGTCCAGAAAAGGTATTCATGTTCCACCCTATCAAAAGCCTTCTCCTGATCAAGAGACAGAAAAGCAGCTGGCTGACCAGTGCCCTGGGACTAGATTGAATTAGGTCCCTTACCAGGTGGATGTTATCCTGAATGGACCTGCCAGGGACTGTATAGGACTGGTCAGGTATGATCAGTTGAGACAGCACGGAGCCCAGGCGATTTGCCATTGCCCATGCAAAAAACTTTATACTCAGTGCATAGGAGAGAGACCGGGCGCCAGTTCTTCAACAAGCGGTGTTCACCATCTTGGGCAGCAGGACAACAACTTGCCCTACGCCACGAGAGGGGCAGAATCTCCCCGGTCGCCAGGCTCTCCCCCAGAACCAACATGTATTACTCCCACCAAGAACATCCCAGAACGCTCTAACTTGCAAACTCTACCGTCAGCCCATCCGTCCCAGGGTGACTTACCGCTCCTGAGCTGATGCAGGGCACGAGTCAACTCCTCCAAAGATAAGGGGCCATCAAGAAGATCTGCCACCCCCCATCTACAGTCCGCAGACCTTCCCACAGATCTCGCTGAGCCTCCCTGTTGAATCTATCCGCAGTGAACAGGGACCATTAAAAGGACCTGACCAAGGACACTTATCCTCTCTGGATCAGTGACAGAGGACCAGTCGTCTGCGAGCAGCTCCACGAGCTGTTTTTGCGAGCTCCCCGCCCCTTCTCCAGAGAGAAAAAGAAAGGCGAAGCTCGGTCCCAGATCGCGCAGCATCTGGACCCCGCGACCTCACGTAGGCGCCTCGGGACCGCTCAAGTAGCAGGCTCCTCAAAGCTTCCTTCTTTCATCTGAAACTCTCCCCATTCGCAGGGTCTTCACCAAACCGGGAACCCTGACGAGACTCTGCGTCCAGTATCTCCCTCTCAAAGCCTCTCGACCGCTGAGTCCCGCTTTACCGGTCGACCCCCACGTATAATCCTTACAAAAGAGACCTCAACATCCACCATCGGATGTGAGCTTTCCCCAATCCGAATATGTAGGCCACACTCCTCTAAGGACCTCCAGACACTTCATCCCGAAGCGCGGCGCGGGTTTGTACCAAACGCACCAGGTGTCTCAAGGCACCAGCGCATCTCAGGGTCCACTTGGAATTTTTTTTGCCCCCACAAACCGACTGAATATAATAGCTTGGTTTTTTTTCCCTATATACATTCGGCGATGGGGGGGGGGGGGGGGGGGGGGGGGAGGGGGGGGGGGACACCCCCCCCTAACATCCCCCCTCCCCCCCCCACCCCCCGATGGGGGTTGGGGGGGGGGGGGGGGGGGGGGCCTCGGGCGGGGGGCTGGGGGGGGGGGAGCAGTGGGTGGGGGAGCCTGGGGGGGGGGTGGGGGGGGGGGGGGGTGTGGGGGGGGAGGGCGGGGGGTAAGGGGGGGGGTGGGGGGTTTTGGGTTGCGGGGGGGGGGGGGGGGGGGCGGGTGGGCGGGGGGAGTGGGGGGGGGGGCCGGGGGGTGGGTGCGGGGTGGGGGGGGGTGGGGGGGGGGGGGGGGGGGGGGGGTGGGAGTAGGGGTGTGGTGGGGGGGGGGGGGCGGGGGGGGGGCGGGGGGGGTGGGGGGAGTGGGGGGGGGGTTGGGGCGAGTGGGTGAGGGGGGGGGGGGGGGGGGGGGTCGGGGGGGGGGGGGGGGGGGGGGGGGGGGTGCGGGGGGGGGGCGGGCGTGGTATGGGGGGGGGGGCGTGTTTTGGAGGGGGGGTTGGGTTGGTGGGCGGGGTGGGGCGGGGGGGGGGTGGAGCGCGCGGGGGGGGGGGTGGAGGGGGGGGGGGGGGTGTGGTGCTGGGGGGCGGGGGGGTGGGGGGCGGAGGGGTGTGGGGGGGGGGGGGGTGGGGGGGGCCGGGGGGGGGGGAGTGGGGCGGGGTGGGGGGGGGGGGGGTGGGGGGGGGGGGGGTGTCGGGGGGTGGGGGGGGGGGGAGGCTTGGGGGGTAGGGGGGGGGGGGGGGAGGGGGGGTCGGAGTGGGAGTGCGGCGCGTGGGGGGGGGGTGGGGGGGGGCGGGGGGGGGGGGGGGGGGGGCCGGGGGGGGGGGGGGGCGACGGGGGTGGGCTCGGGGGTTGGGGGGACTGGGGGGGGGGGGGGGGAGGTGGGCGCACCAGACCGGGGGGTGGGGGGGGGGGCGGGGGGTGGGGGGTGGGGGGGGGGGGGGGGGCGGTGGGGGAGAGGGGGCGGACGGTGGGGAGGGGGGGGGGGGGGTTTGGGTGGGGGTGGGGGGGGTGGGGGGTGGAGGGGGGGGGGGTTAGAGAGGGCGGGGGGGGGGGGGGTCGGGGTGGGGGGGGTGGGGGGTGGGGGGGGGGGGGCGAGCGGGGGGGGGGGGTGGGGGGGGTGGGGGGGTGGGGGAGGGGGGGGGGGGGGGGGCGGCAGGGGGGGGGGGGGCGGGGGTGGGGAGGGGGGGGGGGGGGCGGTGTGTGTGAGCGGGGGGGGGGAGGTGGGGGGGGGGGGTGGGGGGGGGGTAGTGGGGGGGGAGGAGGGGGGTGGGGGGAATGTCGCATTGATGGAGGGGGGGGTGGGGGTGAGGGGCGGGGGGGGGGGGGGGGGAGAGGGGGGGGGGTGGTGGGGCGGGGGGGGGTGGGGGGGGCCGTGTGGGGGGGGGGCGGGGGGGTGGGGACGGTTGTGCCGGTGGGGGACGGGGGGGTGGGGGTACGGGGGTGGGGGAGGGGGGGGGGGGGGGGGGGGTGGGGGGGGGGGGGGGAGGTGGGGGGGGGGGGTTGGGGGGAGGGGGGGGGGGGAGGGGGGCGGGGGGGGGGGTCGGAAGGGGGGGGGGGGGGGGGCGGGGCGGGGGGGGGGGGGGGGGGGGGGGGGTGGGGGGGGGGGGGGGGGGGGGGGGGGGCGGGGGGGGGGTGGGGGGGGGGGGGGGTTGGGGGGGGGGCTGGGGGGGGGGGGGGGGGGGGGGGGGACGGGGGGGGGGGGGGGGGGGGGGGCTCGTGAGGGGGGGTCGCGGTGGGGGGGGTGACGGTTGTGGGGCGTGGGGCGGGGTGGGCGGGTGGGGGGGGGGGGGGGGGGGATATGGGTGGGGGGGGGGGGGGGGGGTATAGTGGGGGGGTCGGGGGTGTGGGGGGGGGGGTGTGGGGGGGGGTGGGTAGGGGGGGCTGGGTGGGGGGGGGGGTAGTGGGGGGGGGGGAGGGGGGGGGGGGGAGGGGGGGGGGGGGGGGGGGATGTGGCGATCAATGCGGGAGGGGGGAGGGGGGGGGGGGGGGGGGGGGGGGGGGGGGGGGGAGGGGTGGGGGGGGGAGTGGGTGGGGGGGGGGGGGGGGGGCGGGGGGGGGTGGGGCAGGTGGGGGGCAGGTGGGGGTGGGGGGATGGGCCAGGGTGAGGTGGGGGGGGGGGTTGGGGGGGGGGGTCATGGGGGGGGGGGTGGGGGGGGGGGGGGGGGAGGGGGGGGGTCGGGGGGGGGGGGGGGGGGGGGGTGGGGGGCCGGGGGGGGGGGCGGGGGTCGGGCGGGGGGGGGAGTGGGGGGCGGGGGGGGGGTGGGGGGGTCTCCGCGGGGGTGGTGGGAAAAAGCAGGGGGGGGGGGGGGGGGGTGGAGGGGGGGGGGGGAGGGGGGGGGGTCCGGGTGGGGGGGTGGTGGGGGGGTTCCGCCAGGGGGGGGTTGGGGGGGGGGGGGGGCATCACATGAAGAAAACAAAATAAAAAAAAAAGAATACAAAAAATAAAAAAAAAATAGAAAATACCAAAAATTAAATAAAAAAAAATAAAAAATATAAAAGAATAACAAAGTAAAAAAAAAAAATTAAAATAAATAAGAATAAAAGATTAAAGAAAGAGTAAATAGAAAAAAAATACAATCAACAAAAAAAATAAAAAACAAATAAAGAATAAGGGTGGAGGTTCGCCTGGCATCAACTCCCAGCTTCTTCGCTACAGCAGGGGCACACTAAGTACCAGAACGGTCTCGCGCCTCAAGTGTGCAATAAAATCCCCACCAAGGAAGACACACTCTCCCTATCAATTGTGCTCAACAGAGCAGTCACCTCCTGAGTAGGCCGGCCTGCATCGTGCCGGAGCTAGGGGCATACACGTTAATGAAATGCAACGGCATGCCATCCAGGCTCACGGGCCAGATGGAGCAAACGTCCTGGACACAAACTTCTTGCACTTTTAAACATTTTAAGGCAGAAAATTCGGGGCCAACAGAAAGGCCACCCCACTCGAGTTCGAGCTGAGATGGCTCATGTAGACCCCCCCTTCCCACTCCAGTCGCCATGGTGGGTTCATCACTAACAACAGTATGCGTCTCTTGCAGAAAACACACCGCAAATTTCCCCTCTCTAAGGACTGATAAAAGCTGAATCTGCGAAAAACTCTCTCTACTCCGTTTAAAATTTAATGTAGCTACTGTGAATGTGCAGGCACACTAAATTGAGATCCTCACACTCTGCCTAGACTCTCTCTCTGAGGAACTCCAAAAAAGTCCCCAAACTGTCTCTCTCAGAGACAGGAAGATCGCTGTCCTTGTTGCCAAGGATAGCTTCGAGAGTTTAATCAAAGCTGGCCAATCCTTCCCACCGTTTCTTTTGCAGCACCCTTTTTTGTTCTGAGAGTATGACTTGCTTCTAGGAACTCTCGCACCTTCACAGATAACTGTTGCATGATACACGGCCTTGGAGTCTTGGGGCACTCGGCCAACCCACTCGCACCTGAAACAACAAGCTTGCCAGTGCAGCTCCCAGGGTCGTTATCAAAAATTGAAAGACCAGAACTCTCGGAAAGTTCACTAATCCCGCTACACAAACTGGCCCCCATCACTCTCCCCCTCCTCCGGCATGCCACCACCCCCAGGATCAATGCCAGGGAAGGGTCCCGACCACCCCTGACCGCAACAAGCAGCCCACTGACTGGCTGGGCTCCTGCATTTCTCCCTTCACCCTCCACGTCTGGGCCTGGGAAGAAAAAACAAGAGGCACCCCCAGGGTCTGTGGGTGCACTGGGACCTCGGAAACTGAAGGAGGATCACGACCCGAAACAGACCCGACCTCCACAGCACCGAGAGTACCCTCTCCAC
The DNA here is from genome assembly GCA_035221665.1 of Okamejei kenojei. Classification (NCBI taxonomy): domain Eukaryota; kingdom Metazoa; phylum Chordata; class Chondrichthyes; order Rajiformes; family Rajidae; genus Okamejei; species Okamejei kenojei. The sequence goes on from CM069155.1 coordinate 915,310, forward strand.
AGGCAACACCCAGAGAATCTCCTCTTGCCTCTAAACTCTCCCCTGCCGACTCAGCCTGAGAGGCAGCACACCCCCCAGCACCTCCATTGGCTCTGATAAGGAGCACAGAGGGGTACACCATTGCCCCTGAACCTCCACCTTCGGGCTGACTCTGCTCATCCCCCGTCTCAGGGGGCACACTACCAGGGGAGCTAACCCCATCATCTGGCGTGCCAACACCCTCAGTAGGTCGCTGAAACGAGGGGACCTCCTCCGACCCAGAGGACACACACCCAGGGGAGCTAACCTCAACACCCGATGAGATAACTCCCTCAGAGGGGCCCCTGAAACGAAGGGGCATCCTCCCGCTCCGTTGGACACACCACCAGAGGAGTCAACCGCAAAATCACATGGTCTTATAACACTCGCGAAGATCCCTGAGATAGAGGCCCAACCTCCGACCCGGAGGACACCTGTTCAAGACCACCAACCACATCAGTGGTGGAAGGTCCTGGAGAAAGACATCCCCCTCACTTTGGACCCACGCCCTTGCTCTTTCTCGCCAAGCACTAACCTCCTTTTTGTCCCGCTAGCATGTGGCAGTACGGTGACCTCCATAACAGAAGTGTCTTCGGCCTCCACACTATCCCCAGCCACTTTACCACCCCACACGTTTTTTGCTTCCCTGCCCCCGTCTGAACCACCTCAGCTCCTTGCTGGACCAGGACAGGTGCAAACTGCACCTCACTGGAGCTGGCAGGCACCTCTTGGGTGGTATCAGAACTCGGCAGGTGCACACCCGCTCCCGTTTTACTCGCTCGGGCGGACTTTCTCCTCTCCTTCTTCTTCTCCTGCCTCTGGCTTCTCCCAATTGCCCCCCTTCCTCACCCCCCTCCCCCTGTGCCCCGCCTTCAGCCACCACCACAGGTTCAAGACATGGGAGTGGGGGCTATCGCTGCCCTGGGTCCCCAAGGCAGAACCTGCAGGCCCAGATGGGCTATTACTGCCGCCCTGGATCACCGAGGCAGAGCTGGCAGCCCTAGCCGGGTCAGCAGTACCACCCCGCGCCACTGAGGTTTGACGAGCCACGCCGGATAGGCCAGCAGCGCATCCCTGGGCCGCTGCGCTAGAACTTCTCGCAGTGACCCCGCGCATAAGACACTCCCTCCGGAGATGTCCAAATTCGCCGCACGCATGACACCGTGCCTTTCCCCAACTCCAACGCACGGTTCTAGGGAGACCCCTATACTCCACCTCGAAACTCCCCTCAGCGCCATCCCCCTCACCCACCTTCATGAACACCCTCCTCTTGAAACTGAAGACCCCTTTTTCCTCTGGGTCCCCCCCAGGGTGCATGAGCCTAAAGCACTTAAACCGCACCTCCCCAAACTTAGACAGGTATGGAATAAGTGATGCGTCTGGAATACATGTGGGGCAACTCCGCAGGAGAACCGGTTCTCACCCTGGACACCAGGATCCACCTGTATGTGGACCCCCCTCACTGAAACCCCCAGCTCCAATGCTCGGGCCACACCCTCCTGGGTCTTTAGTATCACCTCCACCTTTCCTCTTTCGAGCTCGGAAGAGACAATATCTCCCCTCCCAAGAAGTTCATTCAAGGCCTTTGTAATGTCTCCCCTTGACATCATAGGCCCAGTTTGAACCGAGATACCAAACCCGTCCCAATCCAAGTCAACATGAGGCTCATGCTCAGATGGCCTCGTACCCTCCACTGTTGCCACTGCGTAGGTCCGGACCTTCGGCCGTGCCCCAGCCATCGCCATCCTGACAGAGGCACAAATCAGCTCCAGGCACCCCAGCAGCTCAGCTCCAAGTTAAGTTCCAGAAACAGTCACAGTCAAAGACAGGCAGCAGAAAGCAGAAAAACCTCCAGCTGAAGCAGGGAAAGTCCCAAGTTCGTCCACAGCCGAGAGCAGCTTTTGGGAAAGCTCTATCCCAGTCGAGCCGGAAGCAAAAGTTACCCTTCTTCACATTAAGCCAGGCAGCCCGCACTGTGCAAAATGAAATTTAGGGCAGAGAGAACGGATGCAAAAAAGACAAAGGACAACCGCAATCTTCGTGCCCTCGATCTCCAGGCACTCTTGGCAGTCCGCCAACGACAACCGCACCCTCCACAATGTAGAGAAAACTCAGGAATGTTCCCACTAGTAGAGGAATCCTAGACCAGAGGAAAGTTTCAACAGCCCAACGATAAGTTAAACTATGAAGCCCCTCAGCCTCTGTTCCTTCTCCAACAGCAAAATCCTTGAAAGGCTGCTTCAATCCTTCTCAACCGCAGAGCTGAGAAGAAAACACATCCTCTCTCTCTCTCTCTCTCTCTCTCTCTCTCTCTCTCTCTCTCTCTCTCTCTCTCTCTCTCTCCTCTCTCTCTCTCTCTCTCTCTCTCTCTCTCTCTCTCTCTCTCTCTCTCTATCTATCTATCTATCTATCTATCTATCTATCTATATATATATCTATCTATCTCCCTCCCTCCCTCTCTTCCTCTCTGTCTCTTTCTATCCTCTCTCTCTCTCTTTCATCCACAAACAGTAACCCGTGCCTTCCTTCTCCACATACCCCTTGATTCCACTAGCCCAAAGAGTTCTATCAAACTCTCTTTTAAATTCTTCCAGTGAATTGGCCTCTACGGCCTCATGTGCCAGAGAATTCCACAAATTTACAACTCTCTGGATGAACAAGATTTTTCTCATCTCAATTGAGATGTCCTTCCTCAAATTAGGAGACCGCTGAGACAGCCCCTAGGATTTTTCCGTTCGATTAAAAATTAAAAAGTTATGAGTGTTTAAAAAATCTCGAGATTAGCTGATTGGTCCTCTCGCATGTGAATCACCTTGATGAAGGCAACACCCCTTCGGGGGGTAGGACTATAAAACCCCAGATGCCTGGATATGAGTCAGTCACTCTGGAAGATCGCGAGGTAGAGGCCACAAATATGATTCTAAGCTGTGAATCAACTGAACTGTGAGTGAAACTGCAGTGGACATGGAAATGAAATGAAAATACAATGATCTGTTTGGCCTGCCCTGTGCTTGAACCTGGTGTGGAAATGGAAATGAAAAGAAAATGCAAAAAGCTGCTTGGCCTGCCCTGTGCATGAAAATGCATTTGAAATGGAAATTAAATGAAAATGCAGTGACCTGTTTTGCCTGCCCTGTGCTTGAAACTGCAGTGGAAATGGAAATGAAATGGAACTGCAATGAGCTGTTAGGCCTGCCCTGTGCTTGAAAGACCAGTGGTAATTGAAATCAAATGAAAATGCAATGTGCTGTTTGGCCTGCCTAGCGCTTGAAACTGCAGTTGAAATGGAAATTAAATGAAAATGCAATAAGCTGTTTGGCCTGCCGTGCATGAAACTGCAATGGAAATGGAAAATACATGAAAAGGAATGAGCTGTTTGGGCTGCCCTGTGCATGACATTTCAGTGGAACTGGAAATGAAATGAAAATGCAATGAGCACTTTGGCCTGCCTTCTGCTTGAAACTGCAGTGGAAATGGAAATTAAATGAAAATGCAATGAGCTATTTGGCATGCCCTGTGCTTGAACATGGTGTGGAAATGGAAATGAAATGATAATGCATTGAGCTGTTTGGCCTGCCCTGTGGAAATGCAGTGGAAATGGAAATGAAATGAAACTGCAATGAGATGTTTGGCTTGCCCTGTGTTTGAAACTGCAGTGTAAATGGAAATGAAATGAAACTGCAATGAGCTGTTCGCCTGCCCTGTGCTTGAAAGTGCAGTGGCATTGGAAATTGAATGAAAGTGCAATGATCTGTTTGGCCTTCCCTGTACTTGAAACTGCAGTGGAAATGGAAATGGAAGGAACACGCAATGACCTGCTGGCCTGCCCTGTTCTTGAAACTGCAGTGGAAATAGAAATGAAATGAAGGTACAGTGAGCTGTTTGGCCTGTCCTGTGCTTGAAATTGCAGTGGATAAGAAAATCAAATGAAAATGCAATGTGCTGGTTGGCCTGCCCTATGCTTCAACTGCAGTGGAAATGTAAATGAAATGAAACTGCAATGATCTGTTGGCCTACTCTGTGCATGAAACTGCAGTGGAAATGGAAAATAAATGAAAATGCAATCAGCTCTTTGGCCTGTCCTGTGCTCGAAATTGCAGTGGAAATGGAAATGAAATGAAACTGCAATGAGCTGTTTGGCCTGCCCTGTGCTTGAAACGGCAGTGTAATTGGAAATGAAATGGAAACTCAATGAGTTGCTGTTCTGCCCTGTGCTTCAAAGTGCAGTGGAAATGGAAATGAAATTAAAATGTGATGAACTGTTTGGCCTGCCCTGTGCTTGAAAGTGCAGTGGAAATGGAAATTAAATTAAAATGCAATGAACTGTTTGACCCGCCCTGTGCCTGAAACTGCAGTGGAAATGGAAATGAAATTAAAATGCAATGAGCTGATTGGCCTGCCTTGTGCTTGAAACTGCAGTGGAAATTGAAATGGAAATAGAAATGGAAATGAAATGAGTTGTTTGGGCTGCCCTGTGCTTGAAACTGCAGTGGGAATGGAAATTAAAATAAAATGCAATTAACTGTTTGGCCCGCCCTGTGCTTGAAACTGCAGTGGAAATGGAAATGAAATGCAAATGCAATGAGCTGATTGGCCTGCCTTGTGCTTGAAACTGCAGTGGAAATTGAAATGGAAATAGAAATGGAAATGAAATGAGTTGTTTGGGCTGCCCTATGCTTGAAATTTAAATGGAAATTAAATGAAATGAGTTGTTCAGCCTCCCTGAAACCACTAATTTCTAAAAACCTACAAGGCCCCAATAGCCAAAAAACCAGTCCCTTTTGCCCAAAATGGTGGCCGATTAGGAAAAGGGGAGATGCAGCGAGACCTGGGTGTCATGGTACACCAGTCATTGAAAGTAGGCATGCAGGTGCAGCAGGCAGTGAAAAAAGCGAATGGTATGTTAGCTTTCATAGCAAAAGGATTTGAGTACAGGAGCAGGGAGGTTCTACTTCAGTTGTACAGGGTCTTGGTGAGACCACACCTGGAGTATTGCGTACAGTTTTGGTCTCCAAATCTGAGGAAGGACATTATTGCCATAGAGGGTGTGCAGAAAAGGTTCACCAGACTGATTCCTGGGATGTCAGGACTGTCTTATGAAGAAAGACTGGATAGACTTGGTTTATACTCTCTGGAATTTAGGAGATTGAGAGGGGATCTTATAGAAACTTACAAAATTCTTAAGGGGTTGGACAGGCTAGATGCAGGAAGATTGTTCCCGATGTTGGGGAAGTCCAGGACAAGGGGTCACAGCTTAAGGATAGGGGGAAAAAACTCCTTTAAGACCGAGATGAGAAAGACTTTTTTCACTCAGAGAGTGGTGAGTCTCTGGAACTCTCTGCCACAGAGGGTAGTTGAGTCCAGTTCATTGGCTATATTTAAGAGTGAGTTGGATGTGGCCTTTGTGGCTAAGGGGATCAGAGGGTATGGAGAGAAGGCAGGTACGGGATACTGAGTTGGATGATCAGCCATGATCATATTGAATGGCGGTGCAGGCTCGAAGGGCTGAATGGCCTACTCCTGCACCTAATTTCTATGTTTCTATGTTTCTAAAATGCCCGTTTTACCCCAGGAGGAACATTTTGGCCTAAAATGCTCCCAGGAGGAGCATTTTGGCCCAAAAGGCCTGTGCCAATCCAGGAAACGTTCAGAAAAAGTGCCTTTCACTGAGATTCCACTCTGATTTTTTTTAAAGAGCCCCTTCGGCCCATCAGGCCTGTACTAGCTCAGGAGGTCCGTGGCCCATCAGTAAGTATTACCCCTGCAAGTATTAAACCTCACCCCAGTATTTTTCTCCCACCCTTCATTGTCTTCCTGTCAGATCCAGGCCAGGATAGACTTTCTTCCTTCATTGCTGTGATCTGCAGAAAAAGATGAAAAATGCCTGGAAAATTGATTCTCCACCCTCTCCCCCTTCTCTCTCACATGGTCTCTCACCTGTTTTGGGCAGAATTTCTGGCAGTTTCTGAGTGGCCAGCCCATCATGCCTGTGTTACTGAGCTGCCAGCCCACCAGACCTGAGTGACTGAGCTGCCAGCCCATCAGGCTTGAGAGGCTGAACTGCCATACCCCACCAGGCCTGAATGACCAATCTGCCAACCAACCAGATCTGAGTGACTGAGTTACCAGCCCACCAGCCCTGACTGACTAAGCTGCCAGCCCACCAGGCCTGAGTGACTTAGCTGCCCGCCCACCAGGCCTGAGTAATTAAGCTGCCAGCACACCCGGCCTGAGTGACTGAGCTACCAGCCCACCAGGCCTGAGTGACTGACCTGCCAGCCCACCAGGCCTGAGTGACTGAGTTGCCAGCCCACCAGGTCTGAGTGACTGAGCTGCCAGCCCACCAGGCTGAGTGCCTGAGCTGCCAGACCAATAATCCATTTGGCCCTCAATGTCAATATTAACCCTCTGGAAACCAGTCCCTTTGGCCCACAACATCCATGCTAGCGTTTCAGAAATCCCCCCCCCCACTGGCCACCAATACTGGAATTGATAGAGAGGTGGAATATTGCGTTAGGGTACCAGCCTTCTTGTGTGAACATGGGGCCCAACGGGTCCCATTTAGTCTAGTATTTTAAATAGTTGCGGCACCAGCACCGAGCCTTGCGGACTCCACTCGACATGCCTGCCATTCTGACAGGGACACATTTATTCCTACTCTTTGTTTTCTGTTTGCCAACCAATTCTCTCTCCATGTCAATAGCCTACCCCCAATACCATGCAATCTACTTTTGCCCACTAATCCCCTGTGTGGGACCTTTCAAAGTATTTCTGAAAGTCCAGATACACTACATCCACAGTCTCTCCTTCATCCATTTTACTCGTCACATCCTCAAAAAATTCCAGAATATTAGTAAAGCAAGATTTCCCCTTCATAAATCCATGCTGACTTGGACCAATCCTTTCAGTGCTATCAAATGCTCCATTATTACTACTTTAATAATTGACTCCAGCATCTGCCCAACCACCGTTGTCAGGCTAACTGGTCAAAAATTCCCCATTTTCTCTCTTGCTCCATTCTTGAAAAGTGGGATAACATTTGCTACCCTCCAGCCCACAGGAACTGATCCTGAATCTATAGAACATTAGAAAATGATCACCAGAGCATCCACAGTTTCTAGAGCCCCCTCCTTGAGTACCCTGGGATGCAGACCATCGGGCGCTGGGAATTTATCAACCTTCAGCCCCATCAGTCTACCCAATACTATTTCTCACCTAATGCAAATTTCTGTCAGTTCTTCTATCTCCCTAGTTCCTCTGTCCTCTAGTACATCTGGGAGATTGTTTGTGGATGACACAAAGTTTGGTGGCGGTGTGATTTGAGAAGAGGATGTTAGGAGGTTGCAGGATGACCTGGGCATGTTGAATGAGTGGGCAGATGCATGGCAGATGCAGTATTATATAGATAAAACATAGAAACATAGAAATTAGGTGCAGGAGCAGGCCATTCGGCCCTTCGAGCCTGCACCACCATTCAATATGATCGTGGCTGATCATCCAACTCAGTATCCTGTACCTGCCTTCTCTCCATACGCCCTGATCCCTTCAGCCACAAGGGCCACATCCAACTCCCTCTTAAATATGGCCAACGAACTGGCCTCAATTACCTTCCGTGGCAGAGAATTCCACAGATTCACCACTCTCTGTGTGAAAAACGATTTTCTCATCTCGGTCCTAAAAGACTTCCCCCTTATCCTTAAACTGTGACCCCTTGTCCTGGACTTCCCCAACATCGGGAACAATCTTCCTGCATCTAGCCTGTCCAACCCCTTAAGAAGTCTCTATGAGATCACCCCTCACTCTTCTAAATTCCAGAGAGTACAAGGAATAAATATAAGGTTGTCCACTTGGGAGGCAAAAACAAGGGGGCAGATTATTATCTCAATGGGGTTAGGTTAGGTAAGGGGTAGGTACAGCGAGACCTAGGTGTCCTTGTAGATTGGCCACTAAAAGTTGGCGTGCAGGTACAGCAGGCAGCGAAGAAAGCTAATGGAATGTTGGCCTTCATAACAAGAGGATTTCAGTATAGGAGTAGAGGTTCTTGTGCAGTTGTATAGGGCTCTGGTGAGACCACATCTGGAGTATTGCATACAGTTTTGGTCACCTAATTTGAGGAAGGACATTCATGTAATTGAGGCAGTGCAGCATAGGTTCACGAGATTGATCCCTGGGATGGCGGGGCTGTCATATGAGGAAAGATTGAAAAGACTAGGCTTGTATTCACTGCAGTTTAGAAGGATGAGGGGGGATCTTATCGAAACCTATAAAATTATAAAAAGGACTGGACAAGCTAGATGCATGATAAATATTCCCAATGTTGGGCGAGTCCAGGACCAGGGGCCAGAGTCTTCGAATAAAGGGAAGGCCATTTAATACTGAGGTGAGAAAAAACTTTTTCACCCAGGGAGTTGTGAATTTGCGGAATTCCATGCCACAGAGGTCAGTGGAAGCCAAATCACTGGATGGATTCAAGAGAGAGTTAGATAGAGATTTAGGGGCTAGTGGAATCAAGGGATATGGGGAGAATGTAGGCATGGGTTATTGATAGGGGACGATCAGCCATGATCACAATGAATGGCGGTGCAGGTTTGAAGGGCCGAATGGCCTCCTCCTGCACCTATTTTCTATGTCTATGTATCTATCTATCTATCTATCTATCTATCTATCTATCTATCTATCTATCTATCTATCTATCTATCTGTCTGTCTGTCTGTCTGTCTGTCTGTCTGTCTTCTGTCTGTCTGTCTGTCTGTCTGTCTGTCTATCCATCCATCCATCCATCCCTCTCTCTCTCTCTCTTTCCTCTGTTGATTTATTTCATTCTTTCTCTTTTTCACTCGAACGATTTCTCTCTCACACTCGCTCTGGCAAACACAACTTCCCACTGTATTTATATTTGTGCAGACACTCTCTGATTATGCTCTCACAATGTTAATCAGTTTATGAATGTTAATGAATGCCAAGATACAAGGAAATACATTTTGCAACATTGAAACAATTGGATGATGTTCTGAATACATTCATTGGATGATTTGGGGCTCATGTTGTCGACGTCCCTGTGGTGAGCCCGGTCAACTGACCTTCGTCAGGCGAATGACAACAAACAGACATTAGCAGCGCCGCAGTTTGGCGCCAACCCTTTTGCTCCCTTTTTAGAGCGGTCACCCATGGATGTCCAACCGGATGGCATCACCCTGCTGCGGACTTCTGCTGACTCAAACGCAAGAAGAAGATTGGAAGACTTGCAAAGTAAAGCAGTGGTACAAACCCAATGAACCCAGCAGCAACTTTTTGTTGAAAAGCTATCTTGTTTTAGTAAACTCTGTTGCTGACTCTCTCTCCCTTTCTCCCTCGCACCACACACTCCCTCTCTCCTCTCTCTCACCCTCACTGTCTCTCTGTCTCTCTTTCTCTCCCTCCCTTTCTCTGTCTTCCCCTCTCTCTGTCACTCTCCCTGTGCCTCCCTCACCCACCTTTCCTCTCTCCCTCCCTCTTCCGATCTCCCACTCCCCATCCCTCCCCACACTGTACCTCTCTCTCTCTCTCTCTCTACCCCCTATTTCTCTCTCTCTGTCTCTCCGGTTCTATTTCACTCTCTTGCTGTCTCGCTCTCTCTTTTCTGTCATTCTATCTCTCTCTCTCTCCCATTACCCCTCTATCTCTCACAGTCTGCCTCTCTCAATCTTTATCGCCCCCTCTCTCCCTCTCTCTCTCTCCCTCTCTTTCTCTCCCCCTCTCCATCTCTCTCCCTTGTCTCACCCTCTCCCTTCCCCCCCTCTCTCTCTCTTTCTATCTATCTATGTCTCTCTATATCTCTCTCTCGCTTTCTTTCTCCCACTCTCTTTCTCTCTCTATCTCTCTGTCTCTCCCTCTACCCTACCCTCCCCTCCCCCCTCACTCTCTCTCACTCTCTCTCTCTCTCCTCTCTCTCTCTCTCTCTCTCTCTCTCTCTCTCTCTCTCTCTCTCTCTCTCTCTCTCTCTCTCTCTCTCTTTCTTTCTACCCCCATTTCCTCTCTCTCTCTTTCTCTGGTTCCCTCCCACTCCCTCTGTCGCTCTTTCTGTAGAGATACAGCACAGAAACAGGCCCTTCGGCCAACCGGGTCCGCGCCGACCAATGATCCCCACACATTAACACTATCTTCAAGCCACTAGGGACAATTTTTACATTTACCAAGCCAATTAACCTGCAAATTCACCTGTACGTCTTTGGAGTGTGGGAAACCGAAGATTTTGGAAAAAAAACCCATGCAGGTCACAGGGGGATTGTACAATCTCTGTACAGACAGCACTTGTAGTGTACAATTTTGGTCGCCTAGTTATAGGAAGGATGTCAACAAAATAGAGAGAGTACAGAGGAGATTTACTAGAATGTTGCCAGGGTTCCAGCAACTATGTTACAGAGAAAGGTTGAACAAGTTAGGTCTTTATTCTTTGGAGCGCAGAAGGTTAAGGGGGGGCTTGATTGAGGTCTTTAAAATGATGAAAGGGATAGACAGAGTTAACGTGGATACGTTTTTCCCATTGAGGGTAGGGAAGATTCAAACAAGAGGGCATTATATGAGAATTAAGGGACAGAAGTTTCGGGGTAACGTGAGGGGGAACTTCTTTACTCAGAGGGTGGTGGCTGTGTGGAATGAGCTTCCAGCAGAAGTGGTGGAGGCAGGATCGATTTTAACATTTAAGAGTAAAGTGGATAGGTATATGGACGTGAAGGGAATGGAGGGGTATGGTCTGAGTGCAGGTAGATGGGACTAGGGGAAAACAAATGGTCGGCACGGACTGGAAGGGTCGAGAGGGCCTGTTTCCGTGCTGTAATTGTTATATGGTTTTATGGTTGTAGTCGGAATCGAACCCGGGTCTCCGGTGCTGCATTCGCTGTGCCACCGTGACTTTCTCTCTTTCTTTCTGTTCTTCCATCTCTATCTCTCTCTCCCTCTCTCACTCTTGCCCTCTCACTCTCACCCCCTCATTCCCCCTCTATAGAAACATAGAAACATAGAAATTAGGTGCAGGAGTAGGCCATTCAGCCCTTCGAGCCTGCACCGCCATTCAATATGATCATGGCTGATCATCCAACTCAGTATCCCGTACCTGCCTTCTCTCCATACCCTCTGATCCCCCTAGCCACAAGGGCCACATCCAACTCACTCTTAAATATAGCCAATGAACTGGCCTCAACTACCCTCTGTAGCAGAGAGTTCCAGAGACTCACCACTCTCTGTGTGAAAAAAGTCTTTCTCTCTCATTCCATCTATCTCCCCCTCCCGCTCTCTCCGTCCCTCTATTTCCCTCACTCTCTCCCTCGCTCTCTCCCCCTCTATTTCTCTCTCCCTCTCTCTCTCTCCCTCTCCAATTCCTTGTCTCTCCCTCTCCAATTCCCTACCCTTCTCTGTCCCTTTCTCTCTCTCTGTCTCTCTCCCTCTCTCTCTATTTCTCTCCCTCTCTCTCTACCTCTCTCCCTCTCTCTTTCTCTCTCCCTCTCTCCCTCTCTTTTTCTGCCCTCTCTCTCTCTCTCTCCCTCATTCACACTCGCTCCCTCTCTTTCATAGAAACATAGAAAATAGATGAAGCAGGCCATTTGGCCCTTTGAGCCAGCACCTGGAGCTCTATCTAACTCATTTTTTAATTCATGCAGTGAATTGGCTTCCACTGCCTTCTGTGGTATTGAATTCCACAAATTCACAACTCTCTGGGTTAACAAGTTTTTTTCTCATCTCAGTTTTAAATGGCCTCCCCTTTATTCTGAGACTGTGGCCGCTGGTCTTGTACTCCCCCAACATTGGGAACGTTTTTCCTGCATCTAACTTGTTCAGTCCTTTAAGAATTCTATACGTTTCTATAAGATCCCCTCTCATCCAAAATTCCAGTGAATACAAGCCCAGTCTTTCCAATCTTTCCGGGACAGTCCAGCCATCCCGGGAATTAACCTCGTGATCCTACGCTGGACTGCCACAATAGCAAGGATGTCCTTCCTCAAATTAGGTGACCCAAACTGCACACAATACTCCAGATGTGGTCTCACCAGGGCCCTGTACAACTGCGGAAGGACCTCTTTACTCCTATACTCAAATCCTCTTGTTATGAAGGCAAACATGCCAGTAGCTTTCTTTCCTGACTGCTAGGCCTGCATGTTTACTTTCAGTGACAAGGACCCCCAGGTCTCATTGAGAATATGTAGAACTGGGGATACTCTTGGACAAAGGGTTAATTATGCTGGTTTTTGAAGATCAGAGGCTGATTGGAGTTAAGTTTCACTTTTCTTGCTGTGACATCATCATTCTTGTAAAACATGTGATATTCGATGCTGTTGGGATTGGCTAAGATGTATTATTCAGTGCATGATTATAATCGGGTGAAAGGATTATCCCTGCCTATATAACCATGTGACACTGTAGTAATTATATATCAAAGATCCTACAGAGGAGCAAGATGGACCATTCCTGCGAAAAACACATAGTATGGTCATGGGCAGATTCATGGGTAATTATAGGACCCATTTCCATAACTAGCTTCCGTCTATCTTGCTTCTGCCCAAAGATAGGCTCTTGCTTCCGCCTCCGCACTCGTATTTTCACTTTGGCCATGGCATCCACGTCTGCTAGTGTTGCATTCTGCTCTGCTGTAAATTGCTTCAATCGGCAATGTAGGCAACCCAACTTGTCTTTCTTCAGGTTCCCCATTAAGGAGGAAAGGGAAGAAAACATTTATTACTTCTGTGGCATATAGCCTGTTCAATCTCTCACTGTAGTTAGATCATTGAGCTAAGACAGTCGAGTCCTCATGGGAACATCCTTGTAAAAATATTTTCCTCAATAGCATTTTCTTTCTACCTCTCTGTTATTTAATGCAGAACAAGAACATATTGACTCTGTTTTGTACCGCGAATTTTATTAAGTCTGCCCGAACTTTCACTTTAGAGCTGGGTGCTCCCCTTTGTCTCAGATACAGTCGCGGCCTCATGGCAACATCCTTGTAAAGACCTTCCCCTCAAGAGCATTTTCTTTCTACCTCTCTGTTATTTAATGCAGAATAAGGCTTTCGACAAGGTCCCACATAAGAGATTAGTATACAAACATAAAGCACACGGTATTGGGGGTTCAGTATTGATGTGGATAGAGAACTGGCTGGCAGACAGGAAGCAAAGGGTAGGAGTAAACGGCTCATTTTCAGAATCGCAGGCAGTGACTAGTGGGGTACCGCAAGACTCATTGTTGGGACCCCAGCTATTTACAATATATATTAATGATTTGGACGAGGGAATTGAATGCAACATCTCCAGGTTTGCAGATGACACTAAGCTGGGGGTTAGTGTTAGGTGTGAGGAGGATGCTAGGAGACTGCAAGGTGACTTGGATAGGCTGGGTGAGTGGGCAAATGCATGGCAGATGCAGTATAATGTGGATAAATGTGAGATTATCCACTTTGGTGATAAAAACAATAGGGTAGACTATTATCTGAATGGTGGCAAATTAGGAAAAGGGGAGATGCAACGAGACCTGGGTGTCATGGTACACCAATCATTAAAAGTAGGCAGTCTGAAGAAGGGTCTCGACCCGAAACGTCGCCTATCTCCTTCGCTCCTTAGATGCTGCTGCACCCGCTGAGTTTCTCCAGCTTTTTGTGTACCCCCCATTAAAGTAGGCATGCAGGTGCAGCAGACAGTGAAGAAAGCAAATGGTATGTTAGCATTCATAATGAAAGGATTTGAGTATAGTAGCAGGGAAGTTCTACTGCAGTTGTACAGGGTTTTGGTGAGACCATACCTGGAGTATTGCGTACAGTTTTGGTCTCCAAATCTGAGAAAATACATTCTTGCCATAGAAGAGGTACAGAGAAGGTGCACCAGACTGATTCCTGGGATGTCAGGACTTACATATGAGGAAAGACTGGATAGACTTGGCTTGTACTCGCTAGAATTTAGAAGACTGAGGGGGGATCTTATAGAAACTTACAAAATTCTTAAGGGGTTGGATAGGCTAGATGCAGGAAGATTGTTCCCCATGTTAGGGAGGTCCAGAACAAGGGGTCACAGTCTAAGGATAAGGGGGAATTCCTTTAGGACCGAGATGAGGAAAACATTTCTCACACAGAGAGTGGTGAGTCTCTGGAATTCTCTGCCACAGAAGGTAGTTGAGGCCAGTTCATTGCATGGTCGTCCAAAGGGGGGGTGCGTTGGGTGCGACCTTTTTTTCCAGAGTAAAAAAAATTCCGAGGAAAAAATAAAAAAATATATTTGCGACCATCCTGCGCAGTGGGGGGTAAGCTGGTGACCAAAGATGCAGAAGCGACGCAAAATGACGTCGTCTCTCCGCGCGTGCGCAGTGGGCGGGATCAGATCACCGCCGTTTTCAACGCATCGCCTCGACGTCGCGGGCCTAGTTTGGGTGAGTGGGGCCGTGAAATATTGCGTTGCATCGCAGGGAGGGGGAATCTGTTTGTTTTATATCGAGGGTGTTAAACTACCTGCGAAGGGTAAAAACCCGACCCGTGGGATGGTTCGTAAAAAAAGGGAGTTCCCGTTTCTCCGGGGGGTGCGGTGTTTGTCCGCCCGGTCCATGGGCTCCATCCGCGGCGTCGGAGCCTCGCCGGCGGGTCCCGTCCGCTGCTGCCGGCTGTCGGTCCGGGGAGACCGTTCTCCCGTCGCCGGGCAGGAAGCGGGAACGACTGAATCTGAACCCAGTCCTGGCAGCGGCCGTGACCCGACACCAGGCGCTGCTCAGGCCGGGCCCACACCACCAGCCTCACCCCCCCACCCCACCCGGGCTCTCGCCCCCCAACCTTGCCTTTCCCACCCCTCAACCTCGCCTTTCCCACCTGCCTCAACCTCGCCTTTCCCACGCCTCAACCTCGCCTTTCCCACGCACCGGGCCCTCGCACCCCCCCCCCCCCCATGCGGGGTGACGGAGGGTCGGAGTGAATGACGGGCCCCGCACAGCAGCAGCAGTGGCGGCGGCGGCTCCACCTCCCCCCGCACCCCGCCAGCCCTCACAGCGGCCGCCGCTTGCCGCTCCGCCAACGACGACAACCGCTTTCACAACAACCCCTCCCGCACGCCGAGGCTGGGAGGAGGGAGGGAGCGAGGAAAGAAGGGGGAGGCCCCCTTCTGCCGTCTGAAGCACCTGCACCGCTCGGCCCCGCACCTTCCTGTTGGCTGGCGGAGGAGGGGAGACGGTGGCGACTCGGGAATTCCCAACAGCCTCCCCCTTTGGCGGTGGCACTTGGCAGTGGACAGGGACGGCAAGGCTGCAGGGCGATGATGCCATCCCTGTCCGAGGAGCGCTGACCTTCCTTCCTCACCACCTCCTCTGCCCCTTCCCCTCTCTCTCTCCCTTGTACGCCCCCCTCCACCCCCCCACCCACCCCACTTGTCCCGGGACCCCTCCTCTCCACCCCACTCCCAACGCCAACTATTTTATCCCCCCCAACTATTTAGTCCTCACTGACATTCCCTGTGCTCCCATCCACATCTACCCCCCCCCCCCTCCCATCTATTCATCCTGACCTCTCTATCCACCTCGCATTGATTCTCACTGCCACTTCCACATCCATCCTACACTTGACTCGTCCCCCCCAATTCATCCTGCACTGCCCCCCCTTCCTATCCATCCTGCACAGCCCCCGACCATTCATCTTGTACTGAACCACCCATTCATCCTGCACAGCCCCCCCCCGATCCACTCCCATTCATCCTGTACTGCTTTCCCCCCATCCATCCTGTACTCTCTGATTTCCCCCCTCATCTATCCCGTATTCCCCTCATTGATATCTCCCGCTCTCTCCCCTCACACAATTTTATCGACTCCAACCAACACACACTAATTCCCCTGCCTCAATCCATCCATTCTGCACCGATTGCCTTCTCAACCCCCCCCCCCCCCCCCTGCCATCTATCCTAAAATATATCCATCCCATACTGATTCACCCCCCCCCCCCCCCCCAAAGAAATAATAGAATAAGGGAAGTGAGGGGGAGAGGGGAGTTCAGTCTACTCGCTGAAACCATCCCTGTGAAAAGTTAGAGATGGTGATTGGATCTAGAAGCGGACCAATACATCTGTAAATAAAACTGGACAGACATCTTTTCATTTGCACAATTGATTTGATTGTATTAATTTTAATATATTAATGTTTAAAATCCATGCATTGAAGGAAGAATATTGTACAGCCCATCTGTGGTCCTTAACCCCAACCCTAACCCTTACCGGTCGTCACCCGCAGGGCAGCATACGTCAGCGTATGACAGGGCGCACGACATGATGAGACACCCAGATGTCGCCCCTGGATTTTGAACATTCCAAAATCCAGAGGTGACAGGGAGTCACCGCGCGTCACTACATGCGTCACCACGCATCAGCCGCGTCACCACCCGACCACGACTCGACAACCTTTTTTCAGGCTGTTTCTGAAAATGTCACCCAAGTGGGACAGGCCTCTCATGCTGCGAAACATGAGGGCAAGGCTTTCGAAGGTGACGTCGGCGGCAAACTTCTCACTGGCCAGGTTCTCGATCACCTCAGGCTCGAGTCCGCAGTGCTCGAAGAAACTGTCCTAGCCCGAGCAGTCTCGGGAGAAGCGGCAGCTGAGGTCAGAGTGCGAGGGCCATAATCTGCCTTCACCAACCTGCCGCCAGCCAGCCGCAATGCGCGGGTCCTTGGGGCGACCTGCTGCTGCTTCTCTTGGCGCAGCTGGCGTGGTTACTTGTGCACCCTGGGATGCTGCTGGCGTGGCGACTGGTCCTTCCTGGGGCGCTGCTGGAGTGGTTACTTGTGCACCCTTGGGTGCTGCTGGCAAGGCTGCTGTTTCTCCCTGGAGTGCTGCTCGTGGTTACTTGTGAACCATGGAGTGCTGCTGGTGTGGTTACTTGTGCACCCTAGGGAGCTGCTGGATGGTTTGAAAGTTACTTTGTGCACCCTTGGTGCTACTGGTGTAGTTTTACTTGTGCACCCTGGGGTGTTCTGGCGAGGCTGCTGTTTTTCTCCCTGGAGTGCTGCTCGTGGTTACTTGTGAACCATGGAGTGCTGCTGGTGTGGTTACTTGTGCACCCTAGGGTGCTGCAGCCTCTGTACCCTCTGCTAATTCTCCCCTTCCGACATTGCTGCTCCTGTTGCCAGCCCTTGCTGCTTGTCGAGCCGGGAAGCAGCCAACGGGCCAGGCTGCCACAGCTCTTGAAACTGCGGGCACTGCTGGTGGCCGCCGCTCCTAGCACAAACTCACACTTCTGCCGGTACATGACTAGCGAATCGGGCCTGAGCTGCCTCTTGGAGCTGGAGCGATGCACAATGTCAGGCGGGAGCCCCAGCTTCCCGCTCTGCTGGGGGCTGCCGGAGGCCAGGTAAGTCTTCATGCTGCTGCTGGCCCTGCTGCCGCTGCCTTCCTCGGGGGCAGAGCTGCCCAAACCATTGGGCTCCACTTTGCACCCGCTCGCCGTCTGGCTCTTCAAGTTCTTGGCCTTGTCAGCAGCCACTCTCTCCACAGCACTCTGCCGACCCCGCCTGTCCCCCTCCATTTGACTGCGGAACTATTTCATGTTGAGGTTGATGTGATGTGAAGTTGTTAGGTCAGGAGGACTATTAAAAGTGCACTGCACACACTAATACAGTCTTAACAGTAACAGGCAATCAAATCAACACACAGAACATTTTCTAAAAAAAGGTTTTCTTTACTGTAAAAACTTACAGTATTTTATTTGCAGTTTTTGCATGCTCCTTTATAACATTTTACATAACATTTTACAACAGTACAACTTGATTATTAAAATTAGGACAACAATTCTTAATTTAAAAAAAAGGATACAACAATGATCCCAAACATTCCATTCCACCCACTCATTACTCTTGACTCAACCAAAATTATTTCTGAAATATTGGTCATACATTTGGTGCAAAAAGCTCCAAAATAAGGCACAGAATGCACCAGAGAGCATCTAAAACCCCAGAGCTTTCAGGGCCCTGGAACCCGGACGTGAGGGGCTTCCCTCTTGTGATGTGCGCTGCGTGCACATTATTTCATATAACATTTTTGGAATCCTGTCATGCCACCCCCCTTTTTGAAAAGCTTCGTACGGGCCTGCATTGGCTATATTTAAGAGGGAGTTAGATGTGGCCCTTGAGGCTAAAGGGATCAGGGGGTATGGAGAGAAGGCAGGTACAGGATACGGAGTTGGATGATCAGCCATGATCATATTGAATGGCGGTGCAGGCTCGAAGGGCCGAATGGCCTACTCCTGCAACTATTTTCCATGTTTCTATGTTTCTATAAGAACATATTGACTGCATGATATTTTCTGTAATTTCAGATGTCGACAGTGGGCCCAGAATACTCGCCGACATGATTTCCTACACCGAACTGTGGAGTATTTGTCAAATAACTGCCATCTTATGTACATTGTGTGAAATTGTGACTTGTTAACTGCACAAAACAATGCAAATGGCGATTTATTTATTATTGTATCTACGTTGGACATTTTGCTTTTTGGTGTAAGCAGGGTTGGGGATATCATTCTGATACATACGTTGAATTGTACATCACTTTCACTGGTTAGCTGATATGCTGAACACTGCAACCCTGTATATCTCTCGTACAGAATAATGTGAATTATGTAAATCTTACTATGCATGTCAGAAATAAAGTGTTAACCATGTTAATGGATTTCTATTATGAATTATTTAAAATTGAGTGGGTTGGTGCAATATTTGTGCCATATGCTGCTAATGTGTCGTTATCAGATATTCACTGTTAAAAGAGAAATAAATCACAATATAAGCGAATAGATGTTCCTTCCACAGCGTGTGGGGAGTCTGGCCCGGATCAGCACGGCTGAGACACCAAAGTGAAGTTGCGGGGAAGTTTACAATGTTTTTTTATTTAATGTTGTCCCTTGTCTATTCTGAAATAAAGTTCATCATTGGATATAAAAGTCAGAAGAAATGTAAATGTGTGTGTTATATTATTATATACATCTATATCACATTCATGTATGTGTGTTCTTTCCAGCACAATCAAATCAATTGTATGCTCGCTGAGTAAAACCATCCTTAAGTTATACATCATTTGTAAATCTTTTTCAAAACAAATGTAATTTTTTGAAAAACTTAGATAACCCCACCATTACAGACAGACCTCAATTCACTCTCTGGCTATTGGGAAGACCAGACCCATTTTATTGTTGAGAAACAACTCCATAGACACAAAAACATGAAGGAACATTCCAGGGGTAGAGCAATTGTAATCTTCATATTGCCATTATTTTCCCAAATACTGCAGTTGTGAACAGTGTGATTAGATGAATGAATTACAGAGTGCAGTGTAATACAAAACAACTCAAAACACAGCCATGCGGGTCATCAAAAGAAAGCATTTATAAACATTAAAAAAGAAAATTAACAGTCAAAATTTATAAATGTATTAAATTGTACATTAGATTCTTGTCTAGATAGATGATCAAGACAAAGGAAAATAAAATCCAAGGCAAGTGAATTATTAAATTCATACATTAACACTACCAATATCAAAGATATCTGGAGAATATTAATTTTACTCACTAGTACATAAAATTATTCAGGAATAGACTACTTTTTAGTAGATTCTAAACTTATCCCATTTACTTATAATTAGAAATATCATAATATTATAATTTCAGATCATGCACCTTTAACATTCATGATTAAACTAAATGGAACGACCGAGAAGCAGACACAATGAAGACTTAATCCTCACATTTTAAATGATAAAGCATGCTGCAAATACCTTATTACACAGATTAATATGTTTTTCGAGTCAAATGACCACCCTGAAACATCTGTCTCCCTTCTCTGGGAAACATTCAAAAGCATTTGTACGCGGAGCGTTAATCTCCTCAAGCGTTTCATAATAAAAAGAATCATGCTAAACAACATGCATTGGAAATGGAAATAAGGCAATTAGATATAGAGAATGTGGCCACCCCCTCTATGATAAAAAATAATAAAATCCCTTCACTTAAATATAAGTTCAAAGAAACATATTCAGATCAAATCATAAATCATCAACACACTAAACAACTACAATTTGAATATGGTGATAAACAATAAAAACTAAAGGCTCGTCAACTTTGTAAATTGGATGGGGAAAAAAACAATTCATAAAATTAGATCAGATATGGTGAGAAACACTAACATTTCCCAAGGATATCAATGACAGATTTTTACAATATTATCAAACACTTTATTCAACCAAAATGACAGTGTCCTGCAAGAATGGAAACATTTTTACAGAAATATAATCTTACAGGCTTAGATCTGAAAGAGAGGGAATTATTAGGTGCTGAAATATCAGTAAAAGATATTGAAGAGTCCATTAGATCTTTGAAAAACGGAAAGGCCGCAGGCCCTGATGGCTTAAACTCTGAATTTTATTTAAAAAAATCATTATTTGATTTCTCCACGTCTACAGACATTATATAATTATGCTTTTACTCAACAGATACTGCCAGAAACTTTAAAACAAATCATCAATAACACTTATACCAAAAATGGATAAAGACCTTGAGGATCCAGGTTCATATACAGCAATTGCTCTTTCAAACACCGATCAGAAGATATTAACTAAAATTTTTGCCCATA
This sequence comes from Okamejei kenojei, assembly GCA_035221665.1. NCBI lineage: Eukaryota > Metazoa > Chordata > Chondrichthyes > Rajiformes > Rajidae > Okamejei > Okamejei kenojei. The sequence continues at coordinate 935,928 of CM069155.1, forward strand.
GATTGTTTAGTGATTCATACATTATACATCCCGATCAAACAGGTTTTATCACAAAACGTTATTCATTTTATAACCTGAGACGATTATATAATATTATATATTCAAATAGAATAGCTAATGTAGATTTAGCAGTCAAATCATAGATGCTGAAAAAGCATTTGATCAGGTGGTACAGCTATTTTCGGTGATGGAAAATTTTCAATTGGGTGAGAAGTTTTGCACATGGGTTAAACTCCTATATACTAATCCAACAACTAGAATATTGACAGATCAAATGTTATCACCCAAATTTATCTAGGAGGCCCTAGCTATTGAACCACTTGCAAAAAATGTGTTATCCAGACCCCATCCAGAAATCTATGGGTATAATACTAAAGATACAGTTAATAAAATGTCTTTATATGCAGATGATGTATTACTATACATTACAAACCCAGAAACTAGCATTCCAAACTTGCTAAATCTTATATCTCAATTTGGCTCATTCTCGGGATATAGAATTAATTGGAACACAAGTGAAATATTGCCAATAACAGAACTTAACCTACATACATTGCAACAATCTCTTTTTAAAATAGTCTATGTAAATATAAATATCTTGGAATTTATGTGGCTAAGAAATAAACTTCTTTATTTAAATTAAATTTTCCCCCTTTACTTAATAAACTGCATAAGAATATTCAGTATTGGAAAACACTTCCCATCTCAATGCGCGGTAGAATTAATGCCATAAAAATGATTTTCCTTCCACAATTACTGTACCTTTTTCAATCAATTCCGATATATCTCCCAAAAATGTTTTTTAAAAAATTGATTCTATTGTTACAAGTTTTATTTGGGATTATAAGAACCATAGAATAAGTAAAAAACATGTATGGAGATGAAACATGTATGTATTAAGATGAATGGAGGATTAGTTTTACCAATTTTTTTTATTTTATTTTTTGGCAGTTAATATTAAAAATATAAACTTTTGGTTGGAAGATATGGATCAACAACCAGATTGATTAAAGATGGAAAAGGAAGATTATCTTTTGAAATTGGCGCGATTTTGTTAGCTCTCACAAAACTGAATTAAAAATCTTATTGTGAAAATCTGACAATGGTATACGAACTTGGAAACAATTAAAAATGTTTTAAAAATTGGATAATTTATCACTCCTTCTCCCCATTGTAAATAATCCTTCATTTAAACCTCTGTGTTGGATAAAGGTTTTGTATGATGGAAAAATTATGGAATTAAAAAGGTGGGACACCTTTACAGAAAATATTTTTTTTTTCATTTCTGGAGTTAGAACAGAATTATAGACTACATTCAAATTTTTTTTTAGATATTTACAACTTGGAGATTGAGTTAAATCACATACACAAGAATATAGAACTATGGAGCCAGAGATCCTTGATGAATGTTTGAATAAACATCACAACACTGATAAATTAGTATCTCACATTTATAATATTCTTTTAGATAGTGAGGTCCCGTAGATGGAACTATATAGACAAGCATGGGAAAATGAACTAGCTCAATCTATAATGAAAGATGTATGGGATGAAAGTTTACAGCAAAGTTTACAACATATACATCACTACAACATATACATCCAAATATTTCTCCTATTTGTGACAAATATCAATATTTAGAAGCTAATTTAACTCATACTTTTGTAAACTGTACAAAAATTAAAAATATCTGGACGGATACTTTTAAAATTATTTCTGAAGTTGTTAATATCCAATTGGACCCTGATCCAAAACTAATACTATTAGGAATATCGGAACAAAGCTTAAAACTTACAACAAACCAAAGAAATTTTGATTAGAGTATAATAATTGGAGAAAAATTAATATTAATATTTTGGAAAAACCCAACAACCCCCACAATTAAAATGTGTATTATGTCTGAGATCCTACACTTCGAAAAAATTAGATTTGTCTTAATTGACAAACCAGAATTATTTGCTAAAATATGGTCTCCATTTATTGATTTTCTGAAAGGGTAAATTGGTTCAGCACGGAAGCTTGACTGAAACTTGAATCCAGGATTGGATGAATAATTACACTTTATAATCTACGGACCTATCTCCAAAATTGTGATATTGGCAATTTTTGTTTTCTCCTTCCCTTCTTTCTGTAGCTCTATCTTTCAAAAAAATCTATTAAAAAATAAATAAATAAAAGCTGTGGTAATATGAAATTGATAAACAAATTGTGTTTTGATTATGATATGTATATGCTTCTAATAAAAATATTTTTAAAACATGTATAGACATTTTATTTGTTAACAAGAATGAACAGAATTATGAATCTAACCTTAGATCACACACACAAACTGTTCCTGCGCAAAGCTGATTACACTAAGAGTCCGGTTGGGTCAAGTCCGAAGACTGAAATGGACTAAAAAAAGGTCACGACTAATACACGTCAGCCCATTGCATTTCGCAGGAGTGGCCTATCTTGCTCCGCTATAGGGTCTTTGATATATATATATATATATATATATATCAAAGACCCTATATATATATATATATATAGGGTCTTTGATATACTAATTTCTTTGTTTGAGCACATGTGTCCCTTTTGCTGAACTGGAGCAGAATAGCTTCCCAGAGCAGGACAGGGAAGCAAGGTCATCTCGGTGAAAGAAAGGCTTTTTACAGCATTCTAGTCGGTGTTTACACTGAATGGACTAAGGGGTGCACAAACAATAATTATCATTTGGGTTCTCATCCAGGATGTGAGAGGAGGCCCTTGCAGGTTTGCGGTAGAAGAGTTGATTTGTCGGATCAATCAAGGGACGGAATTGGGCACCCAATCTAAGTGGTTTTACTCCATTGGTCTTCCTCCAATTCACTGATCCATCAATTTGCTGGCCTTCGAGACGTTCCCCGACAAGATTGTGGTTCGTAGTCCGAAGAATATTGATATTGGGTCGGTTATATGGATAAAGAGGTTCAACTAAGGAAGAATTTCAAGATTCAAGAGTCAAGATTCAAGATTCAAGATTCAAGAGAGGTTATTGTCATGTGTCCCAAATAGGACAATGACATTCTTGCTTTGCTTCAGCACAACAGAACTATAGAAGACATGAATACGGAACAGATCAGTGTGTTCATATACCATTGTGAAAATATATACACACATGAATAAATAAAACGGATAAAGTGCAAATAAACAGATAATGGGCTATTTTACTTCGGAGTCACGTGAGTGACTAAGTGAAGAAGTCCCGTCTGGCGCATGATCGGCATTACGTCAACGCTGTCGGTAGGCAAAGAGCTGCAGAGCGCAGCTCCAGCAGCGGTAAGGAACAGGCCCGCAGGTAAGTGGATTGAATTATTTACAGGGCGTGTTTCAAACTCCGTGGTGCTGGCGTGCACAGCCAGCTGGAGTTGAAAGGAAAAGAGAAAAAACTCCGGAGGAAAAACGGAGGTTAAAATGCGTTCCGGGTAGAAGCTCAGCGATCGGGACAGCAGATTAGTGCGGAGCCGGTTCTGATACCGGTGGCCGTTAAAATTAACCGTAGGGAGCATTTAGTCGCTCCACAAATCAAATGCAATGCATTTTTAATGTAATGTTGCCCCTTGTCTGGACCTTGAGTCCGTAATAAAGTTATTATTATTATTATTATTATTATTATTATTATTATTATTATTATTATTATTATTATTATTATTATTAAAAGCCACGGGAAGAATCTCATGTGGGGAAGAAAATAAAGAAGTGTGAGAGGCTGTGGTTTTAGATAATTCTAATAAGGAAAGGCTTCCAGACAAGAAAGCTTTATGGCTCAGAATGAATTAAATGGAGAAATACTACAGATTATTTTTCAACCAAGCGTCTAAAAACCCAGAATATTCCCAGGCAGGCCCGGAGGGGTTTCCATATCAAGTATATGGTGCTTTTACCACTGTGGGAATATGAACCTCGGATTGGGCTGGAGGTAGTCTCCTTGAGCAAGTCTCAGGAGTACCAGGGCAGTAAAAAACTGACCCTGAAAGTGGTGTTTTTGGTCATAAGTACTCACCACAGCACAAGTATAAATCCAGGTGTACTTAATGGGTATAGAGTATGATACCTGAAGGAAGCGGTGAGGCCATGTAAGGTAACCATGGTGGCCAACATCAATTGTTTTCTCACCAGCTTCAGGAGGCTGTTATGGTTGAAACAGCAGATTTATATGAAAACACTTGTGCTTTATAGGGTGCCAACGGTGAATCCGATTAAGGCACCCATGTCTTCAATAGTGTGGAGGCACAGGGAATACGATTGCAAAGAATTTCAAGTTTGCGGGTGACACTACTTATGGGAAGCAAGTGAAAGATTGTGCAATGACCAAAAATGTAAAACAAGACAAATGGTATTGTTTTATAGCTCATATGTTGAGCTCAATGGTATGAAATAATATAGTAAGATTAAATGAGAACTTACCAGTGCGAAGTTTGATCCTTATTTTATGAGGAGTGACGTTGAGGATTACGTGAAGAAGCCCCGCCAGGCACATGCGCGTCATACTTCAAAGCAGCGGCATGAAAACACAGAAAACAAATAGCCGAAGTAACATAGTAAGGCTTTAAGAAGACTAGAACTACCAGATGATCGCTTAGATTATGAGGGTGGGAGCGGAGGGCACGTAATCCCTCAACGTCACTCCTCATGAAATAAGGATCAAACTCCGAACTGGTAAGTTCTTGTTTAATCTTACTATTTTACTTCGGAGTCACGTGAGTGACTACGTGAAGATTTCAAAGCTCTGTGTTTCCATGCTGTAGATGCACTCCATACGACAATCTGCTTCGGTTGACACAGTAGTAAACAAATAATATATTGAACATTGCATGAATTATTCAATAACTATTTTAATAGTGATAACAAAAAACAGTAATAACCCCTCTGTCCCGGGGGGAAATTACAAACAATAATCGATATAAACAAAGCCACAGAATTAAATGGAACCCAAAACAGCAGGCCCAAACCGTGGCACTGTCTGAACAGGTTTGTCATAAAAACGAGAAAAAGTTGACTCTCTAGACCATCCTGGCAAGGATTTGGTCTAGCGGCACGTCCTGAGCCTTTGCCGCGGATGTAGATGCCGCCCTGGTGGAGTGAGATTTAAACACATCCGTGTCGACTCCAGCATAATTGAGAACCTGTTTCAACCATCTAGAAATAGTTTGTACTGACACTTGTTTATATGGCTTTTTGTGACTAAGGAGCAGTCCTGTCTCAGAACCTCTGCTACTCCTTGTTAACGCAATATATTGGGTTAAATGTTTAACTACACATAACATTTGGTCAACAGGATATGCTTTAAACATCACCTTGGTTCCTGACATTCCTGGTCTGCTTTGTTTGATTAAATCACAGACATAAAATGTAATGTCATTGAGAGAGAAATGCATACAATCTATTCTTAACAAGTGTAATGGTTGTACACGTTGTGCTGAAACCAGTGCCATTAGCATAACCACTTTAACAGTTAATTTTTGCAAAGATAATGACGTAATTGCCGAAGCAGTGTGAGAACTATACTGATATCCCAGATTGCTGTGTTTCTGGGCTGAGGAGGGTTTTTGTTAAAAATTCCTCTCATAAACCGGGATACTAACGGATGAGACCCGATAGGTTGTTGTTCTGAAGACTGCCCTAAATAAGAGGACAAAGCACTGCGAGCAGTGTTAATAGCACTGTAACTGAGGTGCTCATCAAAATGCAAATTAACAAGGAACTCCAACACATCACATATGCTAGCAGTATCATAAGATATATTGGATTGTACACAGACCATCTCCCATTTCTTTATGTGTACCATGTATTGTTTTTGAGTGCTATTTCTCCAGCCTGCAGTGATAACCTCCATGGTCCTGTTCGATAATCCAAGCCCGTGGAATGGTCTGGTCAGAACCTGCAGACCAACAAATTGATACGGTCATGTAATGGGTAACTTTCTCCTGTAACCGGATGCACCAACAAATTAGTGCAGCTGGGAATCATCATAAATGGCTGTGCCATCATTCTCAGTACCAATGCGAACCATGGTTGTTTTGGCCAATCTGGGACCACCAAAACGCCGGTGGCGGAGTCACACTCTATTTTGATGAGACATTTGGTGATCAGGCAGAATGGAAGAAATGCATAAAAGAATGAGTGTCCCCAATGTAACGAGAACGCATTGACAGCTACTGCACCTAGATCTGGCTCCCAGGAGACATATTTAGGCAACTGGTGATTCAGCCGGGTTGCGAAGAGATCAATATCTGGCAATCGAAATCGAGTAACAATCGTTTGAAATATTTTAGCATTCAACATCCAGTCTATATTGGCATTAAACTTGCTCGACCTAAGGTCTGCTACCACATTGTCTATACCTGGTAGATAGATGGCTGAAACCCAGATGTTCCTTCAAATAACCCAATGCCAGATAACATTAGCCAAGTTATCACATAACACTGATCTAGCTCCTCCCATATGATTAATATATGCCACAGCTGTGGTGTTATCAATCTGGAGTTGAACGTGTAAATCAGTCATTGTGGAGCAATATGCTTTTAACATATTTTTGCCATAAAATGCCCCCAATAATTCCAGATAATTAATCCCATGTGTGTGGAGAAGCAAGTCTTCTTGTTCAGTCCATTTACCCCCACAGCTAGACTCTGTGTCTGTAGCCCTCCCCCATCCGAGAGCGCTAACATCAGTCTGTAAGATCACTGAAGGTTCGTCCACCAAAATGTGATTGGTGGCTTGACTAACATTAACAATCCACCACTGCAATTCTGCTAGAGCCGTGGTTGGTAACTGCATAACCCGATCAAAATGGCCTGCATTTCGGTTCAATGCATGTTCTCTTGCTCTTTCGCAAATGTTGATAATGCAAAGGTCCGAACTGTACTGCAGGAAAGGCTCCTACCATTTTCCCACTGACATTGGCAACGTCTCGGTTGGAGGGATAAAGGTTTTGTGTAAGGCAAATAGAGACATTAACAATATCTATTACCTTGGCTGTTGGTAATGTGACTGTCTTCAGCTGACTCTGTAGAGTTGCTGACAATTAAGATATCATCTAAATAAGCCATGACAATGTGATTGTGGGCCTTCAACAGCCCCAGCACAGGTTTGACCAATTTAGTAAATAGCCTAGGTGCTGAACTTAATCCATTAGGTAATGCTTTATATTGCCACAGCTGTCCCATCCAATTAAATTTCAAGTACCTGCGATAATGAGCATGAATTGGCACCGAATAACAGGCATCTTGTAAATCAATGGTGGCCATATATCAACCCTGTGACATCAGCTGCTTGGCAGTAACAAATGTGTCCATTTTAAAAGGCCTATAGAGAACTGAAGCATTTAATTAAGTGAGGTGCAGAATTACTCTACAACCACCATCTTTATTTTAGGTCTGGGAAAAATATTAGACACAAATTGTTGAGGACTTGTCAATCACACCTTTTCGGGATAAATTCTGAATCTCCACATTTACCTGCTCAGTCTCTGGAGCAGAAAAACACCAACATTTTACTAGGCTTGTGCTGGTGAGGTGGATCTATCCCTGAGATAAACTCAATGCTAGAACCGGACACAGTATTTAGTATAAACATATCAGACGTTATACAGCACCATTCAGTATAAAACAATTGTAATCTACCTCCAATAGGAGGTTGCACACCAGAATTCTTAACCTGAACACAAAGTCCCTCTACCTCTCCAGGTGGCTTGTAAGGCTGTTGTCTGGCCGTATTGGGGTTGTAGGCAAACTGCCGTGGTGGATATCCTCGTTGCCACCCTGGTCTCCTCTGCAGGGCCCAGACCCTATAGTTTTTGCCTCCTCGTCAATATCCCGAATTTGTTTCACGAGATCATTACCAAAGAGGAGGTCATTGGTCGCCTTACAGAGCGCAGCAAACTTTTGATTCAGGGTCATCCTGATGGCGATTTTTCAAATACAATTAACCTCAAAGAAAGCGTTGCACATCATAGCCAACATGTCTTTTTGTAATTGAGTTAACATGGTCCTTCGGACCATGGTGCCAAATGCAGTGATCGTAGCCGCTACCAGTTTGAGGACGTGTTGGTAGCGTATCTCCTGACCCCTCATAAGAAGGAGTCATAGGTGCCATATTGCTGGGTTCACCGTAGGCACTCTTAACGATGCACAGTTGACAGGTGTTTTGTATTTATTACTGGTCTCTTGGATGACCGATAGCTGTAGCTGGTGAGAAACTAAATAATTAATGTTATTTGTAAGGTACACCTCCATTGCCTCACCAGTTCCCTCCGGAATAGCAAAGATCATCGCTATGTCCGGGACACCCGGAGCGTGGCTCTTGTGCTCTGGTGTTTGCACATAAGCAGGGACACCAGACTCAGGGTCAACTGCATCCTGCCCCGCATCTCCCAATTGATAATCCAGGGAGGCATCCCCCAGTCCTATACGAGGCGCTGGAAGGAACTCCCCTTGGTGGTATTCCATATAGTCCCCTTCATAAGGGCCCTGCTGCTCAGCAGCCGGGGGAAGTACTGGGGCCTTAGCCCCTTGTTGTATCAGAATCTGGAGCATATTCTCCATATGCTGCATTCTGCCCAACAACTTTTTATTACCTGGGGGAGAGGCACCAGCTTGATCAGACTCGTCTGATAATACTGGCCTGTTTGATTTTCGTTGAGCCTTCCTGTGGCTCTCAGCTGGCTCAGCCTGCTCAGTGTGAGGAACTATCCTAGAGGATTCGCTATTGACTTCAGCTGCCGGTGAAACGGCACCCAGTATCGGAACCGGAGTTGCCGCGCTTATCTCCCGACCCGATCGAAAGTGCGAGTCGTCGTGGGACCCACGCTTTGAGCGAACCCTCCGTCCGGACCTATCCATCTCTAAAACTCCGACTGATTACTCGAGCCTGCTTTACGGAGTGAAATACTCTGCAGGGAAAGTTGTTTAAAACACTTACCTGCAAGTTCTACTTACCTCTGGTGGAGCTGCGCCCTCCAGCCCATTCAGTGCGACATGCGCGGACGTAATGACGCGTGTGCGCCTCGCGGGGCTTCTTCACGTAGTCACTCACGTGACTCCGAAGTAAAATTGCCATTCGGACCATTTTGCACTTTAGATTTGTAGGTCAATACAGATCAAGCTATGTTCAAACTCCTGGTTATTACGGAATAAACCTGCCTAAAACAAATCAAAGACATTGATAAAGAGGCAAAGACTATTAGCCTCATAAAACTTTTGCAAAATTGGCTGGTCCAATGTGAAGGGGATTTGATATATGGATCAAACAGAGGCAGGAGTATGGTGAGGAAGTATTTTCATCCAGCACAGCCTTACGTTAGCCCATATTGTTGGGGAAGAAGGCCATCACGTGCATTTGGAGAGGTACAAAAACTTTATTCTATCACAGAGGAAGCTTTTGTTGAACCTCCGATTGGTGGTAGATTGCAGGTGTGTTATGATTAATGATATTGCATAACAGCTGATCGGTTTATATTAGATACTGTGTAAGGATCTAGAATAAAATTTGTAGAAGGAATTGATCCACCTGTAGAGAATAAACCTGATCCTATTTTATGTTTCTGCACCTGAAAAATCTCAAATAAAGAAGGTAAGACATTTATTTAGGAAAAGTGTAATGGGAAAAAAAACAAAGCAAAACAGAGTAAGCATCCACAACAAATTGTATCAAATAATTTCCCCAGGTAGAAGGAAGATGGTGGTTGTAGAGTCATTCTAGACATCACACACTTTAATACATTTGTCCAGTATAAAACATTTCAAAATGGACACCTTCAACACTGCAAGGCAGTTGTTATCAACAAGTTGTAATTGGTTACTTAGAATTAAAGGATGCGTATGATTTAGTACCAATTTATCATCATGTTCACAGGTACTTGAAAATTAATTAAATGGGTCAGCTATGGCAATTTAAGGCATTATCTAATGGATTAAACTCAGCTTCTAGGCTGTTCACGCAATGGTTGAAACCAGCACTTGCACTGATAAGGACACATGGTCATGGTTTATCTTGATGACATTTTTAATTGGCAATGCTGATCAGGTCAGCTGAAAAATTAGTGCAGCAACTACAAGCCTGTTGAAAGGCTAGGGTCCTGATCCATTCAACAAAATCTAAGCTTCAGCCATCCCCAACAATTTACTATTTGGGGTTTGTGAGTGATTCAGTACCATGTTCGGTAAATTTACCAAGAGACAAAGTGTCAATATTACAAATGTGTGTCGTTGCCTTGTGACAAGCATTATCCCTCCATCCGAGAAGGAGCTTAGGTAAATTAGTAACACTATTTCTATAGTAGAGTTGGTCAACTGCATACCAAAAAAAGCTCCAAAGGGCAAAAACACAAGCCCTAGAAGAGTGTGCAGGCCATTTTGACTGGCCTATGCAATTGCCAAAGGACGCTTTATCATAATTACAGTGGTGGATTGAGAATGTTCCACAAGCTGCTTAAAAACATATTAGCTCAGCAGCCAGCAGTCATTGCAAACTGAAGCAAATATTCTCGGATGGTGGATAACTTCTTGGTTTTTTTGGGCTAAGATAAGTGTAATATCTGTTCTTCTCAGGTTAATATCTGATATGTCCCTTACCTAGGGGGTTACGGACAATAACACCAGGGGATGGCAGATGGATTGTCCAAGAAACTTATTTCTCCAAACATTTGGTATTAATTATTTGGAGTTGTTAGGAGCTTTTATGGATTAAAAGCTTGTTGTTCTACTATGAAAGATTTGCAAGTCCAATTACAAGTAGACAATACCACAGCTGTGGCATATATCAATCACATGGGTTGAGTAAGATCATTATCATGTGATTATCTGGTTAACCAGATGTGGCATTGGTGTATCTTTAAGAATATTTGGCTTTCAGCTATCTATCTCAGGGAGAGACAATATTGTGGCAGACAACAGATCACGAAAATTTAAAGACAACACAGAATGGATATTAAATCCACAAGTTGGAAAACATTGTCAGTGGTATGGATTACCTGACATTGATCTGTTTGAGTCTAGATTAAATCACTAATTGCCCAAATATGTCTCATGGGAATCAAACCCAGGAGCAGTAGCTGTGGATGCATTCTCACTACATTGGGAGGGAAATGTGTTCTTTTATGTTCCCCATTCTGTCTGATTAGGCAATGTCTGATGAAAATATAGCAAGACTCTGCCACGGGCGGTTTGGTGGCCCAAATCTGACACAGTCATGGTTCTCATTTATGTTTAGAATGATACTCTAACCCTTTATGACGATTCCTAGCTGCAGTAATTTGTTGCAGAAATTCATCCATGGCATGATCATATGAATTTATTAATCTGCAGGTTCTGACCAGACCATTACAAGAGCTTGGACTGTCGGATAGGACTATGAATGTCATAATTGCAGCTTGGAAAAATAGCATTAAAAACAATATTTTGTTTATATAAAGAAATTGGAAGTCTTTGGTAGACAGTCAAAGATATTTTATCATACTGCTAACATATCAGATATATTGGAGTTCCTTGCTGGATTGCATTTTTGATCAGCACCTAAGCGATAGGGCCATTAATAGGGCTCATAGTGCTTTATCGTCCAATTTAGGACAAATTGCTGACCATGAGTCTATCGGGTCTCATCCGTTAAAAAGGAATAAATATTAAAATCTGCCCAAAGTAGAAATACAGAAGTTTGGGAGGTCAGCATAGTTCTTACTTTGCTTAGGCAATGGGCTCCAATTCTATCACTGTTTCGGAAGTTAACATTTGAAGTAATAATGCTCATGGCTTTAGTATCAGCACAAAGAGTGCAAACATTGCAAATGTTACGTTGGACTGTATGCATGTGGCTACAGATAACAATGTCTTATATGTTTATGACTTAACCAAACAAAGCACACCAGGAGGAGCTAGAACCAAGGTAAATTTTGAAGCATATCCTGTCGACCAAAAATTGTTTGTGGTTAAGCATTGACTCAATATGTTGAAGTAGGCAAGAGTCTCCGTGGTGGTGAGACAGCGCTATTTATAACACACAAAAACCACATAAAAGTATCAGTACAAAATGATGGTTCCCGATAGTTACATTCTAGATGGTTAAAACAGGTTTTGGGACTCAGCAGGAGTAGACATTGAGATGTTAAAAATTACTCCACCAGGGAGGTAGGTACGTCCACGGCAAAGGCACAGGACGGGCCACTCGATCAAAAAATTAGAGGCCGTAGGATGATGTAAAAGAAACTTTTCAAGGTTTACGAGAAACCAGTTCTCAGAGTGTCAGGGTTGGACATGCAGTGTTGGGTTCTCTTTGATTGTGCTTTGTTTTATATTATCGATTTATATCTTTGGTTATAAATCTTCCCCTATGATAGAAGGGTTATTACTTTCATTCTTTTATAATGAAAAGACTTATTAGATAAACTAAAGAAATGTTTAAAAGATGTATGATTTACTCACTACTGTGTTGATTGAGCCAGAGTGTCATATGGAATGAATCTACAACATAAAAAGCACAGAGCTACAAAATCTTCACGTAGTCACTCTGAATTAAAATAGTAAGATTAAATGAGAACTTACCAAGTTTGAAGTTTGATCGTTATTTTATGAGGAGTTACGATGAGGGATTATGTGCCCTCCACTCCCAACCCTCATAAAATAAATGATCATCTGGTAGTTCTAGTCTATGTTGAGCCTTACTATCTTACTCCGGCTATTGGTTTTGTGTTTTTCATGCCGCTGCTTTGAAGTATGCCGATCATGCGCCAGGCGGGACTTCTTCACGTAATCCCTCATCGTAACTCCTCATAAAATAACAATCAAACTTCAAACTTGGTAAGTTCTCGTTTAATCTTACTATTAATGTTCAGAGTTTTGATTGAGTTGAGTTCAATTGGCTGATGTCTGTGGGGGAGAGCTGTTTCTGAACCTGGATGTTGCAGACTTCAGGCTCCTGTACCTTCTACCTGAAGGTAGCAGGCAGATGAGTGAGTGGCCAGGATGGTGTGGGTCCATGCTGCCAGCCTTTTTGAGGCAGCAACTGTGATAGATCCCCTCGATGGTAGGGAGGTCAGAGCCGATGATGGACTAGGCAGTGTTTACTACTTTTTGTAGTCTTTTCGGCTCCCGGGCGCTCAGGTAGCCGAACCAAGCTACGATGCAACCCTGTCAGCGTCACTGTGTACCTGTATAAGTTAGAGAGAGTCCTCCTTGACATACCGACTCGTCGTAATCTTCTCAGGAAGTAGAGGCGCTGATGTGCTTTCTTTATAATTGCATCCGTGTTCTCGGATGAGGAGAGTTCTTCAGAGATGGGCACACCCTGGAATTTGAAGCTCTTGACCGTTTCCACCATCGACCAATTGATATAAACGGGACTGTGGGTCCCCATCCTACCTCTTCCAAAGTCCACAATCAGTTCCTTGGTTTTGCTGGTGGTGAGGGCCAGGTTATTGTGCTGGCACCATTTGGTCAGTCGGTCGATCTCTCTTCTATACTTTGACTCGACCCCATCAGTGATACGCCCCACAACAGTGGTGTCGTCAATGAACCAGATGTTGGAGTTCGCACTATGACCAGCTACGCTGTCATGAGTATAGAGCAGGGGGCTGAGCACGCAGCCTTGAGGTGCTCCCGTGCTGATCGAGGCTGACACCTTTCCACCAATTCGAACAGTCGGTCTGTGAATGAGGAAGTCGAGGATCCAATTGCAGAGAGATGCGCAGAGACCCAATAACATAGAAAATATAGAAACATAGAAAATAGGTGCAGGAGGAGGCCATTCGACCCTTCAAGCCAGCACCACCATTCATTGTGATCATGGCTGATCATCCTCCTAGCAATAACCCATGCCTGCCTTCTGCCCATATCCCTTGACTCCACTAGCCCCTAGAGCTCTATCTAACTCTCGCTTATATCCATCCAGTGACTTGGCCCCCACTGCCCTCCGTGGCAGGGAATTCCATAAATTCACAACACTCTGGGTGAAAAAGTTTTTTCTCACCTTAGTCTTAAATGACCACCCCTTTATTTTAAGACTGTGGACCCTGGTTCTGGACTCGCCCAACATTGGGAACATTTTTCCTGCATCTAGCTTGTCCAGTCCTTTTTTAAAAATAATTTTATATGTTTCTATAAGATTCCCCCTCATCCTTCTAAACTCTAGTGAATACAAGCCTAGTCTTTTTAATCTTTCCTCATATGATAGTTTCACCATCCCAGGGATTAATCTCGTGAACCTACGCCATACTGCCTCAATCACAAGGATGTGCTTCCTCAAATTAGGAGACCAAAACTGTACACAATACTCCAGATGTGGTCTAACCAGAGCCCTCTACAACTGCAGAAGATCCTCCTTACTCCAAACTGAAATCCTCTTGTTATGAAGGCCAACATTCCATTAGCTTCCTTCACTGCCTGCTGTACCTGCACGCCAACTTTCAGTGACCGGCGTACAAGGACGCCCAAGTCTCGCTGCACCTCCCCCATACCTGACCTAACCCCATTGAGATAATAATCTGCCCCCTTGCTTTTGCCGGCAAAGTGGTTAACCTCACATTTATCTATATTATACTGCATCAGCCACGCATCTGCCCACACACTCAACTTGTCCAGGTCACCCTGCAACCTCCTAACATCCTCTTGTTGCGGCCCCAACACTGAGCCTTGCGGCACTCCACTCGCCACTGCCTGCCATTCTGAAAGGGACCCATTCACTCCTACTCTTTGCTTCCGGTCTGCAAACCAATTTTCTATCCATGTGAACACCGTACCCCCAATACCATGTGCTCTAATTTTAGTCACCAGTCTCCCGTGCTGCACCTTATCAAAGGCTTTCTGAAAGTCTAGATATACTGCATCCACTGGCACCCCTTCATCCATTTTACTTGTCACATCCTCAAAAAATTCCAGAAGATTAGTCAAGCATGATTTCCCTTTCATAAATCCATGTTGACTGGACTAATCCTTTTACTGCTATCCAAATGCCCCATTATTATCCCTTTACTCATTGACTCCGGCATCTTTCCCACCACCGAAGTCAGGCTAACTGGTCTGTAATTCCCCGTTTTCTCTCTCGCTCTTTTCTTGAAAATTGGGATAACATTAGATATCCTAAAATCCACAGGAACCTATCCTGAATCTATTGAACATTGAAAAATAATCACCAATGCATCCACTATTTCTAGAGTCACCTCCCTGAGGACCCTGGGATGCAGACCATCAGGCCGAGGGGATTTATCATCCTTCAGTCCCATTAGCCTACCCAATACTATTTCTCACCTAATGAAAATTCCTTTCTGTTCCTCTTCCCCCTTAGATCCCCTGTCGTCCAGTACATCTGGGAGATTGTTTGTGTCTTCCTTAGTGAAGACAGATCCGAAGTACCTATTCAACACTTCTGCCATTTCCTTGTTGCCCATAATGGGGAGACAAAGAGAGCCTCTACGCGGCCTCCTCCAGTAGCTTACAGGCTCATAAGCCCACAATGCAAAACCAATGTCTTTTCCACGTCTGCACACCGCTTAAAGCCATACATCCCCAGACCAGGTGGCACCGTTAAATGCCGCCAACTGTCGAGGTTTAGCACTACTGCAGCTCAATGTTGAAGGCCTTACCACCGCCAAGCTAAACGTCATTGAACAGATAAAACAAGGCGACTATAGTTTTACTGCAGGAGACTCACACCGAAAACAAGAACTTCCTGAAACTTCCTGGGTAAACCCTGGCCGGTCACACCGCCGACAAACATCATGGCATAGCAACGTTTGTTCGTAACGACATGGCCTGGTCAGCCATAGCACAGTCCGCAGAGGATGCAGAGGTAGAATGGATCACAATCAAAGTGCAAGACACTACCATCGTCAACATTTAAAAGCCGCCTCCGAGCAGGTTGGTCCCAACATCTCTGCCAGATGTCCCAGCCGCTGCCATGTATGCTGGTGACTTCAACAGCCATCATACAGACTGGGCATGCAGCAGCTCCAACGCTGATGGCCACTTCCTGGCAGAATGGGCCTCAACTGCTGATGCAACACTCCTATACGACCCAAAGGAGCCACGCACTTTCTACTCTGCACGCTGGAACAGCACCACCAACCCGGACCTGGCCTTCGCAAAATGTCGCAACAACGAACCGCTCCCAGTAAGACACATCCTGAACAGGTTTCCCCGGTCACACCATTGACCATTGCTCATAACCATTCCATCTCTGGTCCAGCCTGTGAAAGGGAAAGACGTCAAGAGGTGGAGCTTCCGGAAAGCAAACTGGGTAGGCTTCACACAACAAGTGAATAAGGCACCCACGCCACACCAACCTGAACAACTCCTACAACTCATAATGCAAGATGCAAGATGCTGCTAGCCTCCACCAAGAAGAACATCCCCCGCGGTGTAAGTAAAGCCTATGTTCCCTGCTGGGATGACGAATGTGAAGACCTACTTCGCGCCCACACAGAATCATAAACCAGCAAAGACAGGGACAAAGCAGCGAATTACCTAATCTGCAGACTAAATGAGAAACGCAGGCAAAGATGGATGTAGACAGTCGAATCAATTGATTTCACACACTCCAGCCGTCAGGAGTGGCAGACCATGAACAAGCTGATGGGCAGGTTGACAACCTCAGCACAGTTTCCCATCACTGCAAATTCCATCGCGTCACTACTGCTGAGCAACGGCCGCTTCCCCAACGCAGACAAGGACTTCACCAGAACAACATCGGCGAGAGTCCACGAGCTACACAGGGCCCCGAGCTGCGACTCCAACCTATCCCACGATTTCACAACACAAGAAATTGAGCAGGCCATCCGACGGCTGAAAACCGGCAAGGCACCAGGCACCGGCGGCATCCACCCGAAATAAAACACCAAGGCAAGGAGGCAACTGACTGGCTGTGCTCCTTCCTCTCCACGTGTTTCCGCTGCCTGAAGCAGCCAAAGATCTGGCGCATGTGCCAAGGTGATCGCTCTGCCGACGCCAAACAAGCCTCGCGATGACCCCAAGGGATATCGACCCATCTCACTGCTGTGTGTTCCATACAAGCTCCTGGAACGTCTCCTCCACACACGTCTCAATCCAGTGATTGACCCCAGCTGCCTAAAGAACAGGCTGGCTTCCGAAGCGGTAGGTCAACGGCGGATCAGATGACCCTCCTGTGCCAAGACATAGAAGGCAACTTCAGGCAGGGGAGAAGGCTGGCCCTGTCTTCTTGGGCCTCACAGCCGCATATGATACTTTCTGGCTGCGTGGACTACACATGAAGCTTCTGGAAACCATCCCAGACAAGCACAGGGTGAGCTTCATCATGGACATGCTGAGCAACCGCAGCTTCAGGCTATGCACCAGCAGCGGGCAATGCAGCAGGGTGAGGAACCTTAAGAACCGTGTCCCACAGGGCTCAGTGTTGGCACCAATGCTGTTCAACATCTACATCCATGACCTGCCTGCAACCCAGTCAAAGAAGTATGGCTATGCTCATGACCTGGCCATCCTACTCAGTAAGCCATCCTGGGAGCAGCAGAAGAGGGCCTCTCTGAAGACATGAACATCCTGTCTTCATACCTGAGGAACTGGCGCCTCAAGCTCAGCATGGGTAAGACAACATCTTCAATGTTCCACCTCAACAACAGGGAAGCAGCCCGCGAGATGAACGGCATGGTGGATAACACCCGGTTACAGTCCCAGCCCGAGCCCACGTACCTCGGTGTGAAGCTCCTCAGAATGTCGTAATTCAAACAACACCTGGACGGTGCCAAGGCAAAGACAAGCGCCCTTGCCGCACTGATTCGCCGCCTAGCCGGCACCACATGGGGAGCCACGACGAAGACACTGCGCATGTCCACAGTGGCCCTGGTGTTCTCAGCCGCAGAGTACTGCGCCCTAGTCTGGTGCCGTAGCCCTATATAACCATATAACCATATAACCATATAACAATTACAGCACGGAAACAGGCCCTCTCGGCCCTTCCAGTCCGTGCCGACCATTTGTTTTCCCCTAGTCCCATCTACCTGCACTCAGACCATACCCCTCCATTCCCTTCACGTCCATATACCTATCCACTTTACTCTTAAATGTTAAAATCGATCCTGCCTCCACCACTTCTGCTGGAAGCTCATTCCACACAGCCACCACCCTCTGAGTAAAGAAGTTCCCCCTCACGTTACGCCGAAACTTCTGTCCTTTAATTCTCATATCATGCCCTCTTGTTTGAATCTTCCCTACCCTCAATGGGAAAAACGTATCCACGTTAACTCTGTCTATCCATATAACAACCATATAACCATATAACAATTACAGCACGGAAACAGGCTCTCTCGGCCCTTCCAGTCCGTGCCGACCATTTATTTTCACCTAGTCCCATCTAACTGCACTAAGACCATACCCCTCCATTCCCTTCCCGTCCATATACCTATCCACTTTACTTTTAAACGTTAAAATCGATCCTGCCTCCAACCACTTCTGCTGGAAGCTCATTCCACATAGCCACCACTCTTTGAGTGAAGAAGTTCCCCCTCATGATACCCCTAAACTTCTGTCCCTTAATTCTCATGTCATGCCCACTTGTTTGAATCTTCCCTACCCTCAATGGGAAAAGCTTATCCACCTCAACTCTGTCTATCCCTTTCATCATTTTAAAGACCTCAATCAAGTCCCCCCCTTAACCTTCTGCGCTCCAAAGAATAAAGACCTAACTTGTTCAACCTTTCTCTGTAACTTAGTTGCTGGAACCCAGGCAACATTCTAGTAAATCTCTTCTGTACTCTCTCTATTTTGTTGACATTCTTCCTATAATTAGGCGACCAAAATTGTACACCATACTCCAGAATTGGTCTTACCAATGCCTTGTACAATTTTAACATTACTTCCCTACTCCTATATTCAATGCTCTGATTTATAAAGGCCAGCACACCAAAAGCTTTCTTTACCACCCTATCTACATGCGATTCCACCTTCAGGGAACTATGCACAGTTATTCCTAGATCCCTCTGTTCCACAGCATTGCTCAATTCCCTACCATTTACCATGTACGATCTATTTTGATTTGTCCTGCCAAGATGTAGCACTTCACACTTATCAGCATTAAACTCCATCTGCCATCTTTCAGCCCACTTTTCCAAATCTCTCTGTAGACTTTGAAAATCTACTTCATTATCCACAACACCACCTATCTTATTATCATCTGCATACTTACTTATCCAATTTTCCACCCCATCATCCTGATCATTGATGTACATGACAAACAACAGTGGACCCAACACAGATCCCTGAGGCACCCCACTGGTCACCGGCTTCCTACCTGACAAACAGCCATCCACCATTACTCTCTGACATCTCCCATTCAGCCACTGTTGAATCCATCTTGCTACTCCACCATTAACACCCAAATATTGAACCTTCTTAACCAACCTTCCATGGGGAACCTTGTCAAAGGCCTTACTGAAATCCATATAGACAATATCCACTGCTTTACCCTCATCAATTTCCCAAGTAACCGCTTCAAAAAATTCAAGGTTTGTCAAACATGACCTTCCAGGCACAAAATCCATGTTGACTGTTCCTGATCAGACCCTGTTTATCCAGATGCTTATATATATTATCTCTAGGTATCCTTTCCATTAATTTGCCCACCACTGACGTCAAACTAACAGGTCTATAATTGCTAGGTTTATTCTTTGAACCCTTTTTAAACAATGGAACAACATGCGCAGTACACCAATCCTCCGGCACTATTCCTGTTTCTAATGGCATTTGAAATATTTCTGTCATAGCTCCTGCTATTTCTACACTAACTTCCCTCAATGTCCTAGGGAATATCCTATCAGGACCTGGAGACTTATCCACTTTTATATTTTTCAAAAGTGTCATTACTTCCTCCTCTTTGAATCTCATAGTTTCCAAAGCTACTCTACTTTTTTCCCTTACCTCACAGTTCAATATCCTTCTCCTTGGTGAATACCGAAGAAAAGAAATTGTTCAATATCTCCCCTATCTCTTTTGGCTCTGCAGATAGCTGTCCATTCTGCCTCTCTAATGGTCCAATTTTATTCCTCGTTATCCTTTTGCTATTAGTATAGCTGTAGAAACCCTTTGGATTTACCTTCACCTTTCTTGCCAAAGCAACCTCATATTTTCTTTTAGCCTTTCTAATTTCTTTCTTAAGATTCTTTTTACATTCTTTATACTCCTCTAGCACCTCATTTACTCCATGCCTCCTATAATTATTGTAGATATCTCTCTTTTTTCAAAACAAGTGTCCAATTTCCCTTGAAAACCATGGCTCTTTCCAATTTGTTACTATTTGTTACAAATTTTTACTATTTCCTTTCAACGGAACAGGGACATAAAGATTCTGTACTCTTACAATTTCCCCTTTAAATGTCTTCCATTTCTCTTCTACATCATTCCCATAAAACAAAATGTCCCAATTCACTCCTTTTAAATCCTTACGCATTCCCTCAAAGTTAGCTTTTCTCCAATCAAAAATCTCAACCCTAGGTCCAGTTCTGACTCTCTCCATAATTATATTGAAACTAATGGTATTGTGATCACTGGTCCCGAAGTGCTCACCAACGCATACCTCCGTCACCTGACCTGCCTCATTTCTTAACAGGAGGTCCAGCACTGCCCCTTCTCTGGTCGATACCTCTATGTATTGCTGCAAAAAACTATCCTGCACACATTTTACAAACTCCAAACCATCCAGCCCATTTACAGAATGTGTTTCCCAGTCTATTTTTGGAAAATTGAAATCTCCCACAATCACTACCTTGTGCTTACTACTAATATCTGCTATCTCCTTACATATTTGCTCTTCCAATTCTCGCTCCCCATTTGGCGGTCTATAATACACCCCTAAAAGTGTTGCTACACCGTTCCCACTTCTCAGTTCCACCCAAATAGCCTCCCTAGACGAGCCCTCTAATCTATCCTGCCAAAGCACTGCAGTAATATCTTCTCTGACAAGCAATGCACTCCTCCACCTCTGGTCCCTCCAATTCTATCACACCTGAAGCAACAAAATCCTGGAATATTTAGTTTCCAATCACACCCCTCCTGCAACCATGTTTCACTGATTGCCACAACATCATATTTCCAGGTGTCAATCCAGGTTCTAAGTTCATCCACCTTTCTTACAATGCTCCTAGCATTAAAATATTGATGTGAGATTTATTTCAATAATGCCTCAACAGCGATGGCAGTACACTCTTTAATCATACCGTTGTCCTGAACAATGATTGCAGTAAATTTAGAAAGTGGCATTGTTCACAGCAACCACATAGAGAGTCATCACCGGTCCAGATTTAAATTATTTCATCATTTTAAAGACCTCAATCAAGTCCCCCCTTAACCTTCTGCGCTCCAAAGAATAAAGACCTAACTTGTTCAACCTTTCTCTGTAACATAGTTGCTGGAACCCTGGCAACATTCTAGTAAATCTCTTCTGTACTCTCTCTATTTTGTTGATATCCTTCCTATAACTAGGCGACCAAAATTGTACACCATACTCCAGAATTGGTCTTACCAATGCCTTGTACAATTTTAACATTACTTCCCTACTCCTATATTCAATGCTCTGATTTATAAAGGCCAGCACACCAAAGGCTTTCTTTACCACCCTATCTACATGCGATTCCACCTTCAGGGAACTATGCACAGTTATTCCTAGATCCCTCTGTTCCACAGCATTCCTCAATTCCCTACCATTTACCATGTACGTCCTATTTTGATTTGTCCTGCCAAGATGTAGCACTTCACACTTATCAGCATTAAACTCTTAACACTTCACACTTAACTCTTCACACTTATCAGCATTAACCCTCACGCCAAGAAGCTGGATGCTGCCCACAAGAGCGCCCTGCGGACTGTCTCCGGATGCCTACGAGTCACCGCAGTAAACCAATTGCCCGTCCCTGCTGGCATCGTCCCAGCCAACATCAGACGAGAAGCAGTCATGCTGGCCCTCTCTCGAAAGGCGAAGACCAGAGAATCCCACCTCCTCCATCTGATTGGAAGGTCATGTTTGACTAACCTTCTTGAATTTTTTGAAGCGGTTACTAGGGAAATTGATGAGGATAAAGCAGTGGATGTTGTCTATATGGATTTCAGTAAGGCCTTTGACAAAGTTCCCCATGGAAGGTTGGTTAAGAAGGTTCATTCTTTGGGTGTTAATGGCGGAATAGCAAGGTGGATTCAACAGTGGCTGAAGGGGAGATGTCAGAGAGTAATGGTGGATGGCTGTTTGTCAGGTTGGAAGCCGGTGACCAGTGGGGTGCCTCAGGGATCTGTGTTGGGTCCACTATTGTTTGTCATGTACATCAATGATCTGGATGATGGGGTGGAAAATTGGATAAGTAAGTATGCAGATGATACTAAGATAGGTGGTGTTGTGGATAATGAAGTAGATTTTCAAAGTCTACAGAGAAATTTGGGCCATATGGAAAAGTGGGCTGAAAGATGGCAGATGGAGTTTAATGCTGATAAGTGTGAAGTGCTACATCTTGGCAGGACAAATCAAAATAGGACGTACATGGTAAATGGTAGGGAATTGAGGAATGTTGTGGAACAGAGAGATCTAGGAATAACTGTGCATAGTTCCCTGAAGGTGGAATCGCATGTAAATGGGGTGGTAAAGAAAGCCTTTGGTGTGTTGGCCTTTAAAAATCAGAGCATTGAATATAGGAGCAGGGAAGTAATGTTAAAATTGTACAAGGCATTGGTGAGACCAATTCTGGAGTATGGTGTACAATTTTGGTCGCCTAATTATAGGAAGGATGTCAACAAAATAGAGAGAGTACAGAGGAGATTTACTAGAATGTTGCCTGGGATCCAGCAACTATGTTACAGAGAAAGGTTGAACAAGTTAGGTCTTTATTCTATGGAGCGCAGAAGGTTAAGGGGGGACTTGATTGAGGTCTTTAAAATGATGAAAGGGATAGACAGAGTTGACGTGGATAAGCTTTTCCCATTAAGGGTAGGGAATATTCAAACAAGAGGGCATGACATGCGAATTAAGGGACGGAAGTTTAGGGGTAACGTGAGGGGGAACTTCTTTACTCAGAGGGTGGTGGCTGTGTGGAATGAGCTTCCAGCAGAAGTGGTGGAGGCAGGATCGATTTTAACATTTAAAAGTAAAGTGGATAGGTATATGGATGGAAAGGGAATCGAGGGGTATGGTCTGAGTGTTGGTAGATGGGACTAGGGGAAAACAAATGGTCGGCACGGACTGGAAGGGCCGAGAGGGCCTGTTTCCGTGCTGTAATTGTTATATGGTTATATATGATTGTCACGGAGACACCACGATGAGTGCGCCTCAAGTCACGGCAACCCTTTGCCACGCAAGCCCAAGAGCTGCTCTGCACAACACCGGCTGAATCTTCTAAGGATGCCTGGGTCAAGACGAGATGGAGAGACCAGTGGAAGTCAGCGGAACCATTTAGGCTACACCAGTACATCAATGACCCAATGGACGTCCCTGGCCAGGACCTGCCCCGAAAGCAGTGGACAACCTTCAACCACTTGAGGACAGGCATCGGACGCTATGGAGGTGGGGCCTCGTGGACAGTGCCTCCTGCGAGTGTGGGGACCCAAGACAGATAGTCGAGCACATCGTCACCAGTTGCCCCAAACACCGGCCACTTGACGATTGACCTGTACGATGACACGTTGGCCTGGCTCGCCTCAACGGAGCTGCAGGTGTAAATGACATACGACAGAAGAAGAAGTTGCCTATAATAATTTCACCCATGTCTGCCTTCAAGGGACCCACATTTGACTCTGCTACTCTTTTTCCCTTAACATATCTAAATAAGCTTTTACTATCCATTATATTCCTGGCCAGCTTCCCTTCGTGCTTCATCTTTTCAGCCCGTATTGCCCGTTTTGTTTCCTTCTGCAGTCCTATGAAAGTTTCACAATCCTCTGGCTTCCGGCTACTCATTGCAGTGTTACACATCTTTTATTTTAATTTTATTCTATACCTAACTTCTCTTGTCAGCCACGGTTGCCTTCTACTCCTTTTAGAATCTTTCTTCCTTTTTGGAATGAAATGATCCTGCATCTTCCGGATTATGCCCAGAAATTCCTGCCATTGCTGTTCCACCGTAATTCCTGCTAGGATCCCTTTCCAGTCTACCTTGGCCAGCTCCCCTCTCATGCCTTCATAGTCTCCTTTGCTCAACTGCATCACTGACACTTCCGATTTAACGTTCTCCTTCTCAAATTGCAGATTGAAACTAATCATATTATGATCACTACCTCCAAGCGGTTCCTTTACCTCGAGTTCTCTTATCATATCTGGTTCATTGGAGAACACTAAATCCAGAATTGCCTTTTCTCTGGTCGACTCCATTACAAGCTGCTCTAAAAATCCATCTCAGAGGCATACTACAAACTCTCTTTCTTGGGGTCCTGAACCAAGTTGTTTTTCCCAGTATACAGTACCTGCGTATTGAATACCCCCATCACCACAGAGGCATTACCTTTGTTAAATGCCAGTTTTAACTCCTGCTGCAACTTACACCTGACATCCGGGCTACTATTTGGGGGTCTGTAGATAATACCAATTAGTGTCTTCTTGCCTTTACAATTCCTCATCTCAATTCACAGTGACTCTACATCGCCAGTCCCATGTCCTCTCTCGCAAGTGACTGAATTCCATCCCTCACCAGCAGAGCTACCCCCCCTCCTCTACCCACCTGACTGTCCTTTCTATAGGATGTATAACCCTGAATATTAAGTTCTGCAGCCATGTCTCAGTAACCCCCACAATGTCATATCTGCCAACCTCTAACTGAGCCTTAAGCTCATCTACTTTACTTCTTACGCTTCGGGCATTCATACACAATACTTTTAATTCCTTACGCATCTGACCTTTCATATCGATCCCTATTACACTTGGCCATACTCTCCTATCCCATTGTGAGCTTCCTTTCCCGTTAATTCTGGTATCATTAACCATCCCTTTACTCTCTTCTCTTTTAACTCCATCCTCGACTATCCCATTTGACACCCCACCCCCCTTATTTAGTTTAAAACTACCCGTGTCGCAGTGGCAAACCTGCCTGCCAGAATGCTGATCCTCCACTTGTTAAGATGCAATCCGTCTATTTTGTACAGTTCCCCCTTACTCCAAAACAGATCCCAGTAATCTAAGAATCTAATTCCCTGCCCCCTGCACCAGTTCCTCAGCCACACATTCAAGTCCCGTATCTCCATGTTCATGATATCGCCAGCACGAGGAACTGGAAGCAAACCGGAGATAACAATCCTGGAGGTCCTGCTTTTCAGCATTTTTCCGAGGTATCCTAAAGTCACGGTGCAGAATGTTCATCCCTTTCTTTCTGACGTTGTTTGTGCCGACATGCAGTACCACTTTCGGTTGTTCATCCTCGCCCTTGAGGATTTTCTGCACTCTGTCCATGACATCCTGGATCCTGGCACCAGGAAGGCAGCGCACCATCCTCGAATCCCGTCTGTTCCCGCAGAAACCCCTGTCCGTACCTTTCACAATGGAATCTCCAACTACAATGGCGTTGTCTGACGCTGGCCTCTTTGGTTTTGGCTAAACAGTCCTTTTTGCTTCGCAAATTAGTCCGCCACTCAGTGTGACAACGTCTTCTGTCCTGACAGCTTCTGGGTGAACCTGTTCACAAGAGGTACAACACCCGGGAACCTTTGCATTCCAAGTTTCCCTCCATTTCTCACCGTCACCCACCTTCTCTCTTCCAGTACCTTAGGTGTAACAATCTCACTGTAGGACTTGTCGAGAAACGACTCAATTTCTCGGATGAACCTGAGGTCATCCACTTGCTTCTCCAGTTCCCCAACAAGGTCCTTCAGGAGCTGTACCTGGATGCACTTCTCACATTTGTAGCAGCCAGAGGCACAAGCAGTGTACTTGACCTCCCACATACTGCAAGCATCACACTGAATCAGCTTGCTTGACATCTCCTTCTTTCGTCTCTCCCTCGCCAGCATTTTGCATAGCCTCCTCTCCCCAGCCTCCCCGCTGAAGACCCTCGAGCCAAAGACTCACACTTTACTCACAGCGCTCTTCCCTCACAAGGCCGCTCCCTCACTGCCGCTCCCGAAGAGCAGCCTGCTTATATTGACTGATAAATTGTCTAATTTACCAATTAACTGCGAGTTTGGTAACCAGCTAGGAGGGGATGATTGTATTAAATGCCGAGCTGAAATCAATGAATAACTGCCCAATGAAATCAATGAATATGAGTGTTTGTTGTCCAAGTGGTCCGGAGCGGAGTGGAGAGCCAGCGAGATCGCATCCAACGTTGATCTGTTATGGCGGTAAGCGAACTGCAGTGAGTCCAGGTTTTTGTTGAGGTAGGAGTTAATTTGCGCCATGATCAACCTCTCAAAGTACTTCATCACCATCGACGTTAGTGCCACTGGTCGATAGTCATTGGGGCACGTCACCTTGCTCTTCTTGGGCACCAGTATTATAGATGCCCTATTAAAGCAGGTGGGAACATCAGACCTCAGAAGTGAGAGGTTGAAAATGTCCGTTAAAACTCCAGCCAGTTGATCCGCACAGGTTTTTAGAACATGACCGGGTATACCATCAGGTCCAGTCACTTTTCGAGGGTTCACCCCTCTGAAGGATTTTCTGATGCCGGCCTCTGTGACTGTGACTGAAATACCATGACAGCGAATGGGGACTCGAGAAGGCACATCAGTTTCTCCCTATCAAAGCGTGCGTAAAACGCATTGAGCTCATCAGGGAGTGATGCTGCACCGACATACGAGCTACCTCCTGATTTCGTCTTGTAGGTGATTGCAATCAGGCCCCGCCACAGCTGCCGAACATCTGTCTCATCCTCCCTTTTGGCCTTTTTGATGGCCTTACCAAGGTCGTATCTGGACTTCTTCTTGACCACTGTATCATCAGACATGAATGCCCGGTGTCTAGTCTTCAGGAGAGTGCGAATCTCAAAGTTCATCCAAGGTTTCTGATTGGGAAACACTCGGAAGTTTTTGTTGTTATGAACTCTGTAACGACTGTGGCGTATTCGTTCAGGTCCGTTGCCGAGTCCCAGAACATTGCCCAGTCAACAGAATAATTTCAATGAGTCTGAAGAAGGGTCTCGACCCGAAACGTCGCCTATCCCCTTCGCTCCTTAGATGCTGCTGCACCCGCTGAGTTTCTCCAGCTTTTTGTGTACCCCCGAATAATTTCAATATTGAGATGTACTTGGAAATAAGAGTTTTGGGCTGAAGTAAAAAAAAGTTGACAAATTACTTCAAAATTGGTGCGGAGGTAGAAAGTCGGGACTAAAAATAGGATTAATAAATTACTTTGACAGCCTGAACTGTGTAATCATGTTGGGAAGGGGTGTCTGTGATATTTCAGGACAGTGCGATCCAAATTTTTGTGCTCTAAATTCCGTTAAGCCAAGTGTTTGTATTGAATATTTTAGCTTAAGTTTGTGTGGTTTCATTTTGTACAATAGTGGCTTATGATTTTGCTTAAGTTGATGTGATTTTGCATTAAATTTGAAGTAGTGAGCAGTGTATAGCTTTCCTTTAGTAACAATTACTGGTGTTCCTTTGTTGATAATCTTCAGGCATTCCTCTACATTCCAGTGCTTTCACTTAAAGCGGTAGAATCAGATACTTCAGATTTATAGTATTAAAATCAAATACTTTTATCAGAGTCTGTATGATTTTGTTCTTGCATTGTTAACTTCTGTTGTTTTAAGAAACTCTGAGTTTTTTGGGGGCGGGGGGGACCATGGAATTTATTTTGTTGTGTGGAAATCTTTTGCCAAAATGGGAAATTGTGTTGATGCTACGACCGATCCCAGGAGCCAATTAATAAATTTATGTGATAAATATCCTGATAAAGCAAAACAATTTTGAGGATTATCCAGTGAAATAAATAAGAGATTAGGGAGAGGATTGTGGCCACTAGGAGGAGCTAGCACCCTGGAATGGGTAAACAAAGTTCAGAACATAATTTGTAAACTTAATGGAAATGCTGTTGCAAAGGGGCTTATTGATCTTTGGAGACAGCACATTCAAGAAAAAAAAGCTACCATGTTAGCCAGCTGGCAGGATAATGCTTTAAAACTAGGAGTGGAACTCACGGAGGGTGGAGTGGCCAAATCTGTGGATGTACTTTGGCGGATGCAAAGACGACAACCAAATTTTGCAAGCTTATTTATTCAGACAATAGCTCCTTGGCTCACAGGTCTCTGCAAATACGTCTGACCACAACGGTGGTCAGCAACACGGCCGTGGCGAGAAAGCAAAACCGCGCAAATACAGCAGCCCCTCCCGAGTCACGTGGCCGCGGCTTCCGAACGCTGGGTTTGATACCTACGTGTGCCATCAGGCGCCGCTACATGGCCCTCCCCCAGAATCCGCGCTACGGAAACGCCAGGTAACCGGGCGGTTCGACCAGAACGTGTAGTCCGAGGTCATGGGGCGAGCGTTACATTCGGGACCGGCAAAACAGAACCAGAGGGACGCAACAAACGTGAACGAGGGACGGTCGGAACAGAGGGGACTGGTGAAACATAACCGGGGCTAACAGGTGCAGAAGGCGGCAAAACGGCCGGCTGACGTCCTCTACGCCGTGGAGTGGCCACCGCAACCAGGCTATCTCGTCAATGTGTGCTGGCTTAAGGTGGCTCACGGAGACGAACTCCTCCCTGCCACCCATCCAAAGTGACCGTTAAAGCACCGGTCTCCAGCACCCTCTACGGACCTTCGTATACCCTCTGTAATGGCGACAGGTGAGAATCCCTATGAAGGAAAACTTAAAGGAGAGCTAGATGCAGGAAGATGTTCCCAATGTTGGGTGAGCCCAGAACCAGGGGCCACAGTCTTAGAATAAAGGGGAGGTCATTTAAGACTGAGGTGAGAAAAAACTTTTTTACCCAGTGAGTTGTGAATTTATGGAATTCCCTGCCACAGAGGGCAATGGAGGCCAAATCACTGGATGGATTTAAGAGAGAGTTGGATAGAGCTCAAGGGGCTAGTGGAATCAAGGGATATGGGGAGAAGGCAGGCACGGGTTATTGATTCGGGATGATCAGCCATGATCACAATGAATGGTGGTGCTGGCTTGAAGGGCCGAATGGCCTCCTCCTACACCTATTTTCTATGTTTCTATGTTTCTGTTAAGCACAATCCCGTAACATAGTAGGCACATGCACCGCGGCCGACCCATGTCGGCAGGTGGGGACCAGGACCAATGCGCGCGCCGACTCGCGAAGTTCAGCTAGCACCGCCGATGCTGGGACCTCCCGATCACGGGTGCCGGGCAGAAAATCCCCAGGTACCCTCAAAACTGAACCATAAACCAGCTCGGCCGAGGAGGCATCCAGGTCTTCCTTTTGCGTAGTTCTGATGCCAGGAGGCAACTGGTCAACCCAAGCGGGGCCGCTGAGCGGGGCCTTCGACGCCGACTTAAGGTGTCTGTGAAACTGCTTGACTAAACCGTTCGACTCCAGATGATACGCAGTGGTCTGGTGCAGCTTCGCGCCGTACAGGTGCACCATACCACACCACAGGGAGGACGTGAACAGGGCCCCACGTTCGGTAGTAATATCTGAAGGGACTCCGAAACGAGCGATCCAATTGGAGACAATAGCACGTGCAGACGCCTCAACGAAGGTATCAGTTAATGGTATTGGCTCCTCCCACCTTGTGAACCCATCTACGATAGTTAGTATGTGAGTGGCCCCGTGTGAACACAGCAAGGGACCCATCAGGTCAACATGGATGTGCAGAAACCTGCCATCTGGAACAGCAAAATCCTGCACAGGCAGGTGCACATGCCTATGAACCTTGGATGTCTGGCAGGGGATACAAGCGCGTGCCCATGCTGCGACCTGCTTTCATAACCCGTGCCAGAAGAAATTAGAAGCAACCAGGGCAGAGGTGGACAGGTGAGCTAGGCAGTGGATGCTGTCGAAAATCCGACACCTCCAGGCAATCAGGACGATCAGGCGGGCTTTACCCGTTGAGACATCGCAAATGGTCCACACGCCCGTTGTGCCTGAAGGCACCTCAGCCAGCTTGAGACACGATTGCAGTTATCCTCCACGCCGGCATCAACCCATTGGCCTGCTGCCAGCTCCACATAATCCACACCCAGGTTTAAAGTGGAAACCTCAGGGACCGCTGGACGGGATAGCGGGTTGGCCACAACGTTCAGCTTCCCCGCCACATGACGAATGTCAGAAGTGAACTCAGATATGTAGGCGAGGTGCCGCTGTTGCCTGGCAGACCAGGGGTCGGAAACCTTATTCAAAGCGAACGTGAACGGCTTGTGATCCATGAATGCGGTAAAAGCGTGGCCCTCTAGGAAATAATAGAAATGTCGTAATCGCTAGGTAAAGTGTGAGGAGCTCCCGATCAAAAGCGCTGTACGTGATCTCCGAGGCCCGCAGCTCCCTGCTGAAAAGTGCCAGTGGCAGCCAGCGGTTACCTACCCGCTGTTTGACAACAGCACCCAGCGCGACGTCCGATGAGTCCACGGTGAGAGCCATGAGGGTCGAAGCCCTAGGGTGTACCAGCATGGTGGCGTTGGCCAGCACGGTCTTAGCCCCCTCGAAAGCTATCCCTGCCTCCTTGGACCAAAGCAGGTCCTTACGCTTGCCTGCCAGACACTGGAACAACAGCCGCATGATGGCGGCCGCTGATGGGATGAATTGGTGGTAGAAATAGACCATTACGATGAATTCCTGCAGGCCCGTGATGGATAGTGGCCTCGGGAAGGGACGACCTTCTCAGGCAGCGGTTGCGTGCCATGGCAGGTTATGCTGTGACCTAAAATGGAGATTGAGCGCAATTTGAACTGGCACTTCGCGAGGTTGATTACCAACCCGTGCTTACGCAGCCGTTTGAAAAGCAGGCGGAGTTGTTTAACGTGTTTCACCTGCGAGCTGCTGGCCACCAGAATATCATCGAGATAGATGAATATGAATGGCAAAGCGAAACTGCGCGAAAACAGCAGCCCCTCCCAAGTCACGTGACCGCAGCTTCCGGAAGCCGGGTTGCATACCTGCGTGCGCCAGCAGGCGCCGCTACAGTACTAAAGAAGGAATATGCTCATGAGAAACGTGTAAAACAGAAAGGGTTTTGTAATTCCATGGTTGGCTTTAGTCTCACAGAGGGAGACAATGAGGATTTGAGTGAGTGGCGAAGTAGAATACGTACTAATACTCATGCGCAGAAGCAACCGTCCCCATTCGTACAGCCCCAACCCTATGGTAATATCGATCCTGCAGCTCTTGCAATACCACCTGTGTCCACTATACCAGCTCCAGCAGTATCACCAGCTCTTGCAGCACCACCCCCGTCCACTATACCAGCCAGAGTAGCACCGACTCGGAGTTCCCTGACTGCGACAGCCCTGATATTGATAGAATCCCCAGTCACTCTCCATACCAGGAGTTAGACTAAAACGAGCCAATGCATACCACGAGTCCTATTCCAGGACCTACCGAAACCAAAGAGAAGGAATAAAAATATATTGGCAGAAAACCAGTCCCATGACAAATATCGGCTTTGCTATAAAACAGAGAATGAAGATTCTTGGGGTGACTTGTCAGAATCTGATCCCGTGTCAGAGCCAGAGATAGACGAGGGAATCAAGCGAGAATCCGTTTGTCGCCAATTCCCACACAGGCAGGTGGTAAACCCTGCTTTTGACCCAGCAGCTGTAGTTGGTGTAAATAATGCACAAACAATGGACATATACCTCCCTTGGAAGCCAAACAAAATGATAGTCATACTGAGCCAGGTGCTAGATAAAATTAAATCACTCATCTCATTTGTCAACTACCTCCGAACCATTATACATGTATATCATGCCGATTCTAGAGACTTGTGGAACCTGGCATGACTAGTCCTAACCAGGGGAACACGTGAAATTCCTAGAGAACTTGGGCTTCCGAACCCATGACGTGCATGTTAATCAACATGCTCAGAATGAAGCCAGAGAGGAAGCAATGCTTACCGCCCTTACAACCACACTGCAAAAATCTATTGAAAACTCCAAAATTCTGAATACTAAACCCAGGAAAGGTGAGGGGGCAGAAGAATGTTCTGAGAGGTTTTCAGGGATATACATCAGTCGGTCGGGGGATGCTAGATATCGAGACATTCAGGATTCACCCCAGTACTGTGCTATCCTAGTCACAGACAGAGCTGGATTTATCACTAGGCTTCATAGGCTGAATCCTCTGGCCTCGAAATCTAGGGGGCCTCTGGCCAAGGCAGGACTCATGACAGCAAGCAAACAAGAATTTCATTATCCTATCTAGGACACATGACAATAAAACTCTCTTGACTCTTGACTGTTAACTTGGACTTAAGCAAAAAAGGGTTCTTGGGGAAAAAAGAGCTACCTTAAATTTAGTTCTCTCAGGTTGGATAGGGGTGAAGACTATTCTGGTAGTCTTTATGGTGGGGTGAAGACTATTCCATGCTTTCATTGTGCGGGGGAACTCCATGGAGCAGCCAGCAACTCTGGATAGAAGAAATTGGGTGACGTTTTGGGTAGAGATCCTTCTTTAGAGTCTCTCTGGTTTCGTGTTTTTAGTTTAATTTAGATACAGCGTGGAAACGAGCCCATCGGCCCACAGAATCCATGCCGACCACCGATCACCCGTACACTAGTTCTATCCCACACATTAGCAACGTAAGTCAAGTCAAGAGTGCTTTATTCTCACGTCCCAGTTAGAACAATAATATCCTTACTTGCAGCAGTACAACAGAATATGTAAACATAGAACTCTGTAAACAACGTTATAAAAGAGAAAACAAAATGATGTATATTTATATATGAATATATAACTATATAAATGTGTGTGTGTGTGTGTGTGTGTGTGTAATATTTACACACACACAATTTCCCTCCTGGGATTAATAAAGTTCTATCGTATAGTATTGTATGTGTAGGAAGGAACTGCTGACGCTGGTTTAAAATGGAGATAGACACAAAAAGGTGGGATAACTCAACAGGTCAGACTGAATCCCTGGACAAAAGGAAAATATTACGTTTTGGGTTGGGTCTGAAATAGGTTCCTGCGCACCTTTGGAATCTGGAAGGAAACAAGAGCACCCGGAGAAAACCCATGCGATCAAAGGGAAAAGGAGCAAACTCCATACAGACGGCACCCATATTCGGGATCAATTCCAGGTCTCTGACACTTTTAGGCAGCAACTTTATGGACAATGTACTGTCCCATAGTTTTGAACTGAATTAAAACATATTAGTCAAGCATAACTTCCCTTTCATAAATTCATGTTGACTTGGACTAATCCTTTTACTACTATCCAAATGCCCCATTATTACCTCTTTAATAATTGACTCCAGCATCTTTCCCACCACCGTAGTCAGGCTAGCGTCTGTAATTCCCCTCCTCTCTTGCTCCTTTCTGGAAAAGTGGGATAACATTAGCTATCCTCCAATCCACAGGAACTGATCCTGAATCTATTGAACATTCGAAAATGATCACCAATGCGTCCACTATTTCTAGAGCCACTTCCCTGAGGACCCTGGGATACAGTCCATCAGGTCCAGGGGATTTATCATCTTTCAGTCCCATTAGTCTACCCAATACTATCTCTCACCTAATGAAAATTTATTTCAGTTCCCCTTATAACCTCTGTCCTCCAGTACCTCTGGGAGATTGTTTGTGTCTTCCTTAGAGAAGACAGATCAGAAGTAGCTATTCAACTCTTCTGCCATTTCCTTGTTTCCCATAATAATTTTACCCGTGTCTGCTTTCAAGGGACCCACATTTGACTTTGCAACTCTTTTTCTATTAACTTATCTCTGGAATCAGCATGATATACATGTATAATGGTTCAGACGTGGTTGACAAATAGTTCAATAGGTTTTTGCAGAGTGGTTGTAAGGGCGGTAAGCATTGCTTCCTCTCTGGCTTCATTCTGAGCATGTTGATTAACAGGAGCTTCATGGGTTCAGAACCCCAAGTTC
Organism: Okamejei kenojei; assembly: GCA_035221665.1. NCBI lineage: Eukaryota > Metazoa > Chordata > Chondrichthyes > Rajiformes > Rajidae > Okamejei > Okamejei kenojei. The sequence continues at coordinate 969,882 of CM069155.1, forward strand.
TCTAGGAATTTCACGTGTTCCCCTGGAGTTAGGACTTGTCGTGCCAGGTTCCACAAGTCTCTAGAATCGGCATGATATACATGTACAATGGTTCCGAGGTAGTTGACAAATGAGATGAGTGATTTATTTTTATCTGGCACCTGGCTCAGTATGACTATCATTAGTCAAAACTATCATTTTGTTTGGCTTCCACAGGAGCTATATGTCCATACAGTAGCTATAAAGGGGGACATAGCATCACTTGGAGATTTAAGACTTAAAATGGATATTTTCATTTTTTTAGTAACCAAAGTTATCAACGTAGAATTTTATGTGTTTTAAACAAAATATAGTGGCACAGCTGGTAGACTTGCTACCTCACACGCCAGAGATCTCTGTTAGATCCTGTCCTCGGGCACCGTCTGTGTTGAATTTGTACATTCTCCCTGCAAGCGTGTGGATTTCCTCTCACATCCCAAAGACGCATTGGCTTTGTAGGTTAACTTACAGGTCTCTGTAAAATTGTCCTGAATGTGTAGGGAGTGGGTGAGGAAAGTGGGATATCAATACTTGTGTGAATGGTGTGAAATAAATTAGTGAAATATGTAGCTAATTACCATATGTAGCCTTAAAATGAAACCAAGACATGCTGAACCTTGCAAGATTCAATATGTGCCAAAGAACACATAACAAACTGCAAATGATCCGATTAGGAAAAACAGAAAACACGTAGCTCTTAGTAACAGCAAACGCATCTTCCTGACAGACAGTTGGCGCTTGCAAGATTAAGCTGTATGTGTGTGAAGGTTGCAATATCTTATCACACAATGACCTGTTTACTACATTGTATATAAAGCCTATGCATAGACAAGGCAGCCAGAGAGACTCTTACAGTCACTGGCCTGCTTGCTGTATGACTCTCCCTCAATAAAACTGCGTTGTAAGGAACTGCCGTCTCCTCTGCTGATTAATTGATATAAGGAATAAGGTACGGGCAAATAAATTCCCGACATAATTGGCGCCCAACATGAGGCCCCGCCAACCTCTCCCCCGAATCGGCCCGCTCAGCCGAAGAGCTCCGTGCTGGCGGGGGTGTCGAATGTGGAGAGAGAAAACGGGGGCCACACGGACGGGGAAACTGAGGAGATGGTTTTTAAGTGAAAACATGCATTAGGGGAATAACCGTAAAAAGGGCAAGCAGGGGATTTCCCGTTTACCATTTGCATTTGTTTACCAATAGTAATCCAGGCAAGGATTGCGGAGTTCGGAATTCCCCGCGGGGAAGGAAAAGTCTGGGACTTTCCCGGTGGACCGGGAGAACTAGGTAAAGTGCAAAATGGGGAAGGTGGGAGTCCAAGAATTTGGATGGAGACAGCAAATATATGTATGGGCAAGATCCAAAATCTTGCAAATACTTAACGACATGGGTGAAGGACTATGGATTCAAGGGAAGGTTAAATGTAGAAGAATGCCAGAAATTAGTGGGACAGCTATCGGCACAAAGTCACAATTCGATGTCGGATAAGGGTAAAATGGGATACCATGAAGCAAGATTATGGCTTATGGAAGCAAGAAGCAAAAAAGAGGGAGAAGAGAAGAAGAGAGCAGGGACAAGATTAGACACATAGTCTATTTACGGACGGAGGACAATGACTACTGCCCAGCGGCAAGAGCCCCCGCTGTGCTAGAAGCACTGGCTATGGCAGCCGAACCGACAGGACAGGTACAAGCGACAGGGGGACTGAACACAATTAAGGATGAAATGAAGAAATTAAGCATTACTGGAGACGAACAGGGGGAGACCAGGGCGCTGGGGAACCTAGGAAAACACCAACTGTTCCAGGCACGGGACCTCAGCCCCCTCATTACGGGGAGGAGATGGCAGAGCGCGAAGAACCAGATGAAGACTGCGATGGACGAGATGACTGCCAACTGAGGGGCGAGGCATGGAGGGGGCCACCGACCCCCTCCCCAGGTACCAAGCGGGGAAAAGCTGGGAATGGATACGGGTGAAAGCCGGTTAAGAAGTGGTCTGTCGTTTAAACCTCCGGGAGAGTGGGAACTAAACCATGCAGATGCGGGCCAGTTCCCGCTAATACAGCTGCCACACCCAAATGGGGCAGCGGGAGGAACATGGGTGTATAGACCATGGAACACGCATGATATCAGAAGGGCAGTGGAAGGAATACCCCATCCCAAGGAAAATGTGGGAGGATGGGAGAGGGGTTTCCATAATCTAATTAGGAGCTACCGCCTGAATAGTGTAGAGATAGTACAGGCAGCCATGCACATGCTGGGGGAGAATGGTGCGTAGTAGAGGGGATCTTTCCCCAGTGAGATGGCCAGGGAATCCCCTACCAGTGGGAAAGCCAGGAAGCAGAATACGGGGATGCCGTAAAGGGATTAATGAGAAGGATAAAATTATGTGTTTGTTGTGTGTTTTGTTTTAGTTTGTTGCATGTTGTGACTGCAAGGTAACGAGTTTCGTTCAGACCGAAAGGTCTGAATGACAATAAAGGAATTCAATTCAATTCAATTCAATTCGATAAGGACGCAATGGGCTGACCGCGCCGACTACAGCAAAATTTGAGATACCCGGCAAGAGAAGGGAGAAAGTTGTAGTCGATATTATGAGAGGCTGCGAAAAGTCTTCCTAAACCATAGTGGCCAAACACAGCTGGATCCATGGGACGACATTGGACCGTTCGCCCAACAATTGAAGTTAGAGTATATAAATGGGCTGTTGCCTACGGTTAACAGACAGATACAAAAGCACCACATAGGGTGGCGTACCGGCCCATTGGCGCCAGTCCCGGGAATGGGCCAAGCACTTTGAGGAAATGGAACAAAATAAAAAGACATCTAAAGGAGTGTTTGGTGTCACGTTTGAGGGAAAAAGATGGACACCAGATTACACCAGATTGCCACAAGGCTACACAGAGAGTCCAACCATCTTCGCTATGGCTATGACAGTCCAACTTAGAAAGATACACGCCGGCGTCCACTGCCACCGTATTGCTTATGTCGATGATATTCTCATTTGCTCACCATCAAAGGAAGAGTGCAGAAGAGAGACAAGAGAGTCCTCAGGTTTCTAGCACTAATTCTACAGCTTCTTGAGGAAGTCATGCTCCCCAAAGTCATTGCTGTGTGCAAATGTGCGGCACATACGACGGGGAAGGACCCTGTCTCGTTGGGCGATAGAAAAGGGGCGCCACACACACACCGGAGGGTGGATGGATGAGTTTACTGCCAAAATCCTTATTCAGATTTGCTGCAGTGATGAGCCATGGGGTAACCCAGGGGGGATGACCAGGATCATCGAACAAACATTTGGACACTTTGGGTTCACAACATACGCGCAGAAGTTCTGTGAGTCATGCTCAGTATGTGCAAAACACAATGTGGGGGGCCGCATGAAACAGCAGAAAGGCACATTCCCAGAAGCACAATACCCCTTTCAAAATTCACATATGGATTTTATTGAGCTACATAACTGCCAGGGTTACAAGTATTGTTTAGTGATTATTGATGTTTTCAGCAGATGGGTGGAATGCCATCCAGCACGCAAGGCGGATGCACTCACAGTAGCTAAGGTCCTAATGAGAGATATAATCCCAAAATACGGGATCCCAGAAATACTGTATAGCGACAATGGGAGTCACTTTGTTAATGAGATAATTAAAACTCTCACCAGAGCACTAAAGATAGAGTGCAGGTTCCATTGTGCACACCACCCACAATCAGCAGGACTTGTAGAAAGAGCAAATGGGACGATAAAGGGAAAACTAGCAAAAACAATGGAGGAGACAAGCATGGGGTGGATAAACTGTCTTCCTCTGGTGGTATTAAGTATGAGAATAACACCAGGGGGGAGAGGAGCATCACCCTATGAGATCCTATTCAGACGCCCATACAGATATCCACCCCTCCAAGGCATCACTGAGACTGTCAAGGAAGAACAAACCTTGGCAGATTATATGCGAAAAATGTTAACAAAAAAACAATCATTTATTTCTCCAGAGCCTGATACGAGCACAGAACTAGAGATAATATCCAACCAGGTAACTGGGTGTTCGTAAAGGCAATAAAGAGAAAGTGGTGGTGTAACCCTCGGTGGACAGGACCATACCAAGTCCAACTAAGCACCACCACGGCTGTATGAACAGTTGAGAGAAAATCGTGGATGCACATCACATACTGCAAAAAGGCTTTGAAGGACGAAGACTGCTAGAATAAAAAATGAAGATTGTAATTGTTTTAACAAGTACAGTGGTCTGGATGATAAGTGTAATAGAGGAAAAGGGATTGGTTGAACTGTACGAAGAAGGAATAGCCACAGGGGGTTCGGGGTCAAATGCTTGGTTGACATGGGGAAGGTATACGGCAAATACGATAGGAAAGAGTGACTGCCATGCCTGCGCTGAGGCTAGGTGATGCATGCTGCAGTTGTTTTTAGAATCAGGATTGCCCGAAAAAAAGGCCTGCAGACCATATCACTACCTATTTCCCGTAAACAGCAACAAGACAAGACACAAGAGAGGAGGCCCACAACCACCCCCATTTGTGATACCAAAGGGAGAAAGAGACTACGAGTGTTACACCAGAACAAAGATAGGGGGAAAGGATGTGGGGAATGTGGAAGGATGTAACAGGACCCATAATGTGACAGGGGATCATCATCAGGGACTGGTAAACATCACATGGTTGACCCTTCACACCATAGGGCGGGCTGACATCTGGTGGTATTGCGGGAAGGCTACGTTGAGACCCAAACTTCCATCTGATTGGACGGGCACATGCGCTATGATACAGTTAATGATGCCTTTCACACTGGCTGTCAATGATCAGGCAGGGAAACATGACAGAACATCTAGAGTAAAAAGGTTGCTGGGATCACTTGATGCACACGTCTATATTGATGCCATAGGTGTGCCAAGGGGGGTTCCATATAACCATATAACCATATAACAATTACAGCACGGAAACAGGCCCTCTCGGCCCTTCCAGTCCGTGCCGACCATTTGTTTTCCCCTAGTCCCATCTACCTGCACTCAGACCATACCCCTCCATTCCCTTCACGTCCATATACCTATCCATTTTACTCTTAAATGTTAAAATCGATCCTGCCTCCACCACTTCTGCTGGAAGCTCATTCCACACAGCCACCACCCTCTGAGTAAAGAAGTTCCCACTCGAAACCTCTGTCCCTTAATTCTCATGTCATGCCCTCTTGTTTGAAACTTCCCTACCCTCAATGGGAAAAACGTATCCACGTCAACTCTGTCTATCCCTTTCATCATTTTAAAGACCTCAATCAAGTCCCCCCTTAACCTTCTGCGCTCCAAAGAATAAAGACCTAACTTGTTCAACCTTTCTCTGTAACATAGTTGCTGGAACCCTGGCAACATTCTAGTAAATCTCCTCTGTACTCTCTCTATTTTGTTGACATCCTTCCTATAACTAGGCGACCAAAATTGTACACCATACTCCAGAATTGGTCTTACCAATGCCTTGTACAATTTTAACATAACTTCCTTACTCCTATATTCAATGCTCTGATTTATAAAGGCCAGCACACCAAAGGCTTTCTTTACCACCCTATCTACATGCGATTCCACCTTCAGGGAACTATGCACAGTTATTCCTAGATCCCTCTGTTCCACAGCATTCCTCAATTCCCTACCATTTACCATGTACGTCCTATTTTGATTTGTCCTGCCAAGATGTAGCACTTCACACTTATCAGCATTAAACTCCATCTGCCATTTTTCAGCCCAATTTTCCAAATGGCCCAAGTCTCTCTGTAGACTTTGAAAATCTACTTCATTATCCACAACACCACCTATCTTAGTATCATCTGCATACTTACATATCCAATTTTCCACCCCATCATCCAGATCATTGATGTACATGACAAACAACAGTGGACCCAATACAGATCCCTGAGGCACCCCACTGGTCACCGGCTTCCAACCTGACAAACAGCCATCCACCATTACTCTCTGACATCTCCCATTCAGCCACTGTTGAATCCATCTTGCTACTCCGCCATTAACACCCAAAGATTGAACCTTCTTAACCAACCTTCCATGGGGAACCTTGTCAAAGGCCTTACTGAAATCCATATAGACAACATCCACTGCTTTACCCTCATCAATTTCCCTAGTTACCGCTTCAAAAAAGTCAAGAAGGTTTGTCAAACATGACCTTCCAGGCACAAATCCATGTTGACTGTTCCTGATCAGACCCTGTTTATCCAGATGCTTATATATATTATCTCTAAGTATCCTTTCCATTAATTTGCCTACCACTGACGTCAAACTAATAGGTCTATAATTGCTAGGTTTATTCTTTGAACCTTTTTTAAACAATGGAACAACATGCGCAGTACGCCAATCCTCCGGCACTATTCCCGTTTCTAATGACATTTGAAATATTTCTGTCATAGCTCCTGCTATTTCTACACTAACTTCCCTCAATGTCCTAGGGAATATCCTGTCAGGACCTGGAGACTTATCCACTTTTATATTTTTCAAAAGTGTCAGTACTTCCTCCTCTTTCAATCTCATAGTTTCCATAGCTACTGTACTCTCTCCCCTTAACTCACCGAGTTCAATATCCTTCTCCTCGGTGAATACCGAAGAAAATAAATTGTTCAATATCTCCCTCATCTCTTTTGGCTCTGCAGATAGCTGCCCATTCTGGTTCTCTAATGGTCCAATTTTATCCCTCGTTATGCTTTTGCTATTAATATAGCTGTAGAAACCCTTTTGGTTTACTTTCACCTTTCTTGCCAAAGCAACCTCATATCTTCTTTTAGCCTTCCTAATTTATTTCTTAAGATTCTTTTTACATTCTTTATACACCTCTAGCACCTCATTTACTCCATGCCTCCTATAATTATTGTAGATATCTCTCTTTTTTCAAAACGTGTCCAATTTCCCTTGAAAACCATGGCTTTTTCCAATTTTTACTATTTCCTTTCAACCTAACAGGGACATAAAGATTCTGTACTCTTACAATTTCCCCTTTAAATGTCCTCCATTTCTCTTCTACATCCTTCCCATGAAACAAAGTGTCCCAATTTACTCCTTTAAAATCCTTACGCATTCCCTCAAAGTTAGCCTTTCTCCAATCAAAAATCTCTACCCTAGGTCCAGTTCTGACTCTCTCCATAATTATATTGAAACTAATGGTATTGTGATCACTGGTCCCGAAGTGCTCACCAACGCATACCTCCGTCACCTGACCTGCCTCATTTCCTAACAGGAGGTCCAGCACTGCCCCTTCTCTGGTCGATACCTCTATGTACTGCTGCAAAAAACTATCCTGCACACATTTTACAAACTCCAAACCATCCAGCCCATTTACAGAATGTGTTTCCCAGTCTATTTTTGGAAAATTGAAATCTCCCACAATCACTACCTTGTGCTTACTACTCTGCTATCTCCTTACATATTTGCTCTTCCAATTCTCGCTCCCCATTTGGCGGTCTATAATACACCCCTAAAAGTGTTGCTACACCGTTCCCACTTCTCAGTTCCACCCAAATAGCCTCCCTAGATGAGCCCTCTAATCTATCCTGCCAAAGCACTGCTGTAATATCTTCTCTGACAAGCAATGCAACACCTCCCCCTCTGGTCCCTCCAATTCTATCACACCTGAAGCAACGAAATCCTGGAATATTCATCCGAATGAATTTAAGCCGAGAAATCAAATTGCTGGGTTTGTGTCAGTACTGTTCTGGTGGTCAACCACCAATAAGAATGTTGATTGGGTAAACTACCTGTATTGCAACCAACAAAGATTTATAAATTATACGAGAGATGCTGTTAAGGGACTGGCAGAACAATTGGATGCTACGAGTATGATGGCATGGCAGAATAGAACAGCATTGGATATGTTATTTACCGAAAAAGGGGGCGTTTGTGTGATGTTTGGTAAACAGTGTTGTACGTTTATTCCATACAACACCGCCCCAGATGGCTCCGTCATGAGCCTTAGCAGGATTAAAGTCCCTCTCCATCGAATTAGCAGAAAACTCGGGTTGACACCTCCTGGACAGGGTTCCTGGACTCCATGTTTGGAAAATGGAATGGAATATTTTTGTCAGCACTGACTACCACCTTAGTTATGGTAGGATTACTGTGTCTGTTCGGGTGCTGCATAATACCTTGTGCCAGGGGGTTGACACAGAGACTCATAGAGACTGCCTTAACAAAGACAGAGCAGATGATGGTGGATAGGATTCTATTGTTGGAAGAATGTGTAACAATGAAGGGTAAAGGGAAAGCCTGCGGGTTGCTTGCGACTCCCTTGAATGGAGTCAAGGGGGGAGGTAAATCGACAAGTGTAGCATTTTCTGCGGTTGCAAGGGAAAGTTCCAGGAGAGGGAGTGGCTTGGGTGGGAAGGGACGAATTGACCTGGGAGTTACGGAGGGTGCGGTCTCTGCGGAAAGTCAACAGGGGAGGAGATGGGAAGATGTGGTCGGTGGTGGGATCCCTTTGGTAGACAAAAAAGCTGGAGAAAATCAGTGGGTAAGGCAGCATTACGGAGCGAAAGAAAAGGCAACGTTTCTGTTTGAGAACCATCTTCAGATTGATGTCGGGGGAGGGGACACGAAAAAGAAAGGAAGGGACGGAGACAATTGCCTTTGGGAGAGCTGAGAATGGGAGGGGAAGGAGGGAAAAAGCAAGGACTACTTGAAATTAGAGAAGCCAATGTTCATACCGCCGGGGTGTAAACTACCCAAGCAAAAGGTGCTGCTCCTCCAATATGTAGTGGGCCTCACTCTGTCCATGGCGAAAGCACAGGACAGAAAGGTCAGGTCGGGAATGGGAGGGGGAGCTGAAGTGTTGAGCCACCGGGAGATCAGGTTGGTTATTGCGAACTGAGTGGAGGTGTTGTGCGATGCGATCGCCAAGCCTGCGCGTGGTCTCACGGTGAATGATCCAACCACATTTTTGTTTGGAATTGGAAAGAAATAATAAAAAATGCATTCATTGCAACGTGTAAAAAGGGTTGAGATATTGTATTATAATTTTGCTGCATGTCATTGTGGTATATATCATGCCTTGATAGGTGAATATGTTTAGTTTGTGACTTTATTTGAAGCAGAAATAATATGTGAATGCTTCATTGAGCATAATTCCGACTGGTAACTACGCACTTCGTCCAAGCACATTATCACACGCGTCATGCAAGCCATCTTAAATGACCACCTAAACTGTCATTGGGCAACTTAAAAAGCTGCCGAGGTTGCCCGGCTGGCAACAGAGAAAAAAAGTTAAGTGAGTGCCCTGCAAGGTGTACAATATTTTTGACATTCTCATAGGCCTTTCTTACATATGCTGTCACAGTGCACTGAGTCTCTAAACAACCCTTCAGCAATTTTCCTTGCCATCCATATCAGAATAATAGTGTTTTAAGCCAATAACTCGACACTAGCACTGGCAATAAAAAAATAAAAAAAAAAAATAAACGCAGTTTTCCAGCCCCTTATCTCATTGGTCACGCTCAGCTGCAAATCGGTATCAATCTAGTGGACCATCTTCCTCTAGTCGTGATGGTGAGGGATTGGGAGGGGCCTCACAAGTGGAACAGCCTAGGGCCTCTCTTCATCTAAATCCGGCCCTGGTCACAGAGGCAATAAAAACAATATGGACTGACTGACCATTCTCTGAGCCAAATGGCCCGTGCAGTTAAATGCTACTGGAAGGATAGTAAGGGACAGGAGAATCAGCCTCAGATGAAGGTGAAAACGGAGTATGTAATGAGAAAAGGACCGAAAGCTGCTCCAATCAATGCAGTGGTAAAAGCTAGCTTCTTTCAGCTTCGGACGATAGCTAAAATAAAACAATTCCTCCAGTTTGATGACCTCGAAAAGATCATCCACACATTTATCTCCTCCTGCCTATATTACTGCAACTCCCTTTACACTGGCATCAGTCAATCTTCCCTGTCCCGCCTGCAACTGGTCCAAAAACGCCACAGCGAGACTACTGACGGGCACCCGAAAAATGGACCACATCACGCCGATCCTGGCCTCTCTCCACTGGCTCCCTGTGCGGTTCCGAATAAGTTTCAAGATCCAAGCTGATGTTGCTTTCTAGCCCTCCATAGCTCCACTGGACGTCTGCCAACCAATTTTCTATCCATGTCAGCACTCTACCCCCAATACCATGTGCCCTAATTTTGCCCACTAATCTCATATGTGGGACCTTGTCAGATGCTTTCTGAAAGTCCCTGGTTCTGGACTCGCCCAACATTGGGAACATTTTTCCTGCATCTAGCTTGTCCAGTCCTTTTATAATTGTATATGTTTCTATAAGATTCCCCTCATCCTTCTAAACTCCAGTGAATACAAGCCTTGTCTTTTCAAACTTTCCTCATATGACAGTCCCGCTATCCCAGGGATCAATCTCGGGAACCTACGCTGCACTGCTTCAATCACAAGGATTTGATAATTCCTCAAATTAAGAGACCAAAACTGTACACAGTACTCTAGATTATACTATTCGTATAACAATGTAAAGCACTTTGGCCAACAAGAGTTGTATTTTAAATGTGCTATGTAAATAAAAGTGACTTGACTTGACTAATGGCTACCAGATGGAACCTCAGTACTGTGTGCCGGGAAGGGTAGATGGGCAGGGATATGGGATCTGGGACATCTCAATGGACCAATGCCACCACCTACAGCTCATCCTATGGTCCCCCCGGGAAGCAATTTAGAGGAAGAGGAAGAGGAGGTAGACCAGGAGGACCAGACACTTGCTTTCATTGCAACCGGCATTGTAGCAAGGAGTACCCATGGCGGAGACAAGCGAGAGAGGGTAATCAGCAAGAACAAAGGGGAGGTTTGCAACGAGATCGAGGGAGGTACACGCACTTCTCCCAGGCTAATCCGTTGCCTCAATGACTAGCCAACTTAATGGTGAACGGGTGCGACACTGATGAGGAACCTGCTCTGGTATTACAAGTTGCGGGAAAACAGTGTGCCTTCATAGTGGACACAGGGCATCCATGTCATCCATTCAGTACACTGACAACCTTCCCAAATCTGACAAGGCTCAGATTATCTGGATTCCAAGGACAGATCTATCAATACCCCATCTCTATGCCAGTCGAAGTAAAATACCGGAACGAGATGGTGCAGCATCAGTTTGTGATCGACGCAGGCCTAGACTGTAATCTGATGGCCTGAGATTTGTCCTGTGTATTTCAGTTAAAGATCGTATGTGGAGATACTGGAATAATTGTGACCCCCATGGACAATAAAGAGTCAGTGTTACTCGTCAGTAACACCACAATGGTTGGTCCCTAACACTGGACGATGAGCCCCTGCCCCATATCACCTTAGCCTATGACTGGAGTGGTGGGTATAAAGAGCTAGAAACATTATTTAAATCCCGTGAAGGAATTAGATGGGATGTAAACCTTTTGGCATTAGTAACCGGACCACAGGAACCGCAAAGTATGCTGATGTGCCTTCAGAATTGTGGAAGCAGGACTATGAGGTTGCCCCGCATATAACGAAGAAAGTGAACTTCCCATCTCATGCAAAGGATTTAGGTGCTATGTTTTATCAAGCAGTCTGCCTGGCGGATTCAAACACGAGCCATGAACAAGAATTGCCTAATAATTGTACAGTTTAATTTTATCAGTCACCCAGGACAGTTACGACACAGCAACACCATCATCTGGGGAGTGAGATAACAGAGTATGTGGACCCACAGGTCTGGGCAGAAGACCTGACTCAGGTAAGATGTGTTCAGATTGATCCCATGCAGGTAACTCTCCAGAAAATGTAGTACTGCCTTCTATATGACAGTACCCGCTAAAGCAGCAGGCAATACCAAGCACTGATGAATTAATCCAGGGACTACTAGAATAAGGCATCCTGGTCTAATGCCAATCCTGTTGGAATACACATTATCCTTGCAGTACCCAAAGCAGGGAAACCGAATCAATATAGATTGGTTCAGGATTTGTGGCCCATTAATGCCATAGTGGAACCATTCCATGCAGTGGTGCCTAATCCAGCTCACATTTTATCTCAGATCCCAGTACAGACACAGCTCTTTTCAATAGTGGATTTACAGCATGCCAGCTTCTCACTACCGTTGCACCAGAACCGTCAGCACCTCTTCACCTTCACCTACAACAAACAACAGTATACATGAACTCAGTTCCGCTAGGATTTGTGAATTCCTAAATGTTGCAGACCCTAAGCCGTTGGTGTGGCTCCACCCTCATCCAATATGTGGATGATTTGCTTGTGGCCAGCCAGCAACTGTGGATACCACTCAGTTATTGAATCATCTGTCATTATTGGGATATGTGGATACTATCAGCAACAGAGCAGGGTCTGGAGAACAACCGAATCAAACCATTCTGTGAAATCCCTGCACCACAAGAGGCAACGCAAATCAGACAGTGGCTCGGCGTGATAAACTATTGCCGACAGTGGATACCCAACATTGCTCTGGACACTAAAAAGCTGACGCCATACACTAGTATGGAGGGCTAGTTTCAATGAGAAGGCTCAAGAAGCCTTTGAAAATTTGAGAAAGTCTCTGATACAGGCAGCCAGATTAGGAAGGCCATTCTACGACTGAGCGTTCCAGTTGTACTGTACAATTCTCGCTGATTGTTCCACTGCGGCCCTTACTCAGAAACATGGAGATAAACAACGACCGGTCGCCTTTTACTCATCAAAACTTGATCCGGTATCATGGGGAAATCCCATATGCACACAGATTTTGACTGCGATTTACAACAGTTTATGCAACAAAAAGGCTGCCAATTTGACGCTACAAAACATAACAATGTATAGTTATCCACTTGTCACTTTACCTCCCCCCTTGACTCCATCCAAGGACCCAAGGAGTCTTTTCAGGTGCAGCAGAGGTTCACCAGCATCTCCTCCAACCTCATCTATTGGACCTGTTGCTCTAGGTGTCAACTGCTTGACATCGGTGAGACCGAGCGCAGGCTTGGCGATCGCTTCGCCCAACACCTCCGCTCAGTTTGCAATAACCAACCTGATCTCCTGGTGGCTCAGCACTTCAACTCCCCCTCCCATTCCGAATCCGACCTTTCAGTCCTGGGCCTCCTCCATGGCCAGAGTGAGTCCCACCGCAAATTGGAGGAGCAGCACCTCATATTTTCCTTGGGTAGTTTACACCCTAAGGGTATGAACGTTGATGTCTCCAATTTCAGGTAATCGTTGCTTTCTCCCTCTTTCCCCTCCTCTTTCACAGCCCACTGTCTCCGCCTCTTCCTTTCTTCTTCCCGCCCCCCCCCCCCCCCACCCCCACATCAGTCTGAAGACGTCTCGACCCGAAACGTCACCTATTCATTCGCTCCATAGATGCTACCTCACCTGCTGAGTTTCTCCAGTATATTTGCCTACCTTCGATTTTCCAACATCTGCAGTTCTTTCTAAAACAGTGTATAGTTCTCACTCGGTTGCAGCACTGTTGGGATAGTTGCAGACTCAGTACCTCACTGTGACCTGCCAGAATAATTACGAGATATACCTGTTGAATAATCCCAAATTGCAGTTTAAGTATTGTACCACCATCAATCCAGCATCCTTTCATGCTGGACCACCAGAGAAACAAGCTGCCTATTTGTGATTAAAAAAGATACCTCTGTTCCGGAAGATTTGACCGATATTCCCAAGACAAATGCTGACTTAACTCTGTATATAGATGGGAGTGCATCAATTGGACACCTAGGTGAAAGACTTTCAGGATACGCAATTATAGATCAAGATGGCAATAATGTGGAGGCAGCGGCCTTTGAAACACAATTCTCTGCCCAACAAGCAGAACTGTTTGCCCTGATAAGAGCCTGCATCTTAGGGAAGGACTTGAGAATAAACACTTATACTGACGCCAGATATACTTTTGGAGTGGTCCATGACTTTAGTCAGTTGTGGAGAAACAGGGGATTCTTGATTTCAGCAGAAACACAAATATCTCACCAGAAATTGGTTTCAGGCTTGTTTCAAGCCCTAATTTTGCCAAAACAAATATTTGTTATAACATGTATGGCCCATACTACGGACCAAACCCCAGTAGATGTCGGAAATTGCCGTGCCGACCATGTAGCTAAGGAAGTGTCCCAGGGGCGCGTGGTTGAGATACCTAAAAGGATTACAGGAGGATGCTCCTGACCGAGATATAGAAACGTGGAAATAGCTCGGTTGTAAAATTGATTGCATGTTGGGATTATGGGTTACCCCGGCAGGACAAACATGTATGTTGGATGAACTCGCAATGTGGGTTATTGAATGCATACAATTTGCAACTCATTGTGGTGCCTGAATACACTTTTAGATACATGGTGGCATCCAAAGTTGCAGACTCTGGCACAGGGGATTAGTAGTCGTTGTCTGATCTGTCAGCAATATAACCCCGGGAAGGGTATAACATGTGAAAATGGGAGAACCTCCTTACCCATGGGTCCCTTTGAAACCCTCCAGATGGACAACATTGAGTTGGAAAGATGTCAGCGTTATAAATATGTATTAGTTGATGTTTATAGTTAATGGATTGAAGCTTACCCCACCGTGGACAACAACGCTTCTACGGTTGTTAGACAATAGACAATAGACAATAGATGCAGGAGTAGGCCAGTGGGCCCTTCGAGCCAGCACCGCCATTCATTGTGATCATGGCTGATCATCCCCAATCAGTACCCCGTTCCTGCCTTCGCCCCATATCCCCTGACCGCTATTTTTAAGAGTTCTATCTAGCTCTCTCTTGAAAGCATCCAGAGAACCTGCCTCCGCCGCCATCTGAGGCAGAGAATTCCACAGACTCACAACTCTCTGTGAGAAAAAGTGTTTCCTCGTCTCCGTTCTAAATGGCTTACTTCTTATTCTTAAACTGTGGCCCCTGGTTCTGGGCTTCCCCAACTCGGGAACATGTTTCCTGCCTCTAGCGTGTCCAAACCATTTACAATCTTATATGTTTCAATGAGATTCCCTCTCATCCTTCTACACTCCAGAGTGTACAAGCCCAACAACTCCATTCACTCAGCATATGACAGTCCCGCCATCCCGGGAATTAACCTTGTAAACTTACGCTGCACTACCTCAATAGCAAGAATGTCCTTCCTCAAATTAGGGGACCAAAACTGCACACAATACTCCAGGTGTGGTCTCACTAGGGTTCTGTACAACTGCAGAAGGACCCCTTTGCTCCTATATTTGACTTCTCTTGTTATGCTTACTTCCATAGACTGATGTATCCCGTTGTATCCCTTTTCCCAACTTGACAACATTTAGATATTAATCTGCCTTTCTGTTTTTGCTACCAAAGTGGATAACCTCACATCTATCCACATTAAACTTCATCTGCCATGCATCTGCCCACTCCCCCAACCTGTCCAAGACACCCTGCATTCTCATTGCATCCTCCTCACAGTTCACACTGCCACCCAGCTTTGTGTCATCTGCAAATTTGCTAATGTTACTTTGAACCCCTTCATCCAAATCATTGATGTATATTGTAAATAGCTGCGGTCCCAGCACCGAGCCTTGCGGTACCCCACTAGTCACTGCCTGCCATTCTGAAAGGGACCCGTTAATCCCTACTCTTTGTTTCCTGTCTGCCAACCAATTTTCTATCCATGTCAGCACTCTACCCCCAATACCATGTGCCCTAATTTTGCCCACTAATCTCATATGTGGGACCTTATCAAATGCTTTCTGAAAGTCCAGGTACACTACATCCACTGGCTCTCCCTTGTCCATTTTCCTAGTTACATCTTCAAAAAATTCCAGAAGATTAGTCAAGCATGATTTCCCCTTCGTAAATTCATGGTGACTTGGACCGATCCTGTTACTGCGATCCAAATGTGCAGCTATTTCATCTTTTATAATTGACTCCAGCATCTTCCCCGCCTCCGATGTCAGGCTAATTGGTCTATAATTCCCTGTTTTCACTCTCCTGCCTTTCTTAAAAAGTGGGATAACATTAGCTTCCCCCCAATCCACAGGAACTGATCCTGAGAACATTGGACAATTATCACCAATGCATCCACGATTTCTAGAGCCACTTCCTTAAGTACCCTGGGATGCAGACCCTCAGGCCATAGGGATTTATCAGTCTTCAGTCCCATCAGTCTACCCAACACCATTTCCTGCCTAATGTGTATTTAACCATATAACCATATAACAATTACAGCACGGAAACAGGCCCTCTCGGCCCTTCCAGTCCGTGCCGACCATTTGTTTTCCCCTAGTCCCATCTACCTGCACTCAGACCATACCCCTCCATTCCCTTCCCGTCCATATACCTATCCACTTTACTCTTAAATGTTAAAATCGATCCTGCCTCCACCACTTCTGCTGGAAGCTGATTCCACACAGCCACCACCCTCTGAGTAAAGAAGTTCCCCCTCACGTTACCCCGAAACCTCTGTCCCTTAATTCTCATGTCATGCCCTCTTGTTTGAATCTTCCCTACCCTCAATGGGAAAAACGTATCCACGTCAACTCTGTCTATCCCTTTCATCATTTTAAAGACCTCAATCAAGTCCCCCCTTAACCTTCTGCGCTCCAAAGAATAAAGACCTAACTTGTTCAACCTTTCTCTGTAACATAGTTGCTGGAACCCTGGCAACATTCTAGTAAATCTCCTCTGTACTCTCTCTATTTTGTTGACATCCTTCCTATAACTAGGCGACCAAAATTGTACACCATACTCCAGAATTGGTCTTACCAATGCCTTGTACAATTTTAACATTACTTCCCTACTCCTATATTCAATGCTCTGATTTATAAAGGCCAGCACACCAAAGGCTTTCTTTACCACCCTATCTACATGCGATTCCACCTTCAGGGAACTATGCACAGTTATTCCTAGATCCCTCTGTTCCACTCTGTATTTCCTTTAGTTCCCCCGTCACCCCAGATCCTCTGGCCACTACTATCTCAGGAAGACTGTTTGTGTCCTCCTTAGTGAAGACAGATCCAAAGTACTTGAAGTACTTATGAAAGAAATCAGACCCAGGTATGGGATCCCAACTCGGCTGGGTTCTGATAATGGCCCTCATTTTGTGGGAAAGGCGACCAAAGAATTTTGCACCCAGACGGGCATCCAACAGAAATTAAATTAAGTCTATCGACCACAGGTTGCTGGACTCGTTGAAGGAGCCAATCAAACATTGAAAACCCAACTCGCCAAATTACAGACTAAAACAGGGACCAATTGGCTTAAACTATTCCCTGTGGCGCTATTCCATTTGTGCACTATCCCAGCAGGGAAGGCTCAGTTGCGTCCAGCAGAGATTGTATATGGTCGTCCACTCAGAACCCCATGGAATCAGAATAGTCCAAAAGCCGTTCACTTTCATCACTTGATCCCAGATAAGGCTATCACGTTAGCAGGCCGCGCTGCTCATTGCCAGAATAGGAATGTGCATGGGGGGGGGGGGGGGGGGGGCAGACGACAACGACATTTTGTGTATACACTAATAACAGCTAGTGCACAGGTGTAAGGCCATTGACGACCACTGCTGTCCGGGCCTAGAATATTCATCCATAAAATGTCGACCCTTCTATATGCCACGGGAATTCACGGTTGTCATAATCATGGCCTTATATATACCACCAGATGCCAATATCACTACTGCTTTGGGCTACCTGCTCACTGCCATTAACAGACTACAGAGCGCTGATCCTGACGGGGTCTTTATATTAGCTGGTAATTTCAACCAAGCAAGATTAAAGACTGTTCTCCCTAAATTCTATCAACATGTACAATGCCCCACAAAAGGTAAAAACATACTGGACCATGTTGATAGAAACATCAAACATAGATACAAAGCATCATCTCTCCCCCATCTTACAGATATTACAGCAGTGCTTTGGCAGGATAGATTAGCGGGCTCGTTGAGGGAGGCGATTTGGGTGGAACTGAGAAGTGGGAACAGTGTAGCAACACTTTTAGGGGTGCATTATAGACCGCCAAATGGGGAACGAGAATTGGAAGAGCAAATATGTAAGGAGATAGCAGATACTAGTAGTAAGCACAAGGTAGTGATTGTGGGAGATTTCAATTTTCCAAAAATAGACTGGGAAACCCATTCTGTAAATTGGCTGGATGGTTTGGAGTTTGTAAAATGCGTGCAGGATAGTTTTTTGCAGCAGTACATAGAGGTATCGACAAATGAAGGGGCAGTGATGGACCTCCTGTTAGGAAATG
Source organism: Okamejei kenojei (assembly GCA_035221665.1). Lineage (NCBI taxonomy): Eukaryota > Metazoa > Chordata > Chondrichthyes > Rajiformes > Rajidae > Okamejei > Okamejei kenojei. Next base: position 988,089 of record CM069155.1, read on the forward strand.
AGGCAGGTCAGGTGACGGAGGTATGCGTTGGTGAGCACTTCGGGACCAGTGATCACAATACCATTAGTTTCAATATAATTATGGAGAGAGTCAGGACCTAGGGTGGAGATTTTTGATTGGAGAAAGGCTAACATTGAGGGAATGCGTAAGGATTTAAAAGGAGTGAAATGGGACACTTTGTTTTATGGGAAGGATGTAGAAGAGAAATGGAGAACATTTAAAGGGGAAATTGTAAGAGTACAGAATGTTTATGTCCCTTGAAAATCAGTAATACATTTGTTAAATGAAATAACAGTTTATTTACAAACAAATCATAACAAACCCCTCTAACTCAGGGAAAAAGTGTAACAGTACTGAAACTAGAATCAGCAAACACCCCGAGCCTTGAAATCGGCTTGTGATAAAACCTCTGAAAAGTTAGCTCACTGGACCATCCTGCGGCCGCGAGGATATGGTCTATTGGCAAGTCCATCGCCCTTGCCGCGGAAGTTGATGCCGCCCTGGTGGAATGAGATTTGAATTTATCAGTATCAATTCCTGCACTTGCCAGGACCTGCTTTAGCCACCTTGAAATCGTTTGCACCGACACCTTACTGTGTGTTTTTTTGTGACTAATAAACAAAGCCAACTCTGTTCCTCTCAGAGGTTTAGTAATCTCAATGTAACGAGATAAATGTGAGACTACACACAAGCGATCATCTGCGGGGTATGCTGAAAACACAATCTTACATCCTGTCATGCCTCTTCTATTATGTTTAAGCAAATCATAGACATAAAATATAATGGCATCAGCTGACACATGCATTCTATCTAGCCATAGCTTTTGCAACATTTGTACACGTTGAGCTGAAACCAACGCCATAAGCATGACCACCTTCATAGATAATTTGGCTACTGATAGGCTTGTAACTGGAGCCCACTGGCGAAGAACCATAAAAACCTCACTCACATTCCAAATACCGGCATACCTGGGTTTAGGAGGATTAGAATTGAAAAACTCCCTTCATGAATCGTGAAACTAACGGATGTGTCCCTACTGTATGCAATTCTGCATTCATAGGTAAATAAAAAGACAGCGCACTTCTGGCTGAATTAATCGCACTGTAACTTAATTTTTTGGTCAAAATGAAGAGTTGACAATCTCCAATATTGCTGCTGAGTACTATCCCTGCAGGCCGACGTGAGAACATCCACAGTCCGATGAGACAGTCCTCTCCCCAGGTATGGCCTCCTTAAAATCTGCAAATTAACAGATCAATACGATCATATAAAGGATGTTGATCCCCAGTGACTGGATTTACCAGTAGATTTTTATTCTTGGGCATAAGCATGTAAGGCTCCCTAGCCATTTGTAATACAACGGGAAACCATGCTTGTGTAGGCCAATCTGGCACTACCAATACCCCTGAAGCGGAGTCCTCCTTGATCTTTTGCAAACATCTGCTGATGAGACAGAATGGAGGAAATACATACACAAACATTCCTCCCCAATGCAGCGAAAATGCATCCACTGCTACTGCCCCAGTATCTGGTTCCCATGAACATATCTAGGTAACTGATGATTTAATCGAGATGCAAACAAGTCAATATCTGGTAATCCATACTGATCAATCATTTGGTTAAATACATCCTGATTTAACATCCATTCAATGTTGTCATTAAACTGACGTGACCTCTTCCTGGCAAATAAAGTGCTGAAAGCCAGATATTTTGGTCAATACACCAGCTCCAAATCTGGTTAGCCAGTCTATCACAAGACTGTGACTTAACTGCACCCATGTGGTTTACATATGCCACTGCTGTGGTGTTGTCAATCTGACCTGCACATATAGATCCCTCCTTGTAGAACAATAAGCTTTGAGCCCATACCAGGTGCCCAACAACTCTAAATAATTAATCCCTCTTAATTGAGGAAGCGATGTCTCATCCACATTCCATCTGCCTCCACAACTAGAAGACATATCTGTTGCACCCCAACCAAGTGCACTTACATCAGTCTGTAATATCAGTGACGGTGGTTCCACCAAAACCTTCCTTAAACTTTTTGAAACATGTACTATCCACCATTGTATGTCAGCAATCGCCCCAGCTGACAACTGCATAGGCCTATCAAAAATGGCCCCTTTGTATTCTCAGTGCCTGTTCCTTTGATCGTTGTAATTGTTGATAATGCAGAGGACCATACTGCACAGCTGGAAAGGCTGCAACAACTTCCCAATTAAACTGGCTACTTGTCTAATCGAAGGCCGTTGTTCTCCAACGAGATTAACACAGTCCTTAATTAACTGATTAAATTTATCCCTGGGCAAAGTTACCAACATGTGATTGGAATTAATGGTAAATCCCAGATAATCAATAATTTGGACTGGTGATAATTTAGATTTATCTGGGTGAATAACAAATCCCATTTGTTCAAAAGTGATTTTAACAACTGAAACTGATGATTGAGTTTCAGCATGAGTCTTTCCAACAATCAGAATATCATCTAAATAGGCCATTACCTCATGTCCCTGAGCTCTAAGTAATGCTAACACAGGTTTTACCAATTTAGTAAATAATCTAGGAGCTGATGTTAATCCATTCGGCAATGCCCTGAATTGCCACAGCTCAGTCAATCTTCTATCATCACCATGAATAGACACTGCGTAATACGCATTCTTTAAATCAATGGTTGTCCTTTGGACACTAGATGTTTGCCCGTGGTAAAGGTCTCCATTTTGAAATGCCTATAACAAACAAATTTGTTCAAATTCGATAAATCCAGAATAATTCTACATCCCCCAGTCTTTTTAGATCTGGGAAATATACTTGACAGAAATTGTTGACTTTGATAGACAGAAGGCTCAATTACCCCTTTCTTATGTAACGACTGAATCTCTGCTTGAATAAGCACATTTTCCTCATCTGAAAATAAGTTTACGACTAGGAAAATGTTGATTAGGTAGACTGTCCTTAGAGTAAAATTCAATTTTTCACCCCTTCAATACACTAAGTATGAACAAATCTGATGTCAACTGCTGCCATTGTTTGAGAAACAATTTTTTAACCTTCCCCAATTTGAACAGGAACATCAGTTAATTCATCATCTGTCAATGTTATATTCCTTACGTGCATCTTTCCTTGCGGACCTTGTTGTCCTCGACTTCTTGTAGAGAACCTTTTTTGCCTTGCTTGCCAGCTGGCATAATGAGGGCCATGGTTATAACAACCTCATGACAGTCTTTGACCCTTTTTGCAAGGTTAGCACCAAACAACAGATTTCGTGGTGGTACACTGGTCGGTTTGCACAAACTCGCCAAATTCGGGTTAGCTCTGGCCTAATAGCGGCCCTCCCGATATTATTAATTTCAAAATGCATTACAAAGGAATCCCAGTTCATCCTGGTGTGCTTCAACCATATCGTTTGTATCAATAACTTTCACCACAGCTGTAATACCTGCTGACAACAGTTTAAGCACTTTTTTAAACTTCATCTCCTGGGCCCTAGCAGGCATACGCATCTATGACCAAATTTGGTGATTAACCACCGGTACCTTCAGGAGATCACAATTAACAGGAGCTTTATAGTTTCTTGCTACTTCATCCATAGCTAGCTCCTGTAACTGGTGGGAGAGCATATACTGAATTGCTTCGGCCAATTCTACATCAATCGCCTTTCCTGCCTCTCTACGCTCAGCAAACTTCCCAGCAATGTTCGGAATTACCTCCAACCGAACTCCTTTACTGCTCTCCCCCAGCATAGAATCAGTGTCAACAAACTGCACTGATAGAACATCCTCCTCACAGGCAGGATAGTTCTGCAGCCCTGAAACAGGTGCTGCTAGCACAAGCTCTCCATCAGCCTGGCTTGGGCACCACTCCTCCTCACGGAGCTGGTCCCTGTCGAGCATTCTTTTGTAATAGAATCTCGACGTGGGAGAGCCGTGAGCAAACGGACTCTCCTATGGAGGGTATAACCTCCAGGCCCGACTCATTTACAGGCCACAGAGACTTGCCAGTGGCCTTCCGCCCTACTGGCAAGCCTCCACTGCCCCCCGGCAGTGGGTCCGCAACCACTGGCTGTGTAGCCAGCACCGGACCAAGTGTACCAGACGGGCCTCCATCCTCAACACTCTCCTGGCCACTTTTCCTTTCTACCCCCGGAGCGCCTCGCCGACACCTTCTTCACTTTCTGCAACATTCTCTAAGAACTCTAAACCGTCGCAGAAAATGACATGTCGTAAAATTTTTTAAAAACCTTACCTCCGTTTAAACTTGTTAACGAAGAACTGCAAATGCTGGAGAATCGAGGGTGAAGTCTGAAGAAGGGTCTCGACCCGCAACGTCGCCCATCTCCTTCGCTCCTTAGATGCTGCTGCACCCGCTACATTCTCCAGCTCTTCGTGTAACACTCGGTTTAAACTTACCGCTCGGAGGAGCGCTGCTGCTCCAACCGGCCGACTGCACCAGCGTATGACGTCATGATGCACCAACGGTTGTACGGACTTCTATTCACGTAGTCACTTACGTGACTCCGAAGTAAAATTGGACCATTAGAGAGCCAGAATGGACAGCTATCTGCATAGCCAAAAGAGATGGGGGAGATATTGAACAATTTATTTTCTTTGGTATTCACCAAGGAGAAGGATATTGAACTCTGTGACGTAAGGGAAAAAAGTAGAGTAGCTATGGAAACTATGAGATTGAAAGAGGAGGAAGTACTGACACTTTTGAAAAATATAAAAGTGGATAAGTCTCCAGGTCCTGACAGGATATTCCCTAGGACATTGAGGGACGTTAGTGTAGAAATAGCAGGAGCTATGACAGAAATATTTCAAATGTCATTAGAAACGGGAATAGTGCCGGAGGATTGGCGTACTGCGCATGTTGTCCCATTGTTTAAAAAGGGTTCAAAGAATAAACCTAGCAATTATAGACCTGTTAGTTTGACGTCAGTGATGGGCAAATTAATGGAAAGGATACTTAGAGATAATATATATAAGCATCTGGATAAACAGGGTCTGATCAGGAACAGTCAACATGGATTTGTGCCTGGAAGGTCATGTTTGACAAACCTTCTTGAATTTTTTGAAGCGGTTACTAGGGAGATTGATGAGGGTAAAGCAGTGGATGTTGTCTATATGGATTTCAGTAAGGCCTTTGACAAGGTTCCCCATGGAAGGTTGGTTAAGAAGGTTCAATCTTTGGGTGTTAATAGCAGAGTAGCAAGATGGATTCAACAGTGGCTGAATGGGAGATGTCAGAGAGTAATGGTGGATGGCTGTTTGTCAGGTTGGAAGCCGGTGACCAGTGGGGTGCCTCAGGGATCTGTGTTGGGTCCACTATTGTTTGTCATGTACATCAATGATCTGGATGATGGGGTGGAAAATTGGATAAGTATGCAGATGATACTAAGATAGGTGGTGTTGTGGATAATGAAGTAGATTTTCAAAGTCTACAGAGAGATTTGGGCTATTTGGAAAAGTGGGCTGAAAGATGGCGGATGGGAGTTTAATGCTGATAAGTGTGAAGTGCTACATCTTGGCAGGACAAATCAAAATAGGACGTACATGGTAAATGGTAGGGAATTGAGGAATGCTGTGGAACAGAGAGATCTAGGAATAACTGTGCATAGTTCCCTGAAGGTGGAATCGCATGTAGATAGGGTGGTAAAGAAAGCCTTTGATGTGCTGGCCTTTATAAATCAGAGCATTGAATATAGGAGTAGGGAAGTAATGTTAAAATTGTACAAGGCATTGGTAAGATCAATTCTGGAGTATGGTGTACAATTTTGGTCACCTAATTATAGGAAGGATGTCAACAAAATAGAGGGAGTACAGAGGAGATTTACTAGAATGTTGCCTGGGTTCCAGCAACTAAGTTATAGAGAAAGGTTGAACAAGTTAGGTCTTTATTCTTTGGAGCACAGAAGGTTAAGGGGGGACTTGATTGAGGTCTTTAAAATGATGAAAGGGATAGACAGAGTTGACGTGAATACGCTTTTCCCATTGAGGGAAGGGAAGATTGAAACAAGAGGGCATGACATGAGAATTAAGGGACAGAAGTTTAGGGGTAACGTGAGGGGGAACTTCTTTACTCAGAGGGTGGTGGCTGTGTGGAATGAGCTTCCAGCAGAAGTGGTGGAGGCAGGATCGATTTTAACATTTAAAAGTAAAGTAGATAGGTATATGGACGGGAAGGGAATGGAGGGGTATGGTCTGAGTGCAGGTAGATGGGACTAGGGGAAAACAAATGGTCGGCACGGACTGGAAGGGCCGAGAGGGCCTGTTTCCGTGCTGTAATTACCACATAACCATATAACCATATAACAATGGAACAACATGCGCAGTACGCCAATCCTCCGGCACTATTCCCGTTTCTAATGACATTTGAAATATTTCTGTCATAGCTCCTGCTATTTCTTTTTTTTTTTTTTTTTTTAATTTTATTTATTATAGAAACAAAATAATAACAGAGTACATTATTTTACTATAATGAAAATACGTGATATTAATGATAAATTCATACTATTAATATTATTTGTATTATTATTAATTATAAATTTCAAGGTTATATATTTTATATAATTAAGAATACATGGTACTAATAATGCATTTATAGTATTAGCAATATACTCATACTGTTAATAATATTTGTATTATCTCAGATTTTTAAATATAAGACCAAATTTTATGTAATTAATAATACATAATACTAGTAAAACTTTTATAATATTCATTATATTTTCATAATGTTAACAAAATTTGTATTATCATTGATTTAAAATGTAAAATTATTATATAATTGAAAATACACAGTTTTATATAATTGAAAATATAAGATACTAATAATATTTTCATGAAGTTAATGATATTTATATTCATACTGATATTAAGAATTTAAGATAATGTGTTTCTATACTATTTTCTAATTTTTTATATAGATATAAGAAAATAGAAAATAGAGTAAAGAGTGAGAAAAGTTTGATGGAAAGTAAAATATTCCTCATTAATCCGTACTTGGAGATATATTCATGATTTATTATATATATTTCTTCATCCATTCAAATATTCAGGCCTCAGTCAAGTCCTCGCGCCGAACCGTTATGACCCTGTAAATATTTAATATATGGAGACCAAATCCCTTTGAAGAGGTCTAACCTATCCATAAGGACGAGCCTCAATCTCTCCAAATGGAGTGTCTCCGACATTTCTGTATTCGACATTTTGATTGTTGGGAATGCAGGGCCTTTCCAAAATTTTAATATAAATTTTTTCCCAATTACTAGACAATAGTCGATAAAAATTCTTTGGTTCATTGTTATTAGTTGGTCAGTTTCAAGTATTCCAAGTATTATTAACTTTGGATCAGGGGTCATACTTATATTGACAACATTCGAAATTATCTTAAATATTTTGTTCCAATATTCTACAATTTTTATACAGTTAGTAAATGAATGTGACAAATTTTGCTTCTGAGATTTGGCATTTATCACATGTAGGAGATATTTTTGGGAAAATATTATGTAATTTAGATTTAGAGTAATGTAATCTATGTAATATTTTAAATTGTATAAGGGAATGTTTAGCATTTAACGAGCAATGATGTATATGTTGTAGACTTTCATCCCATATTTCTGGTCTTATAATTTGGCCTAATTCATTTTCCCAAGACTCTCTATATGTTTCTGTTAATGGGATATCACTTTCCAATAAAATATTGTATATATATGATATCATTTTTTTCCGTATTTGGATGTTTATTCAAGCATTCATCTAAAATTTCTGTCTTTCTATTTCTAAATTCTTGTGTATTTGCAGAAACATAGTTTCTAATTTGTAAATATCTAAAATATTCTTTATTGTGTAGTCCATAAGTTTGTTGTAACTCTTGAAATGAAAGAAAAGAGTTTTTCCTTATAAAGATCACCCATCTTAGAAATTCCTTTATTTTTCCATTGTAAAAAAAGCTTTATCCAACATTGAAGGTTTAAAACGTAAAATTATTGGCAATGGTAAGACCTAGTGGTATGAATTTTAGTTTTAGTGTTTTCTTTTATTTGTTTCCAGATGCGGATTCCATTTTCTATTATCGGATTTTCACTATAAACTTTCTTAGCTACGTTAGTGTTAGCAAATATTATAGAGCTAATTTCAAATGGAGAACAGTCTTCTTTTTCCATATTTAACCAATTTGGTTTATTATCTATTTCTTCTAACCAAAAATTCATATTTTTTAATATTAACTGCCCAGTAATAGAACATAAGATTTGGTAATGCTAATCCTCCATTTATTTTGGGTTTACATAAATGTTTTTTACTTATTCTATGGCTCTTATAATCCCAGATAAAGTTAGTAATTAGAGAATCTACTTTTTTGAAAAAATTTTTAGGAAGATATATCGGAATTAATTGAAATAAGTTATAATAATTGTGGGAGAAAAATCATTTTTATTGCATTAATTTTTACCTATCATTGAAATAGGTAAGCTTTTCCAATATAAAATATTCTTATTTAATTTATTCAGTAATGGAGGGAAATTAAATTTAAATAAAGAATCAAATATTTTTGTAACAAAAATCCCAAGATATTTAATATTTTCATTTGTTATCTTGAAAGGGAATTGTTGTAATATATGTAAATTATTCAGCGTTATTGGCATAAGTTCACTTTTATTCCAATTGATACTGTATCCTGAGAGTGATCCAAATTCCGTTACTAGTTTTAACAAATTTCGGATACTTATTTCTGGCTCAGTGATGTAAAGTAATACATCGCTCCTGCTATTTCTACACTAACTTCCCTCAATGTCCTAGGGAATATCCTGTCAGGACCTGGAGACTTATCCACTTTTATATTTTTCAAAAGTGTGAGTACTTCCTCCTCTTTGAATCTCATAGTTTCCATAGCTACTCTACTTTTTCCCCTTAACTCACAGAGTTCAATATCCTGCTCCTTGGTGAATACCGAAGAAAAGAAATTGTTCAATATCTCCCCCATCTCTTTTGGCTCTGCAGATAGCTGTCCATTCTGGTTCTCTAATGGTCCAATTTTATCCCTCGTTATCCTTTTGCTATTAATATAGCTGTGGAAACCCTTTGGATTAAATTATTATATGGTTATATGGTTATCTGGGCCAATCTGACCACATCTCCCTATTTTTAACTCCAGCATAAGATCACTCATCAATACGGTCAAACCAGTTGCTAGGGACATCCAAGTGTGGCCTGAGGGAGCTTCTGGGCAATTATAGGACTGCTTTAACCGAACCGACGGGGACTAGTTTGAGGACGAGAACATTGACGCCAACACCACCACTGTACTTTTTTACATAAAAAGCTGTGTAGACAATGCCACTAACACTAAACATATATGTATCCCTCCTAACGACAAACCATGGATGACCAAAGGCGTCCGACTCCTTTCAAAATCCGCAATATGGCTTTTCGGCCCGGCAGCACTGTGCTGTATAGTGCGGTCAGGTGCTACCTGAAGAGGGGCATCAGGAACGCCAAAGCAGCCTATAAGCGAAGGGTCGAGAGTCACTTCAACAAATCAGACTGCCTTCACGTATGGCAAGGTGTACGGCACATCACGAACTACAAAAACAATACCAACTCATCCAGCAGCAACAGTGCCTCATTGGCAGAACTCATTGGCTCAACCGCTTCTTTGGCCGCCATGAGAGGAGAGAGACGGTCATGCCCACTACTCCAGCTCCAACACCCAACAGCCAGACACTCATCATACAGTCTGCTGATGTCACACACACACTCTGGAATGTTAACATACGGAAGGCAGCCAGTCCGGACGGAGTCACAGGACGGGTTCTCAGAGATTCTGCTGTTGAGTTAACTGACGCATTGACAAAAATCCCTGGCACAATGCAGGGTCCCCACATGCCTAAAAACATCAGAAATAGTGCCAGTTCTGAAGCAGACAGCCTCACCTGCCTCAACGACAGGCTAGTTGCACTAACACCAATAATTATGAAGTGCCTGGAGAGATTGGTCCTTAAACACATCAAGGCCACTCTCCCATCAACCCTGGATCAACACCAATATGTGTACAGAGCAAACAGATCAACAGACAATGCCATTGCCACTGCCTTCCATACTGTAATACTCCACCTAGAACAACAGGGAACATACGCATGACTGCTATTTGTGCATTACAGCTTTGCATTTAACACAATCATACCCAGTAGACTGGTCTCCAGCTATCCGGCCTAGGCTTCGAAAACATCTGCCTATGGATTAAGGACTTCCTTACTGCCCGGCCACAGTCAGTCAGGATGGGATCCCACCACTCCCCCACTGACACTCAGCACAGGAGCTTCACAAGTGTGCTGAGCCCCCTCTATACTTATGACTGCATACCTACCCACAGCACAAACACCATCATAAACTTTGCAGACGACACGACAGTGACGGGACTGATCACTGAGGACGATGAATCAGCTTACAGGGAGGAGGTACAGAGGTTAATAGGCTGGTGGTCCGAAAACAACTTAGCACTCAATGCTCATCATCGACTTCAGGAAACAGGGTGACCATCCCCCACTGTACATAAACGGAGAAAGAGTGGACAGAGTCTCCAGTTTCAGGTTCCTGGGCACCCACATCTCAGCAGATCTCAGGTGGTCAACTAACACACACTCCCTGGTAAAGAAGACACAACAACGGCTTTACTTCCTGAGATCACTCAGGAAAGTCAACGCCACAACAGCTGCTAGTGTCATTCTACCGTTGCTCCATAGAGAGTGTCCTGACACATGGCATCATGGTGTGGTACGGCAACAGTTCTGCGGTTGACAAGAAGGCTCTGCAGAGAGTCATCAACACAGCCCAGAAGATCACCGACACGCACCTGCCTGCCCTGGAAGAGATCTACAGCTCTTATTACCTGCGGAAGGCATCACGCATCCTAAAGTCCTCATCTCGTCCCATACATCACTTGTTTGCCCTTCAGCCCTCAGGAAGGCATTATAGGTCCATCAAATCACACACCACTAATTAACATTGACTTCTCCAATTGCAGGTAGTCATTGCTTTCTCCCTCTTTCCCCTCACCAACTCTCCCACAGCCCACTGTCTCCACCTCTTCCTTTCTTCTTCCCGCTCCCCCACCCGCACTTCGATCTGAAGGGTCGCAACCCAAAAATCACCTATTCCACCGCTCCATAGATGCTCCCTCACCCGCTGAGTTTCTCCAGCATTTTTGTCTCCCCACAAGATTAACAAACAGTTTCTACCCAAAGGCCATCACCACTCTGAACTCTGCACTGAACACACAGCCCCCATAGCCAATATTTTGTACTGCCACAACACAATACTCTGAAATATTGCACATTGCACATTATGACTTGACTTGACGTTTTCTTGCCATTTTTGTTATTCATTATTCGTTATTATTTATCTGATACGTTGGAGCTCCGCTCAGGCAGTGCGCCTGAAATATTGTTGTATGTCTTTACAATGAGAATAAAGTGTATTATTACTATTATTATTATTATTATTATTATTATTATTAATGGAAATGACTAACTATATTTTATCGTTAACCAGGGCATTGAGAGACCTACATTCCAGGGGATGTCGAACTCCCACCTCCAACCACTCCATCTAAAATTGAACCTGGTACTTATGTAATGATCAAGAATTGGATGAGTAAAGAACCAGGACGTCGCTGAGAAGGACCCCCCCCCCCCCCCATGTCCTTCTTACCACTGCCAAGGTGGGGGGGAGGGACGCGTGGGTCAGATTGTCAGTCTGGTGCCTAAGACATAAAACGCTAACCTCTTCTTTCTTTCAAGAAATCCCTTTCTAGGATACATCGCGATGGACATACTGCTGTTGTTCATCTATCTTGGGACACTGATAAGATAAAATAAGATATGATGCATTTATTTGTCACATGTGCCAATTGGCACAGCAAAATTAAATCACCATACAGCCATACATTAAAAATAAAGAACACAACATGGAGTAGATAGGATTCAACATAAAACATCCCCCCACAGCAGGATCAAAATTTCCCACTGTGAGGGAAGGCATCAAAGTCAGTCTCTTCCCCTGATGTTCCCCACTGTTCACCTGTGGTCGGGGCCTCCCCGAGCCCTCCGCAGTCGCCGCTACGGGCGGCCCGATGTTCAGGCCCGCTCGGCGTGGTGATGTAAGTCCGACGTCGGGGCTGGAAGACGTCCTCAGCGGCCTGGACACCTAGTCGGCCCCCTCCTACCGGAGCCCGCTGCTCCCAAAATCCACTGGCCGCGCCGGGTGGAGATGCAACGCTGGAGGCCTTCGGCAAAGGGCCCCAGGACTCCACAATGACGGTCTAGACCAGAGCTCCATGATGTTGGAGCAGCGGCCCAACGGCGACCCAGGTTGGTATCGCCCGCTCCGTGGTGACTCCAGCGCCGCCGCCGCCGCTGTTGTAGCTCTGGTCCGGTACCCGGTCCCCGACAGGAAACATAAACATATATATTAGGTGCAGGAGCAGGCCATTCGGCCCTTCGAGCCTGCACCGCCATTCAACATGATCATGGCTGATCATCCAACTCAATATCCTGTACCTGCCTTCTCTCCATACCCTCTGATCCCTTCAGCCACAAGGGCCACATCCAACTCCCTCTTAAATATGGCCAATGAACTGGCCTCAACTACCTTCTGTGGCAGAGAATTCCACAGATTCACCACTCTCTGTGGTGCGCCGGTATTATGGCAAGAATGTCTTTCCTCAGATTAGGAGACCAAAACTGTACGCAATACTCCAGGTGTGGCCTCACCAAGACCCTGTACAACTGCAGTAGAACCTCCCTGCTCTTGTACTCAAATCATTTTGCTATGAATACCAACATACCATTCGCTTTCTTCACAGCCTGCTGCACCTGCATGCCTACTTTCAATGACTGGTGCACCATGACACCCAGGTCTCGCTGCATCTCCCCTTTTCCTAATCGGTCACCATTCAAATAATAGTCTACCTTCCTGCTTTTGCCACCAAAGTGGATAACCTCACATTTATCCACATTATACTGCATCTGCCATGCATTTGCCCACTCACCCAGTCTATCCAAGTCATCTTGCAGTCTCCTAGCATCCTCCTCACAGCTAACACTGCACCCCAGCTTCGTGTCATCCGCAAACTTCGAGATGTTACATTTAATTCCCTTGTCCAAATCATTAATGTATATTGTAAATAGCTGGGGTCCCAGCACTGAGCCTTGCGGCACCCCACTAGTCACTGTCTTCCATCCTGAAAAGGACCCGTTCACTCCTACTCTTTGCTTCCTGTCTGCCAGCCAGTTCTCTATCCACATCAATACTGAACCACCAATACCGTGTGCTTTAAGTTTGTATATCAATCTCTTGTGCGGGACCTTGTCGAAAGCCTTCTGAAAGTCCAGATATAACACATCCACTGCTTCTCCCTTATCCACTCTACTAGTTACATCCTCAAAAAATTCAATAAGATTCGTCAGGCATGATTTACCCTTCGTAAATCCATGCTGACTTTGTCCAATGATTTCACCACTTTCCAAATGCGCTGCTATCCCATCTTTAATAATTGACTCTAGCAGTTTCCCCACTACCGATGTTAGACTAACTGGTCTGTATTTCCCCGTTTTCTCTCTCCCTCCCTTTTTAAAAAGTGGGGTTACATTAGCTACCCTCCAATCCTCAGGAACTACTCCAGAATCTAAAGAGTTTTGAAAATTATCACTAAGGCATCTGCTATTTCTGGGGCTACTTCCTTAAGTACCCTGGGATGCAGCCTATCTGGCGCTGGGGATTTATCGGCCTTTAATCCATTCAATTTACCTAACACCACTTTCCGGCTAACCTGGATTTCACTCATTTCCTCCATCTCATTTGACCCTCGATCCCCTGCTACTTCCGGCAAATTATTTATGTCTTCCTTAGTGAAGACAGAACCAAAGTAGTTATTCAATTGGTCTGCCATGTCCTTGTTCCCCATGATCAATTCACCCGTTTCTGACTGCAAGGGACCTACATTTGTTTTAACTAATCTTTTGCGCTTCACATACCGATAAAAACTTTTGCAGTCTGTTTTTATGTTTCCTGCCAGTTTTCTTTCATACTCCATTTTCCCTTTCCTAATTAAGCCCTTTGTCCTCCTCTGTTGGTCTCTGAATTTCTCCCAGTCCTCTGGTAGGCTGCTTTTTCTGGCTAATTTGACCGCTTCATCTTTTTCTTTGATACTCTCCCTGATTTCCCTCGTTACCCACGGATGTGCCACCTTCCCTGATTTATTCTTTTGCCATACGGGGATGAACAATTGTTGTAGTTCATCCATGCAGTCTTTAAATGCCTTCCATTGCATATCCACCGTCAACCCTTCAAGAATCAATTGCCAGTCCATCTTGGCCAATTCACGTCTCATACCCTCAAAGTTACCTTTCTTTAAGTTCAGGACCCGTGTTTCTGAATTAACAATGTCACTCTCCATCCTAATGAAGACCTCAACCATATTATGGTCACTCTTGCCCAAGGGGCCACGTACAACAAGGCTACTAACTAACCCTTCCTCATTACTCAATATCCAGTCTAGAATAGCCTGCTCTCTCGTTGGTTCCTCCACATGTTGGTTTAGAAAACTATCCCGCATACATTCCAAGAAATCCTCTTCCTCAGCACCCCTGCCAATTTGATTCACCCAATCTATATGTAGATTGAAGTCACCCATTATAACGGTTTTACCTTCGTTGCATGCATTTCTAATTTCATGTTTGATGCCATCCCCAACTTCACTACTACTGTTAGGTGGCCTGTACACAACACCCACTAGCGTTTTCTGCCCCTTAGTGTTTCGCAGCTCCACCCATATCGATTCCACATCCTCCAAGCTAATGTCATTCCTTTCTATTGCGTTAATCTCCGCTCTAACCAGCAACGCTATCTCACCTCCTTTTCCTCTCTGTCTGTCCTTCCTGAATATTGAATATCCCTGGATGTTCAGCTCCCAGCCTTGGTCACCCTGGAGCCATGTCTCCGTGATCCCAACTATATCATAATTATTAATAGCTATCTGCACACTCAACTCATCCACCTTATTACGAATGCTCCTCGCGTTGAGACACAAAGCCTTCAGGTTTGTTTTTACAGCATTCTTGGCCCTTTTACAAATATGTTGAAAAGTGGCCCTTTTAGATTTTTGCCCTAGATTTGTTTTCCTGCCACTTTTCACCTTGCTACCTATTGCTCCTATCCTCATTTTACACCCCTCTGTCTCTCTGCTCACACATTTAAGAAACCCTCCACTTCTTATTCTCCGTTTGTTATTTTTTTCTTCTTTCCTCCCTACTGTTGTGTCTGACTGCTTCTCTTCTCTGCCTCCTGCCTCACAAACATACTACTTGCCTTCTCTATTTGAGTCCCTCCCCCCAACCGATCTAGTTTAAAGTCTCCCCAGTAGCCTTTGCAAATCTCCCCGCCAGGATATTGGTTCCCCTCGGGTTCAAGTGCAACCCGCCCTTTTTGTACAGGTCACACCTTCCCCAAAAGAGGTCCCAATGATCCAGAAACTTGAATCTCTGTGCTCTGCACCAGTCCTTTAGCCACGCATTTATCCTCCACCTTGCTCCATTCCTACTCTCACTGTCGCTCGGATCCTACTCTGAAAGGCCGCTCGGATCCAGGTGGTAGGCTGTGAGGTGGGGGGCGAGAACGCGACTTGGAGATATAGTCGCGTCCCCGCCAGGAAGCGACTGGGAGTTAATTTCCCCCTAACCCTGCCCCCCTCTGCTACATATAAAAGTTAAAGATTCCCCCCAAACACACTTTTAACGGACTAAAAAAAAGATGGAAAGACAAACGGGCTGCAGGCAGAGGCTGCTGGCAGTCCAGCGCCCCCTAGCGTCTACCAATGATAGCCATTGGGTCTGCGAAAAACAGAATATGCTGACAGGATGATCCCGAAAGAATTTATCATCTATGTGAAGAAGATTCACTGGAATGTGCTGCCAACAGTAAGGAAAGATTCAAAGAATGGAGACTCACTCGACTGACAGGATGCCTTGGGCTCCTGGCACAACCACACCAATCATCATTGTTGAAGAAGGAGGATTTTACTTCGGAGTCACGTGAGTGACTACGTGAAGACCCCGCCAGCACGCATGCGCGACATATCGTCGAACGCATTGCGGAAGCGACAGTCGGGAGGAGCGCCGCTCCTCCAGCGCGAGTTTTGAAAAATTACGGAAGGTAAGTCTTACCTTTTCTGGTGAGCGTGGCGACTCGGTGTGTTTCTTTTTCAGAACGGAGGAAGCACCATGGAGTCGCCAAGGGAGAGCAGCAGCTGATACCGCTGCTGTGGAAGCAGCCAGCAGCGTGCCGTCTCTCCAGAGCTGCAGGTGCTGCCAGCAGCTCCCGGTTTCTCGCCGCTACAGACCGCAGGTGCGCCGCGGTCGGCGGCAAAACCACCCGGAAGTCGGACAGGTCCGTGGACTCGGCTGGGTCCGGACCTGAAGACACCCCATTCACGGATAGCGACGGCGGGCGTCTTTCCCGCGGGAGCGGATGGGGAGCAGTGCTCCAGCGTGACCTGCTTATGCAGGGGCAGAGTCACAGTGGGTCTCCTCGCAGACCCACGGCAGCATCCTTGCAAGGACTGCCAAATGTCTCACCCTCTTCGCAGGGGAGCATTAGGGGTCAGAGCTGGGCTGACCCTGAAGAAGGGGCAATGGTTGAACAGTCAACTGTGAGGGGTGCCAGAAGAGAGAGCAGCAGAAGATTTGTGGGACACATGCTGTATCAACTCAAGAAGGACTGCCTATACAAAGCTGCAAGCCAGTACAAAATACATGGCTACAAAACAGCTACAGGAGCAAGCCATTAACTTTATGGCTGGGAAGTACATTGCTCCAGAGAACTCCATTTCTCTTAAAGTACCAGCAGTCTATGACCCCATCTGGGGCAACAGGAGCCCATCTATAAGGAGCCAGGAGGGGAAGCTCCAGAGGAAACTGCTGGCTGCTAAAATCACAGCAGTACCAGGAAAACTGATGGGGTTGATTTGCCTGAAGAGTTACTAGATGCTCTAGCAGACTGTGTAATACTCAGTGGAGATTAACAGTTACAGGAAGAGCATCATCAAGAAGTGCGGAATTATGCAAGACAAGTAGCACACAGACGCCAAAATTGCTGTTGGGGGACCTCCCGAAGCAGGTGAAAGACCTGCATGAGGAAGCCAAGGCTATAGCCTGATCAAGGTGCCAAGCACCTCTAACACCCACTATCAACAGCGGCAGCACCCCTACACACCCACCAGACATCGGTGCTATGGAAGACCATCTGGTGGTGAAAGCTCGAAGGCCGGCCCACCTGCACAGCGGTCTTTCAGACCATGGCCCAGCCCGGCCTTCATGGAAAGTGCGCCAACCCCACAACGCAGCAACACAATACCAGAAGAAACAACTGCGGAGACAACCCACACAACACCGGTAACCATGGAGGTAGGTGGGTCTGGTAGTCTTAAAAAACATTGCATGTCCGATTCATCAAAAGTTGGGGGACGGTTGCACTTGTTTCATCATGTGTGCTGCACTTTTACCTCTGAATTTTTACATACTCGGAAGTATTCAGAATTACAAAATTGAATTTGTATACGAACTACCGTCCCATTTCAGCATACGCCTAGCTGGAAGTTCATACTTCACAAAAAGAGAGAACAGCAGGCCATGCTGAACTGTTAAGACTAAACACAAAAGGGATTGAGGAAACAATCAGAGAATTTCAAGAGTTTGTATCAAATATATTTATAAAAAACTAAAAAGATGGTGGTTGCCGTATCATTACAGATTTGACCGAACTAAATACTTCCGTTCAGTATGCCCATTTCAAAATAGACACGTTTGTCACACACAGGGTCATCGTAAATACCTGAAATTTATCTGGATGGACAGCTATGGCAGTATAAGGCCTTACCCAATGGGTTGTCATCAGCACCCAGGCTATTACAAATTTATTAAAACCAGCTTTAGCATATTTAAAGAAACATAACCATATCGTCATGGCTTACCTTGATGATATTCTCATTGTAGGTGAAAATTGGAGCTGGCTACATTGGTGGTATCAGCCACAACACAGAGATTTAACGTACATCCAGATAAGTCAAAATTGGAACCCTCCACTACCATGGATTATTTGGGGTTCACTATTGACTCTGTTCATATGTCTATCACCTTGCCACCAAACAAAGTGACAGACTTGATGGGAGTATGCAAAAGCCTCACTGGCATCAGGGAACCATCCATTCGGCAAGGAGCAAGAGTGATTGGGAAATTGGTGGCTGCGTTCCCAGCAGCACAATTGGACCACTCCATTATTAAAACCTGGAAGAGGGAAATTTTAGCTCTCAAAAATCATGCAGGCCATTTCAATAGGCCTATGCAATTACCAGGGAAAGTAAATCAGAATTAAACTGGTGGATAGAAATGCTCAACATTATCCTAACCCCATCACCCCATTCTATATCCCTAGGGTACATTACAGACTGATGACAGTGCTAAAGGTTGGGGAGCAACTAATACCACCGCAAGTTGTGGTGGCAGATGAGTGCACAAAATTATTCTGTTTAAAGCACTAGGAATTAATTATCTAGAAATGCTGGTAGCGTTTCATGGACTCAGGGCCTACTGCTCAGATGAGCACCAGTTGCATGTACGGTACAAATTGATACCACACTGGGGGCCTATATATAATCATATGGGTGAAATAAAGTCGATATCATGTGAATGAATTGCCTAATAATATCTGGCACTGGTGTCTGGGAGAGAGATTTGGATCTCAACCACTTACCTTCCAGGTAAGCTAAATACAGTGGCAGACATCAGGTCACGTAAATTCAACGACAACATTAAATGGATGTTGGATCGGAAAGTGTTTACAGATATTATAGACCGGTATGGGACACCAGATATCGACCTTTTTTCCATCCAGACTAATTCACCAACTATCAACATATGATGCTTGGGAACCAGACCCAGGGGCAGCAGCGATGGACGATTTCTCGCTGCATTGGGGGGGGGGATTTGTTTTGCTATGCATTTTCCCCTTCTGCCTCATCAGGCGAGTCTTACAATAATTAAACAAGACGCCGCAACGGGTACCATGGTTCCCAACAGTACAAAGATGGTCTCAGAACCCTGCATCTGGATCAACAACGGCCAAGGAGGTTGGCACACCCCGTGCGGGAAAGTATCCGTGCCATGACTGTATGAACTTGTTGATTGCAGTTTCTGAACAGGCCATTTCTGGGATACGGACTCTCCGACAGGACGATCAATGCCATCTCAGCGTCGTGCAGGGAGTCCACGAGAAGACAGTACCTGACATATGTCAGGAAATGGGAAGTGTTCTGCACCAGGACGAACACTACATATGACTCAGCCACCAACACTGAAGTGCTGGAGTTCTGGCCACCCTTCATTTCGATGAAGGATTGAGTTACAGTGCCATTATTGTGCAAGGAGTGCCCTATCTAATATCTGGGCAGAGGGAGTGATCACCTGGCTATAGGATCACACCCACTAGTACCTAAACGAATGAGGGGTATTTGTACTCTATTCCCCCCAGGCCCAGATACACCCATATATGGGACATAGGTAGTACACCATGTTATGTGGATGGACACCAATACCGGGGCTCACTCTGGACAAACTAATATCCTAGATGGGAAGGATTATGGCACTTGGATCAGCACAACGGGTCCAGTCCTTACACAAGCTAGAATAGGACGTCATGTCTGTCACAAATGGCAGATAACCTGCTACATACAGGGGTACTTAAACTAGACTGACCCGGTTCCCTTGGCCAATATTAGAGTTCTGGCCTATCCTGCAGATAGTCGGCCCTGCATAGTGACACATATTTTCCAATATATAGTCACCAAGACACTTATGGGCACGGAGAGAGCTTTCTCATTAGCCATAAATGCCCTCACCTAAGGGCACAGTGCAAACCATATCCAGATGGTTCGGGTGGTATTACGTGCAGTGGTGAATACTAATGTTTCAAATCTCACTCCAACAGGGCTGCATCTACATCGGACGCTAGGATGATGGGAGTTCCTATGGACCACATCCTTGCCACAGCGGGGTGGAGCAATGAACGCATTCAATGCTTTATAATAAACCCGTGGCCGATCCTGAGACGTTTGCAGGGAAAAATTAAGTTCTGTAAAATAAATTACCCAATGTGGGGCATGTTATTTTAGGTATGAATAATCCCTTTATTGTTTTTCAGCACAGTGTCGTGTGTGAAATACGTTCATCCTCCGTCCCAGAATGGCAGTGTGTGAGCATGGTCTCGTTCCAGGGCATGAAATCACAGAGCTTTGAAATCTTCACGTAGTCACTCACGTGACTCCGAAGTAAAATAGTAAGATTAAATGAGAACTTACCAGTTTGAAGTTTGATCTTTATTTTATGAGGAGTTACGATGAGGGATTACGTGCCCTCCGCTCCCAAAACCCTCTATTATCAAGTTCAACTGGTATGGAAGTTCTCTCTTATCTTACTATATTAGTCTACTCTGGTATCTGTGATTTCACACCCCTGCTTTGAAGAATGTCGCGCATGCGTGCTGGCGGGGTCTTCACGTAATCCCTCATCGTAACTCCTCATAAAATAAAGATCAAACTTCAAACTGGTAAGTTCTCATTTAATCTTACTATTATAATTATGGACTATTGCCATGTTATCATGTTCCTTGTAAATTCGACTATGCATGTCAAAAGAAAAGAGTAAAAGTCCCTATACCAAGTAATCCCATTAAGAACGAAGGTCTACAGGCATTTAAAGATAAATGGGATCTCCAAAGTGACCTCCAAGGGAGGAATCCCAAGGGCACTTACTCCTTCAAGCCCACTTTGCCATGTTCTCCCCGCAGTCAATTGTCTGTTACTCCTCCCTAACATCAGTACAGGCATTATTCAACACAAGGCCGGAATGGGACCCACTGAGGTATCTTGCATGTAAGGGGAAAGAAGGGGAAAGAAAGTATAAAGGCGCCTGATGTATGCCTCCCTGTTGCCCCGCCTGCTATCTGTCTTCCGTTACCAGGGGACAACTCACATACATGGGTTGGATGCCATGCAAGAGGTTTTCACAACCTGTACAGATTCGAACCCAATGATGACCTCAGGTCACATGAGATTTGCTTCCACCAGGAAGAGGAAGGATGCATATATGTCAAAAACCCAATCAACATAACATGCTTGATGTCACCATGTTTTAACAGGACCTGGTCAAATACGGCCAAGGGAAGTGTGAATGTCACCATTTTACCTATGTTCCTCTTCCCACAGGACCCCAACTGGTTTGTGGAGTATGCAATAAAGCACACATATTGGTTGGAAACAATATGTTCCCACTTAACCCAGGTATCCAAGGACAGAGGTGGCAAGGATGTGCGATGGATTTTTTTGCCCAGAGTCGTTTGGGAACTGGATAGGGGGAGTAATGCTAGACCGAAGCAAGTATTCTGGATGTTATGGCTTTAAAATCACCTGATCTCTTATTCTTCTTTAACGGCACAGTCACTAATGTCCTGAATCCACTATTCCCTAGAGAGGTAGCAGTAGGAACCTTGGTCCCTATAACAGTACCCAGTCCACATTGGGTATCCAATCGAAGGTTAGTGACTAGAGCAGTTTCGGAAGAAATTTGCTCCAAATGGAAAAATCCAGCACTATTGGGAAGTACGGTGGGATATGGATGGGCTGGCATATTCAGTTTAGGATGGGTAGGAGGCTATATAACGGCTAGCAATCATAATTATATCGTGTGTGGACTAACGTTCTTGGGTAATGCTACTATGGGGGCTCTCGCAGCAGTAACTGAAGAATTATCCGAGCTCAGACTATATGCGATGCAGAATTGATATGCCCTGGACTACCTACTGGCTCAGGAGGGCGGTGTTTGTGCCATTGTAAAGGGAAAGTGTATCATGGGAGTAAGAGACCAAACTAAGAATATCACCCATTTCTTTGTTAACATAAGAGAGCAGCTGGATAACATGAAGGAGGCATGTGGATGGGATGATTGGGGCTTCGGAAGCTGGTCAGACTGGCTAATTAATATGGCAATGTACCTGGGGATTTTACTTCGGAGTCACGTGAGTGACTTCGTGAAGACCCCGCCAGCACGCATGCGCGGCATATCATCACGCGCATTTGCATCGGCAGGCTGGGGGGGGGGAGTGCGCTCTCTCCTCGGGCTCCTTCATAAAGACCGGCAGGTAAGTACTTACCTTTACTCCACAGGATGGACAAGGGCAAGAGGAAGGCGACGCTGTCGAGGAGCCGAACTTCGACCAGCCAACGGCCCTTGTCCCCGGAGCTGCAAGCAACACCGGCAGCTTCGAGGCATGTGGGGGCAGGAATGCGGAAGTCGGGCGCTCCCGCTACTTTAGGGGCCGACTCACCCGAGTGGTTTACCGCTCCTGAGCTGGATGCAACGGATCCAGACTTCGAGCCCCCTTCCCCCAAGAAAAGAGGGGGGAAACAGGTACGTGGCAAGGGGCCTCGCTTTTCACAAGCGACCTCTCCCCGATTTCCAGAAGACCCGAGGGGGCTGGGCCGGGGGACAGCTGCATGACAGGGGAGCCCTGCAAAAGTGCAATACGTACCACTGCCAGGGAGATCTGCTGTAGTGCAGTCTGGCAGCTCCACTGCTGCGTCGAGTAGGCCTGCAGGAGCAGATACCGCCGACAACACACCCCGTCAGGCTGCGGTCAAGGGCGGAGGTGGCAGCAGTAGACCGTCGGTCAGCTCAGCTCTGGGAGCGGCCGACCATGCACCTCCGCGCCAAAAGATGGGCAAGTGTGGAGGTAAGCCTGCACGGACTCCAGGGAGCCAGGTTCCGGGGGCCGGCGCCGATTCAACTCACCTGCCTTCATATCAGATTGGTGGGCCGCCACAGTCTGGGAGAAGACAGACTAGCGGAGAGTCCGTGCGGGAGTCGTATGATCCTACTTGGGCTGTACGTCACGACAACCTACCATTGGACCCTAGACAGCACCTTACGGAGGTGTGGTCCGATGGTGGAAGCCCCAGTGAGTTCGCAGGGCCTGGGGAAGTCGGCTTGTCCGCTGCACATAGCAGGGACGGTCGCATTGAGCGGTTGGAGGTCTTAGTGAAGCAACTCCTCCAGCGGGACCGGGAACGAGAAGAGCGGGACTCGCGGGCATCCACTAGCCGTGCGAGGACCCCACTCAGCATCTCCTCGTCTCCAGCCAGAAGCGTTAGCGATTGCCCAGCTGCTGTGTTTGAAGACGACCCGGGACAGCCAGTGACCGCTGAGCCAGAACATGAGGAGGATATGCTGGATGTGGTGGGTAAGTTTGCCACTACCACCCAGACAGGTGAACCTCTGCACCACAAATTGGCGGGCACCATTGATTACCTGACTACGCACCAGAGTCAGGTTCTCAATGATACCTTGGAGAAAATAAAACCGCCCGAGAACTGCATCAACCTCAGTGTGCCCTTGGTTAATGCCCAGATCTGGGGACACTTGAGTACGGCCACCAGGATGCAGGATGTCCGCCTCCAGCGTATCTTAAAGGTTCTCTCCACGGGCATAACGGCGTTTGCTAGGACCCTGGACGGGGATAATGTGTCCAGTGAACAGCAAGATGCACTGGCACTCCCATGCAACGCCCAGTATGAGATAAACTGCCTGCGTAAGAGCTCCATAAAGCCCACACTCATCCCAAATTTGCGGGGTTGTGCCGACCATCAACCGCTCCACCGCCGCATCAGTTGTTTGGAGACCTGTCCAAACAGGTGAAGGAACTGGACGAGGAGGCCAAAACAGCTGGCCTCATGAAACCTCCCAGACTTCACCGCCAGACTTCACCCATATCACCGGCAACAGCCAAACACAACCTGGAAACCACGGCTGCCGGACAGGACACAAAGGTCCTACCCACCTCCATTTCAACAAACACAACGACCTTTTTTAGGGCAAGGTCAACAGCGGCCTGCATGGAAGATGCGGCCGCCGCCCCGTCAACCTCCACAACGTCCACCCAAAACACCGTACGTACGGAACCGCCGTTAACCATGGAGGTAAGGGGGTCTGGTTCCTCTCACGCCGTAGCATCCCCTCCTGCACGAATAGGTGGGCGATTGCGGGCTTTCTTGGACATATGGAAAACTGTCACCACAGATGAGATTATTTTACAAAGTGTTCAAGGGTATGTTATAGAATTTATTGGAGGTATAAATCCCCCTACCCAGCATTCACCTCATAGGAATTTTACTCTATCCCAAAAAGAGGTGGAGGCAGGACATGCTGAAATTATACGGCTAGCAGCAAAAGGGGTAATTGGCAAAACCAAGCATCAACCTATTGAGGGTTACACAAAATGCTGGAGAAACTCAGCGGGTGCAGCTGCATCTAAGGAGCGAAGGAGATAGGCGACGTTTCGGGTCGAGACCCTTCTTCAGACTGGTCAGGGATCAGGGAAACGAGAGATATAGACGGTGATGTGAGAGATAAAGAACAATGAATGAAAGATATGCAAAAAAGTATCGATGATAAAGGGAACGAGCCATTGTAAGCTCTTTGTGGTGTGAAAATGGAAGCTAGTGCGACTAGGGTGGGGGAGGGAGATGAGATAGAGGGAAGGCCAGGGCCCGAGGGCTGAGGGAGAGGTGGAGGGGAGGAGACAGCAGGGTTAGAACAGAATAGCCCAAAGGATGCAAACTCCCATGATTGCGATGTGCTCCACTCGGGTTGGTTTTTGCGGACCGAGCGGAGGTGTTCGCGAAACGATTCATTAATGGAGCAGGTGCACAGGTGAACCTACCTGGACTGAAAGCAAGTGTTGGCGGTTGCAAGGATTGGCGATCGTTTCGCGACTTTCCGCAAAAACCAAACCCGACCTGTCGCGCTCAGCACTTCAACTCCCCCTCCCATTCCGTATCCGACCTCTCGGGCCATATCCAGTTTGCAAAATCGGAACCCCTGCTGTCTCCTCCCCCTCCCACCTAGATTTCCCTCTATCTCTATCTCCCTCCCCCACCCTAGTCGCAAAATGGCCGTTCCCTTATCAATACTTTTTTGCATATCTTTCATTCATTGTTCTTATATCCCACATCACCGTCGTAACCAGTCTGAAGCTCGAGATGCCTTTAACCCAGTTCTCCAGCATTTTGTGGATTCTCCAGCATAATCATCAACCTATTGTGTTTGCCATGAATTTAAAAAAGATGCTGATTATAACAGACTATGAGCTGAACACTTTTTGTACAATATCCCCATTTCAAAATGGAACCAGCTAAGCTGCTGGGTACATCATCGATTTTGAAAGATGCTGGTGCCCATCGCTGAGGCTCACAGGAAATTCCTGAAGTTTGTCTGGAAGGGTCAATTATGGGAATACAAGGCATTGCCCAATGGAATCACCACAGCCCCTAGGCTGTTTTACCAAATTGGTAAAACCCATATTGGCTCTTCCTCCGACAACAAAATTATATAGTAATGGCATATTTGGATGATATCCTTATAGTGGGTCAGACCCTCCAATTGGCAATTCAAGGAGTGGCTGCAACTAAGGCTCTGTTCGAGAAGCTGGGGTTTGTAATCCATCCAGACAAATCAAAATTGCACCCGGTACGGGTTATGGATTATTTGGGGTTCACCCTAGACACCAATTTAATGAAGATTACCATCCCAACCAATAAAGCTACTGCTATAATAGAAGAGTGCCACAATCTTGCTTGCGCCAGGGTACCGACCATTCGGCAAACAGCAAAAGTTATAGGCAAATTGGTAGCTACATTCCCAGCTGCACGATTCGGACCGCAACACTACCGAAATTTACAAAGAACAAAGATCACAGCATTAAAAACAAATGCTGGGCACTTTGATCGGCCAATTTGGTTACCACCGGAAGCTAGAAACGAGCTACAATGGTGGGTTGACAATATTAGAGAGTGTCATAGACCCATCATAGTGAGCAACCCTGACGTTGTGCTACAAACTGACGCAAGCGCACAAGGCTGGGGAGCAACTGATACGATGTCCAGTTGTGGTGGCAGATGGAACTCTCATGAGTCTACATTCCTGGAGTCACACGGGATAAACTATATAGAAATGTTGGGGGCATTTCATGGACTGCGGCCTTATTGTACAAATCACGGGATATACATGTCCGCCTGCAAATAGATAATACTACAGTGGTGGCTTACATCAATCATATGGGTGGTATCAGGTCGCTATCTTGTGATGAATTGGCTAATACAATTTGGCACTGGTGCATTGAAAGGAATATTTGGATTACTGCGACCTATTTGCCTGGGAAGCTTAATACAGTGGCGGACACCAGGTTACGAGTCTTCAATGACAACATCGAGTGTATATTGAACCCACAAATTTTTGGAGATATTATAGCTCACTTTGGGACACCAGATATTGACCTATTTGCGTCCAGGCTGAACCATCAGATACCAACGTATGTGTTGTGGGAACCAGACCCTGGGGCAATAGCAATGGATGCGTTTTCTATCCATTGGGGGAAATGGTTTTGCTACGCATTTCCCCCATTCTGCCTCATCAGTCAGGTATTGCAGAAAATTAAACTAGACTCTGCAACTGGCATATTGATCATCCCCGACTGGCCTACACAACCATGGTACCCGATGGTCATAAAAATGTTAAAACAACCATGGATGGCGATTGGGAAACATCCCAAATTGATTACTCACCCCATTACGGGGGTCAGTCATCCTTGCCATGGTCATTTAAACTTGTTGGCCTGCAGGTTCTGAAAAGACCACTCATCCGGGCAGGCACCTCATTAAGAGCCATAGAATTTATCGCCGCATCATGCCGAGAATCAACTCGGAAACAGTACCTCACCCAAATCAGGAAGTGGGAGGCATTCTGTGCCCGGACCAACAAGTCTTCCAACTCGGCAACGATACCTGATGTCCTGGAGTTTCTAGCTGGCCTCCATTTCGATGCTGGCCTCAGCTACAGTGCCATCAACAGCGCCAGGAGTGCGCTGTCCTCATACCTGGATATAGGTATCAGCTCCAACCACCTGGTGTCTAAACTAATGAGGGGAGTGTTCAACACCAACCCTCCGCGACCCAGATATACAGTAACGTGGGATGTGGGGATCGTGCTGACCCTACTGAGGAGCTGGGCTCCAATTAATGAGCTACCACTGAAAAAGCTCACCCTCAAGGTGTTGATGCTGATGGCACTGACTACAGCCCAACGAGTCCAGACGTTACAAACACTGCGACTGGACAGCATGGTGGCCACCCCTGGTCAAATACATTTCTTTGTCGAAGAATTATTGAAGCAGCACAGGCCAGGGGCGCATGGGCTGCGGTTGGAATTTCGGGCGTACCCTGTAGATGCCACTCTCTGCATAGTCACCCATCTCCACCACTACATCCGAGTTACAGGAGTTATCAGGATGAAGGAACAGGGGTTCCTCATCAGTCATAAACCTCCGCATCATCGGGTGACTGTACAGACTATCGCCAGGTGGCTCAGGGTGGTGCTGGATGCAGCAGGAGTTGCTACTAACATTTTTAAGTCTCATTCCACCAGGGCTGCATCCACATCAGCGGCGAGGGCCATGGAGGTGCCCATGGACCACATCCTCGCCACCGCGGGCTGGGCCAGTGAAGAAACCTTTCAACGGTTCTACAACAAGCCACTAGCCGCCCCTGCGACATTCGCAGAAGCTATCCTGGGAACCGCTCAGTGAATGTCTGTCCCCGAATTAGGGGTTATTTGTTGTTTATTTGATTAATAAATTGTGTTGATTTTTCAGCCAGTTTCGACTGAACTGCATTAACAGCCTTCCTCCATCAGACTGGCGGCAGTGTGATAAGCATGGACGTTGTCCAGGGCGTGAAATCACAGAGCTTTGAAATCTTCACGGTCACTCACGTGACTCTGAAGTAAAATAGTAAGATTAAACGAGAACTTACCAAGTTTGAAGGTTGATCTGTATTTTACGAGGAGTCGCGGTTAGGGATGTCGTGCCCACCGCTCCCACCCTCTATCAAAAGGTCAACTAGGAGGTTCTACGTTTTTCATCTTACTATTTTTAGTCATGATTTGTTTCTATGATTCCACACCGCTGCTTTGAAGGATGCCGCGCATGTGTGCTGGCGGGGTCTTCACGAAATCCCTCACCGCGACTCCTCGTAAAATACAGATCAACCTTCAAACTTGGTAAGTTCTCGTTTAATCTTACTATTGCAATTGTCTGTATGTTTGTAATTTTGGTTATTCTGAAATGTGTACTGGGAAGAATGCAGACGGTGTTAAAAGATATAGGTGTTCCGAGAATGTTATTTGTTGAAAGACAGACTGAAGTATGTGATGAAAAAAAAACTGAGTACATTGATAGGGTGCATGAAGAGTTTGAATGACTGGGAAGGATTGAAATAAGTAAGAACATGGGGAGTTATCCTGGAATGACAAAAAGGTGGAATGAGAATATGTAGAACTGGGGATACTCAAGGACTAAGGTTTAAATATTCAGTTTTTTTGAAGATCAGGGGCTGATTGGAGTTAAGTTTAACTTTCTTGGTGTGACATCATCATTCTTGTAAAACATGTGATATTCGATGCTATTGTGATTGGCTAAGTACTATGCTGCGTATGATTGTAATTGGCTGAAATGATTATCCCTGCCTATATAACCATGCAGGGGCGGAAAACATGAGGGGGCCAGAGGGGACATGTTCCCCCCCATGTTTTGAGAGGTGGGGGACATCTCCCCCCCCCCCCCACGTTTTTGTTATCCGGATTATCCGCAAGACACTGGAGGTGGGGCTGCTGATCGAGGGCGCCGATTGGACAAGAGAGACATCGGTCAGCAGGCAATGGGGGCGGGACATGATGATTAAGCGCGATGATTGGAGGAGGGAGACGTGGCACAGACCTGCGCATCATCCACAACCAGGATCGATCCGATCCCGGCCGGATCTCCGGCGCTGCCCCCCCCCACCCGAGTGCCCCCCCCCCCCCCCCCCCCCCCCCACCCCCCCCCCCCCCCCCCCCCCCCCCACCCGAGTGCCCCCCCCCCCCACCCGAGCCCCCCCCCCCCCCCCCACCCGAGTGCCCCCCCCCACCCGAGCCCCCCCCCCCCCCCCCCGAGCCCCCCCCCCCCCCCCCCCCCCCCCCCCCCCCCCCCCCCCCCCCACCCGACCCCCCCCCCCCCCCCCCCCCCCCCCCCCCCCCCCCCCCCCGCCCGTGCCCCCCCCCACCCGACCCCCCCCCCCCACCCGAGCCCCCCCCCCACCCGAGCCCCCCCCCCCCCGAGTGCCCCCCCCCCCCCCCCCCCCCCCCCCCCCACCCGAGCGCCCCCCCCACCCGAGCGCCCCCCCCCCACCCGAGCGCCCCCCCCCCCCACCCGAGCGCCCGTCCCCCCCCCCGTCCCCACCCGAGTGCCCCCCCCCCACCCGAGTGCCCCCCCCCACCCGAGTGCCCCCCCCACCCGAGTGCCCCCCCCCACCCGAGCACCCCCCCCCCACCCGACGCCCCCCCCCCCGAGTGCCCCCCCCCCCCCCCCCCCCCGACCCGAGTGCCCCCCCCCCCCCCCCCCCCCCCCCCCCACCCCCCCCCCCCGACCCAGTGCCCCCCCCCACCCGAGTGCCCCCCCCCGACCCCCCCCCACCCGAGTGCCCCCCCCCCCCCCCCCCCCCCCGACCCGAGTGCCCGTCCCCACCCGAGTGCCCCCCCCCCCCCCCCCGACCCGAGTGCCCGTCCCCACCCGAGTGGCCCCCCCCCCCCCCCCCCCCCCACCCCCCACCACGGGTGGCCAGAGAGGTTGGGAGTTAGACGTGAGCTGTTCCCCCAGGCCCACAGCCAGTGCAGAGAAGCAGCGCTAAACCCAGCTCAACTCTGCCTGGTTAACCTGCCTGGGCTTGCGGGAAATATGGGCAGCGCGGAGAAGCAGCGCTGGTGTCCCGTCAGTCCAGTCATGGCTGTAGTTAACCCGGCGAGACGGGCAGAGTTGAGCTGCATTTAGCCTCCGAAGCCTCGCGCATGCACGCGGCCGCCAAACAACGGTGTCCCTCCTGCCCTCCGGCCCCCTCCATGTTTTGATGGCGAGTTCTGCTCTTGTAATCATGTGATACTGATCTAGAATTAACACCCTTCGTAAGTTACCTACCATTGCATTAACCATATATATATATATATAGATGCTAATTCCTTTGTTTGAGCACATGTTTCTCCTTTGCTGAACTGAAACAGGAGAGCTACCCAGAGCAGGACAGGGAAGCAAGGTAATCTAGGTGAAATAAAGGATTTTTACAGTTTTCTAGTCGGTATTTTTCACTGAATGGACTAAGGGGTGCAAAAAGCGGAATTATCATCATTGCACTTCCCTTATTCATAATCTGACAGCATTTTTCATCATCTGACACCATTGAGAATAATCTGCCTCCTTGTTCTTGCCGTCAAAGTGGATAACCTCACATTTAACATTATATTGCATCTGCAATGCATCTGCCCACTCACTAAAACTGTCCAAATCACCCTCCAATCTCTTTGCAATCCACCCAGCTTTGTGTCACCTGCAAATTTGCTAGTGTTACTTTTAATCCTATCACTTACATCATTAATACATATTGCATATAGTTGCGGACCCAGCAACAGGCCTTGCGGCACTCGACTCGCCACTGCCTGCCATTCTGACAGGGACCCGTTTATTTCTACTCTTTGTTTCCCGTCTGCCAACCAATTATCAACTCAATTTATTCTCCGTCTCAGTCTCCCCCCCTCTCCCTCTCCATCCCTCTAGGACCCCCTAACTCTCTATCTCCCTCTCCCCCCTCTTTCTCTCCCTCTCGCTCTCTCTCATTCTCTCCCTCATTCCCCCTCTATCGTTCTCACTCCCTCTATCTCCCCCCTCCCTCTCTGTCACTCTAGGTCCCCTAACTCTCTATCTCCCTCTCCACCCTCTCCCCTCTCCCCTCTCTCTCTCTCTCTCTCTCTCTCTCTCTCTCTCTCTCTTTCTCTCCCTCTCTCTCTCTCTCTCTCTCTCTCTCTCTCTCTCTCTCTCTCTCTTTCTGTTGATTTCTTTCACTTTCTCTTTTTCAGTTTTGATCGATCTCTCTCTCACACTCGCTCTGGCAAACACACCTGGCACTCAACTTCCCACAGTATTTATATTTGTGCAGACACTCTCTGTTTATCCTCTCACAATTTTATTAAGCGTATGAATACTGAGATACAATGAAATCAATTATTGCAACGTTGAAACAATTGGATGATGTTTTGAATACATTCATTGGTCGCCTTGCAAATTAAAGCACTGACACGGACCCAGTGAAATCAGCAGCACATTTTAGTTGAAAAACTATCTTGTTGTAGCAAACTCTCTCTCTGACTCTCTCCCTCCCACTCTCTATGCCTCTCTTTCTCTTTCTCTCCCTCTCCCATTCTCTGTCTTCCCCCTCTCTCTCTATCCCTCTCCCTCCGATTCCCTCCATCTCCCACACCTTTCCTCTCTCCCTCCCTCTTCCCCTCTACCTCTCCCCATCTCTCCCCAAACTCTCCCTCTCTCTCTCTGAAGAAGGGTCTCGACCCGAAACGTCGCCTATCTCCTTCGCTCCTTAGATGCTGCTGCACCCGCTGAGTTTCTCCAGCTTTTTGTGTAACTCTCCCTCTCTCTCTCTACCCCCTATCCCTTCCCCCCTCTCTTACCCCCCCCCTCACTCTCTCTCCCCCCTCTCATCTCTCTCTCCCTCGCTCTGTCTCGCTGTTTCTCTCTCTCTCCATATAACCATATAACAATTACAGCACGGAAACAGGCCATCTTGGCCCTTCTAGTCCGTGCCGAACACTTACTCTCATCTAGTCCCATCTACCTGCACTCAGACCATAACCCGCCATTCCTTTGCAATCCATATACCTATCCAATTTATTTTGAAATGATAAAATCGAACCTGCCTCCACCACTTCCACTGGAAGCTTATTCCTTACAGCTACCACTCTCTGAGTAAAGAAATTCCCCCTCACGTTACCCTGAATCTTTTGTCCCTCAATTCTCAAATCATGTCTTCTTGTTTTAATCTTCCCTACTCTCAATGGAAAAAGCTTATCCACGTCAACTCTATCTATCCCTCTCATAATTTTAAAGACCTCTATCAAGTCCCCCCTTAACCTTCTGCACTACAAAGAATAAAGACCTAACTTGTTCAACCTTTCTCTGTAACATAGGTGCTGAAACCCTGGCAACATTCTAGTAAATTTCCTCTGTACTCTATTTTGTTGACATCTTTCCTATAATTTGGCAACCTAAATTGTACACCATACTCCAGAAATGGCCTTGTACAATGCCTTGTACAATTTTAACATTACATTCCAACTTCTATACTCAATGCTCTGATTTATAAAGGCCAGCACATCATAAGCTCTCCTTCTGCCATTCTATCTCTCCTCCTTCGCTCTCCATCCCTCTCTCTCTATCTCTCTCTCCCTTTCCCTCTGGCTCTCATACTCTCTCCCCTCATTCCCTTATCTCTCCCCTCCCTCTCTCCCTCTTCTCTCCCCTCACTCTCTCTCTCCCTCCCCCTCCCCCCCCCCCCTCTGTGTATATCTTTATCTGACTCCCTCTCCTTTCCCTACCTCTCTCTGTTCCTATCTCTCTCCCTCTCACACTCTCCCTCTATCTCTCCTCCCTCTTTCTCACATCTCTCACTCTCTCCCTCTCTCCCTCTAACTCTCGCCCCTCCTTCCCGTCTATCTATTTCTTCTATCTCCCTTTCCTCTCTCTATATCCTTCCCGCTAACTCCCCCCCCCCCTCTCTCTCTCTCTCTCTCTCTCTCTCTCTCTGTCTGTCTGTCTGTCTGTCTGTCTGTCTGTCTGTCTGTCTGTCTGTCTGTCTGTCTGTCTGTCTATCTATCTATCTATCTATCTATCTATCTATCTCCATCTACCTTTCCACTTTCTCCCTCTCTCGATCTCCTTCTCACTCTCTCCCTCTCATAGTACAGAGAAGGTTCACCAGATTGATTCCTGGGATGTCAGGACTTTCATATGAAGAAAGACTGGATAGACTCGGCTTGTACTCGCACGAATTTAGAAGATTGAGGGGGGATCTTATAGAAACTTGCAAAATTCTTAAGGGGTTGGACAGGCTGGATGCAGGAAGATTGTTCCCGATGTTGGGGAAGTCCAGGACAATAGGTCACAGTTTAAGGATACGGGGGAAGTCTTTTTCAACTGAGGTGAGTATTTTTTTTTTCACACAGAGAGTGGTGAATCTGTGGAATTCTCTGCCACAGAATGTAGTTGAGGCTAGTTCACTGGCTATATTTAAGAGGGAGCTAGATGTGGCCCTTGTGGCTAAAGGGATCAGGGGGTATGGAGAGAAGGCAGGTACAGGATACTGAGTTGGATGATCAGCCATGATCATATTGACTGGCGGTGTAGGCTCGAAGGGCCGAATGGCCTACTCCTGCACCTATTTTCTATGTTTCTAATTTTCTATTCCCGCTCTACCTCTCTCTCTCTCTCCGATTCTCTCTCTCCCTCTCTCTCTCTCCCCCCTCTCCCTCTCTCCATCTTTGTCTCTCCCTCCCCTCTGTTTCTCTGTCTCTCACTCTCTATCTGTCTCTCTCTCTCTTTCTCATTATTTCTCCCTCCCCCTCTCTCTCTCCCTCTCTCTCTTTCTTCCTCTCCCCTCTCTCTATCTCCCTGTCCGTCTCTTCCTCTACCTTTCCCTTTCTCTCTCTCTCTCTCTCTCTCTCTCTCTCTCGATCTATCTGTCTCTCTCTCATTCTTTCTCCCCCCCCCCTCTCTCTCTCTCCCCTGTAGATCAAATCACTATATCACTGATCTGATACATGCCGGGTTTTCATAATATCTTCTTATGGAATGCAGCCTAGCAGGGTGCATGGGTGGTGCTCAGGGTGCGGCTTGCCAGTTTGAGGAATGTGAAACTGTTTGGAGGCTTTTACTTGGTCTCTGATGTATAGGTGGATATTAAAGAACTTTATATGAAGTTAAACAACTCGCCGTCATCAGTACTCCATACAACCCCGCCTCGCTGTCTCTCTCTCTCTCTCTGTCTGTCTCTGTCACTCTCTCAATTTCAATTTTCAATTTAAAAACTTTATTGGCATGATAAAATACATCGTTGTATTGCCAAAGTATAAAACATGACAGCGATCTTTAAAATGCATAAGTATAAATACAAGTATACAGTGCATGGATAGATATGTCCCTGTACATAAACTCGCAATAGGTCTCTCTCCCTTTATTGATTGCTACACGTTCTCTCTCTCTCCGACTCTCCCTCCACCTTAATCTCTCTCTCCCCTCATGCTCTATCTCTCTCTCTCTCTTTCTCTCCCCTTCCTCTCTCTCTGTATCTGCCTCCCTCCCACTCTCTCTGTCATTCCATCTCTCTCCCTCTCACTGCACGATTCTCTCTATTCTCCCTCTCTCTCTCACTCTCTCCCACCCCCTCTGTCTCCCCTCCCTCTCTCTCCCTCTATCCACCTTCACTCTTTCCCTCTCTTTTTCTCCCCTCTCTCTCTATATATATCTTTCTCTTTCTCCTTCCTTCTCCCCTCTCTGTCGCTTTTTCTCTCTCTCACTCCCTGTCTATATTTCTCTTCCTCTTTCCCCCTTTATTTCTCCACACTCTCGCTCACCCACTCTTCACACCTCTCCCTCTCCCTCTCTCTCTCTCTCCCCCAATCTTTTCCTCCCTCTCTCTCTCTCTCTGTCATTCCCCGTCACACTCTCTCTCTCTCTCTCTCTCTCTCTCTCTGTCTCTATCTTTCTGTCATCCTCTCCCTCCCTCCCCTCTCTTTCTTGCTCTCTCTCCCTCCCTTCCTCAGTATCCCTCGCACCTCCCTCCTCTTTCTTTCTGTCTCTCTCACTTTCTGTCCCTCTCCCTTTCTCTGCCTTCCCCCTCTCTCTATCCCTCTTCCTCCCACTCCCTCCCACACCTTTCCTTTTTCCCTTCCCTCCCCTTCCTCCTCTCCCTCTTCCCATTCCCCCTCTCCCCACACTCTCACCGTCTCTCAGTCACTCTGTCTATCTCCGTCCCTCTATTTCTCCCCCCCTCTATCTCTCACTCCATTTCACACTCTACCTTACACCCCCCCCTCTCTCTCTCTTTCTTTCTCCTCTCCCCTTCCTCTCTCTCTTTGTCTCTGGCTCTCTCCCACACTTCCCAGTCTCTTTCTTTCTCTCTCTCTCATTCCATCTCTCTCTCCCTTCCCCTATATATTTGCTCTCCCTCTCTCTCCCTCTCATTCCTCCTCTATATCTCTCCCTCTTCCTCCCCCTCCATCTCTGTCCCTCTATTTCTCCCCACTCTCTCTCCCTCTCTCCTGCCTTTCTCTCCCCCCTCTCTCTCTATCTCTATCTTTCTCGGTCTCTCCCTCTCCCTTTCTCCCCTCTCTGTCCCTCATTCTCTCTGCCTCTCTCTCTCGCTCTCACTTTATCTCTCTCTCTCTCTCTCTCTCTCTCTCTCTCTCTCTCTCTCTCTCTCTCTCTCTCTCTCTCTATTTCTCTATTCCTCTCTCCCTCTCCTCTCACTCTCTCCCTCTCTTTCATAGAAACAAACATATAAAATAGGTGCAGGAGGAGGTCATTCGGCCCTTTGAGCCAGCACCGCCATTTATTGTGATCATGGCTGATCATCCACAGTCAGTAACCCATCCCTGCCTTCACCCCATATCCCTTGATTCCATTAGCCCCGTGAGCTCTATCTAACACTCTTTTAAATTCATCCAGCGAATTGGCCTCCACTACCTTCTGTGGCAGAGAATTCTGCAAATTCCCAACTGTCTGGGTGAACAAGTTTTTTCTCATCTCAGTTTTAAATGGCCTCCCCTTTATTCTAAGACTGTGGCCCCCGGTTCTGAACTCCACCAACATTGGGAACATTTTTCCTGCATCTAGCTTGTCCAGTCCTTTTATAATTTTATACGTTTCTATAAGATCACCTCTCATCCTTCTAAATGCCAGTGAATACAAGCCCAGCCTTTCCAATCTTTCCTCTTATAACAGTCCAGCCATCCCGGGGATTAACCTCATGATCCTACGCTGCACTGCCTCAATAGGAAGGAAGTCCTTCCACAAATTAGGAGATCAAAACTGCGCAAAATACTCCCAATGTGATCACACCAGGGCCCTGTACAACTGCAGAAGGACTTCTTTATTCAATATACTCTAATCCTCTCATTATCAAGGACAAAATGCAATCCTGGGTGAGTAGGCAAATGCATGGCAGATGCAGTTTAATGTGGAAAAATGTGAGGTTATCCACTTTGGTGGCAAAAACAGGAGGGTAGACTATTATCTGAATGGTGGCAAATTAGGAAAAGGGGAGATGCAACGAGACCTGGGTGTCATGGTACACCAATCATTGAAAGTAGGCATGCAGGTGCAGCAGGCGGTGAAGAAAGCAAATTGTATGTTAGCATTCATAGCAAAGGGATTTGAGCATAGGAGCAGGGAGTTTCTACTGCAGTTGTACTGGGTTTTGGTGAGACCACACCTGGAGTATTGCATACAGTTTTGGTCTCCAAATCTGAGGAAAGACATTCTTGCTATAGAGGGGGTACAGAGAAGGTTCACCAGACTGATTCCTGGGATGTCAGGACTTTCATATGAGGAAAGACTGGATAGACTTGGCTTGTACTCGCTAGAATTTAGATGACTGAGGGGGGATCTTATAGAAACTTACAAAATTCTTAAGGGGTTCGATAGGCTAGATGCAGGAAGATTGTTTCCGATGTTGGGGAGGTCCAGAACAAGGGGTCACAGTCTAAGGATAAGGGGGAATTCCTTTAGGACCGAGATGAGGAAAACATTTTCCACACAGAGAGTGGTGAGTCTCTGGAATTCTCTGCCACAGAAGGTAGTTGAGGCCAGTTCATTGGCTATATTTAAGAGGGAGTTAGATGTGGCCCTTGTGGCTAAATTGATCAGGGGGTATGGAGAGAAGGCAGGTACAGGATACTGAGTTGGATGATCTGCCATGATCATATTGAATGGCGGTGCAGGCTCGAAGGGCCGAATGGTCTACTCCTGCACCTATTTTCTATGTTTCTCTTAGGTTTCTTCACTGCCTGCTGTACCGGCTTGTTTACTTTCAGTGACTGGTGTATAAGGACACCCAGGTCTTGTTGCACTTCCCTTTTTCCTAATCTGACACGATGGACATAATGGTGGAGTAACTCAGCGGGTGAAGCAGCATAGAAACATAGAAACATAGAAATTAGGTGCAGGAGTAGGCCATTCAGCCCTTCGAGCCTGCACCGCCATTCAATATGATCATGGCTGATCATCCATCT
Source organism: Okamejei kenojei (assembly GCA_035221665.1). Taxonomy (NCBI): domain Eukaryota; kingdom Metazoa; phylum Chordata; class Chondrichthyes; order Rajiformes; family Rajidae; genus Okamejei; species Okamejei kenojei. Next base: position 1,025,401 of record CM069155.1, read on the forward strand.
CAGTATCCCGTACCTGCCTTCTCTCCATACCCTCTGATCCCCTTAGCCACAAGGGCCACATCCAACTCACTCTTAAATATAGCCAATGAACTGGCCTCAACTACCCTCTGTGGCAGAGAGTTCCAGAGACTCACCACTCTCTGTGTGAAAAAAGTCTTTCTCATCTCGGTCTTAAAGGATTTCCCCCTTATCCTTAAGCTGTGACCCCTTGTCCTGGACTTCCCCAACATCGGGAACAATCTTCCTGCATCCAGCCTGTCCAACCCCTTAAGAATTTTGTAAGTTTCTATAAGATCCCCTCTCAATCTCCTAAATTCCAGAGAGTACAAACCAAGTCTATCCAGTCTTTCTTCATAAGACAGTCCTGACATCCCAGGAATCAGTCTGGTGAACCTTCTCTGCACTCCCTCTATGGCAATAATGTCCTTCCTCAGATTTGGAGACCAAAACTGCACGCAATACTCCAGGTGTGGTCTCACCAAGACCCTGTACAACTGAAGTAGAACCTCCCTGCTCCTGTACTCAAATCCTTTTGCTATGAAAGCCAACATACCATTCGCTTTTTTCACCGCCCGCTGCACCTGCATGCCTACTTTCAATGACTGGTGTACCATGACACCCAGGTCTCGCTGCATCTCCCCTTTTCCCAATCGGCCACCATTTAAATAATAGTCTGCCTTCCTGTTTTTGCCACCAAAGTGGATAACTCACACTTATCCACATTATACTGCATCTGCCAACCATTTTGCCCACTCACCCAGCCTATCCAAGTCACCTTGCAGTCTCCTAGCATCCTCCTCACAGCTAATACTGCCCCCCCAGCTTAGTGTCATCCGCAAACTTGGAGATATTGCCTTCAATTCCCTCATCCAGATCATTAATATATATTGTAAATAGCTGGGGTCCCAGCACTGAGCCCTGCGGTACCCCACTAGTCACTGCCTGCCATTGTGAAAAGAACCCGTTTACTCTACTCTTTGCTTCCTGTTTGCCAGCCAGTTCTCTATCCACATCAATACTGAACCCTAATACCGTATGCTTTAAGTTTGTATACTAATCTCTTATGTGGGACCTTGTCGAAAGCCTTCTGGAAGTCCAGATATACCACATCACTGGTTCTCCCTTATCCACGCTACTAGTTACATCCTCGAAAAAATTCCACAAGATTCGTCAGACATGATTTACCTTTCGTAAATCCATGCTGACTTTGTCCAATGATTTCAACACTTTCCAAATGTGCTGCTATCCCATCTTTAATAACTGACTCTAAGCAGTTTCCCCACTACCGATGTTAGACTAACTGGTCTGTAATTCCCGTTTTCTCTCTCCCTCCCTTCTTAAAAAGGTGGGTTACATTTGCTACCCGCCAATCCTCAGGAACGACTCCAGAATCTAAAGAGTTTTGAAAGTTATCACTAATGCATCCACTATTTCCTGAGCTACTTCCTTAAGTACTCTGGGATGCAGCCTATCTGGCCCTGGGGATTTATCGGCCTTTAATCTATTCAATTTACCCAACACCACTTCCCGACTGACCTGGATTTCACTCAATTCCTCCTTTGACCCACAGTCCCCTGCTATTTCCGGCAGATTATTTATGTCTTCCTTAGTGAAGACGGAACCAAAGTAGTTATTCAATTGGTCCGCCATATCCTTGTTCCCCATGATCAACTCACCTGTTTCTGACTGCAAGGGACCTACATTTGTTTTAACTAACCTCTTTCTCTTCACATATCTATAAAAACTTTTTGCAGTCAGTTTTTATGTTCCCTGCCAGTTTTCTTTCATAATCTATTTTTCCTTTCCTAATTAAGCTCTTTGCCCTCCTCTGCTGGTCTCTGAATTTCTCCCAGTCCTCTGGTATGCTGCTTTTTCTGGCTACTTTGTACGCATCATCCTTTGCTTTGATACTATCCCTGATTTCCCTTGTTATCCACGGATGCACTACCTTCCCCGATTTTCTTTTGCCAAACTGGGATGAACAATTTTGTAGTTCATCCATGCAGTCTTTAAATGTCTTCCATTGTATATCCCACCGTCAACCCTTTTAGAATTAATTGCCAGTCAATCTTGGCCAATTCACGTCTCATACCCTCAAAGTTACCTTTCTTTAAGTTCAGAACCATTGTTTCTGAATTAACAATGTCACTCTCCATCCTAATGAAGAACTCAACCATATTATGGTCACTCTTGCCCAAGGGGGCACGTACAACAAGACGGCTAACTACCCCTTCCTCATTACTCAAAACCCAGTCTAAAATAGCCTGCTCTCTCGTTGGTTCCTCTACATGTTGATTTAGATGAACTATCCCGCATACATTCCAAAAAATCCTCTTCCTCAGCACCCCTGCCAATTTGATTAACCCAATCTATATGTAGATTGAAGTCACCCATTATAACTGTTTTGCCTTTGTCGCACGCATTTCTAATTTCCTGTTTGATACCATCCCCAACTTCTCTGCTACTGTTAGGTGGCCTGTACACAACACCCACCAGCGTTTTCTGCCCCTTAGTGTTTTGTAGCTCTACCCATACCGATTCCACATCCTCCAAGCTAATGTCCTTCCTATCCATTGCGTTAATCTCCTCTCTAACCAGCAACGCTACCCCACCTCCTTTTCCTTTCTCTCTATCCCTCCTGAATATTGAATATCCCTGGATGTTCAGCTCCCAGCCTACGTCACCCTGGAGCCATGTCTCCGTGATCCCAACTATATCATAATCATTAATATCTATCTGCACGTTCAACTCGTCCACCTTATTACGAATACTCCTTGCATTGAGACACAAAGCCTTCAGGCTTGTCTTTACAACGCACTTACCCCTTATACAATTTTGCTGAAAAGTGGCCCTTTTTGATTTTTGCCCTGGTTTTGTCTGCCTGCCACTTTTACTTTTCACCTTGCTACCTAATGCTTCTACCCTCATTTTACACCCACCTGCCTCTCTGCTCTTGTACCCATCCCCCTGCCACATTAGTTTAAATCCTCCCCGACAGCACTAGCAAACACTCCCCCAAGAACATTGGTTCCATTCTATTCCAGGTGCAAACCGTCCTGTTTGTACCGGTCCCACCTCCCCCAGAACTGGTCCCAGTGCCCTAAAAATTTGAATCCCTCCCCCTTGCACCACTTTTCAAGCCACGTATTCATTTGCAATATCCTCCTATTTCTACTCTGACTGGCCCGTGGTATGGTAGTAATCCGGAGATTACTACCTTTGAGGTCCTACTTTTAAGTTTATCTCCTAGCTCCCTAAATTCACCTTGTAGGACCTCATCCCTTTTTTTACCCTATATCGTTGGTGCCAACATGTACCACGACAACTGGCTGTTCACCCTCCCCCTCCAGAATGTTCTGCAGCCGTTCAGTGACATCCCTGACCTTTGCACCAGGGAGGCAACATACCATCCTGGAGTCTCGTTTGCGGCCGCAGAAACGCCTATCTATTCCCCTGACAATTGAATCCCCTATTACTATTGCCCTTCCCCTCTTTTTTTCCCCCTCATGTGCTGCAGAGCCACCCATGGTGCCATGAACTTGGCTGCTGCTGCATTCCCCTGATGAGCCATCTCCCTCAACAGTATCCAAAATGGTATACCTGTTTTAGGAGGGAGATGACCGCAGGGGACTCCTGCACTACCTGCCTACTGCTTTGCTGGCTATTGGCCACCCGTTCCCTTTTTGTCCTCTTACCTTTTGCCTGCGGTGTGACCAACTCACTGTACGTGCTATCCACGACTTTCTCCGCATCGTGGATGCTCCAGTATGAATCCAGCCGCAGTTCCAATCGTTCAATGCGGTCTGCCAGGAGCTGCAGCTGGACACACTTCCTGCAAACGTAGTCACCAGGGACACCGACCATCTCCCTGATCTCCCACATGTTGCAGGCTGAACAAACCACGGGGCCAATCTCTACTGCCATACCTTACTCCCAAATTACTCTGTATTATATATTAAAAAAACACTAAAACTTATCCTTTAAACTTTACTACTAAATACTGAATCCTTAACTCTCAGAATCCCTAACTCCCAGAGTCCCTAACTCCCAGAATCCCTAACTCCCAGAATCCCTAACTCCCAGAAGGCAGAAATGTAAAATTGTAAACCCGGGGTTGCACCCAATCAGCTGCTTCCTCGGGTCCTCTTCCACCAATCAGCGGCTTCCTCAAAAAAAACCCACTTCTCCAAATGGAATGTTATGGATTTGGGTAAAAACAAGCCCCGCGCTGGATTTTATAGCTTACCGGGTCGGGTGTCGCTCCTCCCCCTCCTCCTCTTCCAACGGCTCCTGTGGGCCTCTGAAAAAAACAAGCCCCGCGCTAGATTTTATAGCTTACGGTCGGGTGTCGCTCCTCCCCCTCCTCCTCTTCCAACGGCTCCTGTGGGCCTCTGAAAAAAACAAGCCCCGCGCTAGATTTTATAGCTTACCGGTCGGGTGTCGCTCCTCCCCCTCCTCCTCTTCCAACGGCTCCTGTGGGCCTCTGAAAAAAAACAAGCCCTGCGCTAGATTTTATAGCTTACCGGTCGGGTGTCGCTCCTCCCCCTCCTCCTCTTCCAACGGCTCCTGTGGGCCTCTGAAAAAACAAGCCCCGCGCTAGATTTTATAGCTTACCGGTCGGGTGTCGCTCCTCCCCCTCCTCCTCTTCCAACGGCTCCTGTGGGCCTCTCTGCACCTTTGGAGAGAAGGAATTTGAAATGTTTCGGGTCGAGACCTTTCTTCATTTCCTTCTCTCCATACTTGCTGCCTCACCCGCTGAGTTGCTCCAGCATTTTGTGTCAACCTTTGATTTATCAGCATCTGCAGTTCTTTCTTAACTATTAAGATAATAATCTGCCTTTGTAAGGCCATCAAAAAGGCCAAAAGGGGCTTCTGCTCCAAGCTGGAGGATGAGACGGATGTTCGGCAGCTGTGGCGGGGCTTGAATGCCGTCACTTCCTACAAGGTGAAACAAGGAGGCAGCTCAATTGTCAGCAAAGCATCACTCCCTGACGAGCTCAATGCGTTTTACGCACACTTTGATAAGGAGAACACCGATGTGCCCTCTCGAGCCCCCATTCGCTGTGATGGTATTTCAGTCACAGTCACTGAGGTCGACGTCAAGAAACCCTTCAGAGGGCTGAACCCTCGGAGAGCGCCTGGACCTGATGACATACCTGGTTGTGTTCTAAAAACTATGCGGACCAACTGGCTGGAGTTTTTACGGATATTTTCAAACTCACTTCTGAGGTCTGAGGTTCCCAGCTGCTTTAAAAGTGCATCAATAATACCGGTGCTGAAGAAGAGCAAGGTGACGTGCCGCAATGACTATCGACCAGTGGCACTAGCGTTGGTAGTGATGAAGTGCTTTGAGAGGATGATCATGGTGCAAATCAACTCCTACCGCGACAAAAACCTGGACCCCCTACAGTTCGCTTACCGCCACAACAGATCAACGGTGGATCCCTCTGCAATTGGATCCTTGACTTCCTCATTCACAGACCAGAGTCTGTCCGTATTGGTGGAAATGTGTCAGCTTCGATAACAATCAGCACGGGAGCACCTTAAGGCTGCGTGCTCAGCCCCCTGCTGTACTCACTCTATACTCATGACTGCATTGTCGATCATAGTGCGAACTCCATCATCAAGTTCGCTGACGACACCACTGTTGTGGGACGTATCACTGATGGAGATGAGTCAGAAATGAGATCGACCGTTTCACCAAATGGTGCCATATAACCATATAACCATATAACAATTACAGCACGGAAACAGGCCCTCTCGGCCCTTCCAGTCCGTGCCGACCATTTGTTTTCCCCTAGTCCCATCTACCTGCACTCAGACCATACCCCTCCATTCCCTTCACGTCCATATACCTATCCACTTTACTCTTAAATGTTAAAATCGATCCTGCCTCCACCACTTCTGCTGGAAGCTGATTCCACACAGCCACCACCCTCTGAGTAAAAGAAGTTCCCCCTCACGTTACCCCCAAAAACCTCTGTCCCTTAATTGTCATGTCATGCCCTCTTGTTTGAATCTTCCCTACCCTCAATGGGAAAAACGTATCCACGTTCAACTCTGTCTATCCCTTTCATCATTTTAAAGACCTCAATCAAGTCCCCCCTTAACCTTCTGCGCTCCAAAGAATAAAGACCTAACTTGTTCAACCTTTCTCTGTAACATAGTTGCTGGAACCCTGGCAACATTCTAGTAAATCTCCTCTGTACTCTCTCTATTTTGTTGACATCCTTCCTATAACTAGGCGACCAAAATTGTACACCATACTCCAGAATTGGTCTTACCAATGCCTTGTACAATTTTAACATTACTTCCCTACTCCTATATTCAATGCTCTGATTTATAAAGGCCAGCACACCAAAGGCTTTCGTTACCACCCTATCTACATGCGATTCCACCTTCCCAGCACATGCCAGCACAATAACCTGGCTCTCAACACCAGCAAAACCAAGGAACTGATTGTGGACTTTGGAAGGAGTAGGATGGGGACCCATAGTCCCGTTTATATCAACGGGTCAATGGTGGAAAGGGTCAAGTGCTTCAAATTCCTGGGCATGCATATTTCTGAAGATCTCTCCTGGTCCAAAAACACGGATGCAATTATAAAGAAAGCACATCAGCGCCTCTACTTCCTGAGAAGATTACGGAGAGTCGGTCTGTCAAGGAGGACTCTCTCGAACCTATACAGGTGTACAGTAGATAGCATGCTGACCAGTGGCATCGTGGCTTGGTTCAGCAACTTGAGTGTCCAGGAGCGGAAAAGAGTGCAAAAAGTTGTAAGCACTGCCCAGTCCATCATCGGCTCTGACCTCCCTACCATCAAGGGGATCTATCACAGCCGCTGCCAGCATCATCAAGGACCCACACCATCCTGGCCACTCACTCATCCTCCCGCTGCCTTCAGGTAGAAGGTACAGGAGCCTGAAATCTGCATCATCCAGGTTCAGGAATAGCTGCTTCCCCACAACCATCAAGCTATTAAACTCAACTAAAACTCTGATCAGTAATAGCTCATTGCACTTTATCTGCTTATTTATGCGTGTATATATATATATTCATTGGTATATGGTCACACTGATCTGTTCTGCTATGTATTTATTTATGCCTACGATATTCTGTTGTGCTGAAGCAAAGCAAGAATTTCATTGTCCTATCTGGGACACACGACAATAAACTCTTTTCAATCTTGAATCTTGAGTCTTGCTTCCTTGTTCTTGCCGCCAAAGTGGATACCATCACATTTATCTACATTATACTGCATCTGCCATGCTTCTGCCCACTCACTCAACCTGTCCAAGTCGCCCTGCATCCTCATCGCAGTTCACACGCTTTGTCATCTGCAAATTTGCTAATGTTACTTTGAATCGCATCATTTAAATCATTAATTTATACTGTAAATAGTTGCGGCCCCAGCACCGAGCCTTGCAACACTCCACTCGCCTCTGCCTGCCATTCGGACAGGGACCTGATTATTCCTGTTTGCCTACCTATTCTCCATCCATGTCAATGCCCTACCCCCAATACTATGAGCTCTAATTTTGCCCACTAATCTCCTGTGTGGGATCTTATCAATGTCTTTCTGGAAATTCAGATACACTACATCCACTGGTTCTCCTTCATCCATTTTACAATAGGCAATAACCAATAGGTGCAGGAGTAGGCCATTCGGCCCTTCGAACCAGCATCGCCATTCAATGTGATCATCGCTGATCATCCCCAATCAGTACCCCGTTCCTGCCTTCTCCCCATATTTCCTGACTCCACTATCTTTAAGAACCCAATCTAGCTCTCTCTTGAAAGTATCCAATGAAACGGCATCCACCGCCCTCTGAGGCAGAGAATTCCACAGACTCACCACTCTCTGTGAGAAAAAGTGTTTCCTTGCCTCCGTTATAGATGGCTTGCCCCTTATTCCTAAACTGTGGCCCCTGGTTCTGGACTCCCCCAACATCGGGAACATGTTGTCTGCCTCTAGCGTGTCCAAACCCTTAATAATCTTATATTGTTTCAATAAGATTCCCTCTCATCCTTCTAAACTCCAGAGTATACAAGCCCAGCAGCTCCATTCTCTCACCATATGACAGTCCCGCCATCCCAGGAACCTATGTTGCACTCATTAGCATGAAATTCATTCAAATTAGGGGACCAAAACTGCACACAATACTCCAGGTGTGGTCTCACTAGGGCTCTGTGCAACTGCAGAACCACCTTTTTGCTCCAATACTCAACTCCTCTTGTTATAAAGGCCAACATGCCATTTGCTTTCTTCACTGCCTGCTGTACCGGCATTCTTACTTTCATTGACTGATGAACAAGAACCCACAGTTCCCGTGGTACTTCCCCTTATCCCAACTTGACACCATTTAGATAGTAATCTGCCTTCTTGTTTTTGCTACCAAAGTGGATAACCTCACATTTAGCCACATTAAACTGCATCTGCCATGCATCTGCCCACTCACTCAACCTGTCCTAGTCACCCTGCATTCTCATAGCATCCTCCTCATAGTTCACACTGCTTTGTGTCATCTGCAAATTTGCTAATGTTAGTTTGAATCCCTTCATCTACATTATTGATGTATATTGTAAATAGCTGCGGTCCCAGCACCGAGCCTTGCGGTACCCCACTAGTCACTGCCTGCCTTTCTGAAAGGGACCTGTTAATCCCTACTCTTTGTTTTCTGTCTGCCAACCAATTTTCTATCCATGTCAGTACCCTAACCCCAATATCATGTGCCCTAATTTTAAGTAAGTAAGTAAGTAGGTTTATTGGCCAAGTATTCACCTACAAGGAATTTGCCTTGGTGCTCCGCCCACAAGTAACAACATGACATACAGTGACAGTTACGAATGAGTCCGAAAACACTAAACATTAATAATAATAAAACATTAATGATAAAATACCATTGAACCAACAAAATACCAGATGAAAGGGATGCTACAGATTTTTGGCTGTTGAGTAGAGCAACTACTCGTGGATAAAAACTGTTTTCATGTCTGGTTGTGGCAGCTTTGACAATCCAGAGTCGCCTTCCAGAGGGAAGTGATTCAAAGAGTTTGTGGCCAGGGAGAGAAGGGTTAGAGATGATCTTGCCCGCTCGTTTCCTGGCTCTTGCAGTGTACAATTCATCAATGGAGGGAAGGTTGCAGCTAATAACCTTCTCAGCTGATCGAACGATTCGCTGCAGCCTCCAGGTGTCATGCTTGGTGGCTGAGCCAAACCAGACCATGATGGAGAAGGTGAAAACAGACTCTACTATGGCCGTGTAGAATTGAACCATCATTACCTGTGGCAGATTGTGCTTCCTCAGCTGCCGTAGGAAGTACATCCTCTGTTGTGCCTTTTTGACTGTGGAGTCGATGGTAGCCCCCCACTTAAGATCCTTGGAGATGATGGTTCCCAGGAACTTAAAAGACTCCACAGATGTGACTGTGGTGTTGTTGATGGTGAGTGGGGTGAGGGGAGGGGGCGCTCTCCTAAAGTCTACAATCAATTCAACTGACTTAAGAGCATTGAGCTCTAGGTTGTTGCGATGGCACCAGGACGCCAGCTGTGACACTTCCTGTCTGTAGGCAGATTCCTCCCCATCCTGGATCAGTCCAATCAGGGTTGTGTCGTCCGCAAACTTGAGAAGCTTGACAGAGGTGTCTGTGGAAGTGCAGTCGTTGGTGTAGAGAGAGTAGAGGAGACGAGAGCGTACGCAGCCTTGCGGTGCTCCTATGCTGAGCGTTTGCGGGTTCAATATGTGCTTTCCCAGCCTCACATGCTGCTTCCTGCCTGTCAGGAAGCTGGTGTCCCACTGACAGAAGGGTTCAGGCACAGTCAACTCGGAAAGTTTGGAGTGTAGTAGCTCTGGCACAATGGTGTTGAATGCAGAGCTAAAATAAACAAACAGGATCCTCGCATAGGTCCCCTGGTGGTCTAGGAGCTGTAGGATGAAGTGCAGGCCCAGGTTGACTGCATCATCCACAGATCTATTGGCCCGATATGCAAACTGCAGAGGGTCCAGCAGGGAGTTTGTGATATCTTTCAGCTTGGCCAGCACAAGCCTTTCGAGTGTCTTCATGACTACAGAGGTCAGTGGGACAGGCCTGTAGTCATTAAGACAAGTAATCCTTGCCTTTTTGGTTACAGGCACAATAATGGAGACGTTGAAGCAGGCAGGGACAGTACATGTTTGCAGGAACTGGTTAAAAATGTCTCTATAGACCGGTGCCAGCTGTTTAGCACAGAGCTTAAGAGTAGAGGGGGAAACATTGTCAGGTCCTGGAGATTTCCGGCCTTTTTGTTCTCTGTAAAGCCTCTCTACCTCCTCTATTTTTATTGTTGATATTGGATAAGTGATGTTGTGCAGCTCAGAGGGTGTGGATGATTGGGTGGAAGTGGTGATTGAAGGGGGGTGGGTGTAGAAGAGCCCAGTCTTTGCAGACTGAGGTCAGGCTGTGAGTGGGTGTGAAGTGTTGGTTGCGGTGGGAAATGGTAGGTGTGAAGTGGTGAATGGGAAGGCGAGGGTGCAGGGTCCATTCTTTGTAGACTGGGGTCTGGCTGTGTTTGTTGGGGAGTGGGGGAGGGGGTACCAGGGTTACGTTTCTGATGTTCAAACCTTAAATTTTCCCAAGCTGGCTGTGAAATTCCCGACCCGACTGAGGAACCCAGGTACGGCACCAGGAAACCCCGGGATGACCTCCAGAGCCGACGGGCTGGATGTCCCAGAAAAAATGAAGCTGGAGTGGCTGACTCTGAGGGAATTCCCGTTCCAGCGCAGGTCCGCAGAAACAGCAGGTACAGGAAACACAGTACCTGGAAACAAAGGGGAAGCCTCCATTGTGTCCGGAAACGTGGCCAACGGGCTGGACTTCAGGTCAGACTGAAGCGCAGGGGACTTCGACCCCCTCTCCCTACTATCCTACTGGCCAATGTTCAGTCCCTTGAAAATAAAGTGGAGGACTTAAGGGCAAGGCTGCTCTATCAAAGGGAGCTGAGGGAGTGCTCTGTGTTCTGTTTCACAGAGACATGGCTCACCCCCAGCTCCCCAGACTCAGCGGTCCAGCCTGAAGGGTTCTCCATCCAATGCGTGGACCGTACACTGGCATCGGGGAAAGGGAGAGGAGGGGGCGTCTGCCTCATGGTCAACCCTGCGTGGTGCTCAGACGTGGCAGTCCTGTCCAACTCCTGCTCTCCACACCTCGAACATCTGGCAGTGAAGTGCCGTCCCTTCTACCTTCCGAGGGAATTCACCTCGATCATCCTGACCGCGGTCTACATACCACCCCAGGCAGACGTCCGTCAGGCACTGGAGGAGCTGCACGCCGTGGTCAACAAACACCAGACGTCTTACCCCGAGGCATTTAGCACCATTGCTGGGGACTTCAATAAGGCAAACCTAAAGAAATCACTCCCCAACTTCCACCAACATGTCTCCTGCTGCACCAGAGGACCAAACACCCTCGACCACTGCTACACCACCATCAAAAATGCCTATCGTTCTATCCCTCGCCCTCACTTCGGTAAATCCGACCACACTGCGGTGCTGCTTCTTCCTGCCTACAGGCAGCAATTACAGAGCGCACCCCCAGAGGAGAGGACAGTACAGAGCTGGTCGGGGGGGGGGGGGGGGGGGGGGGCAGAGGAACAACTATAGGACTGTTTGGAGTCTGTAGACTGGGCAATGTTCAAGGACTCGGCAACGGACTTGAATGAATACGCCACAGTCGTTACAGACTTCATTAAGAAATGTGTGGAGGACTGCATCCCTACAAAAACCTTCCGAGTGTTTCCCAATCAGAAACCTTGGATGAACTCTGAGATCCGCACTCTTCTGAAGACCAGACACCGGGCATTCATGTCTGATGATACAGTGGTCTACACAAAGTCCAGATACGACCTTGGTAAGGCCATCAAAAAGGCCAATAGGGAGTTCTGCTCCAAACTGGAGGATGAGACAGATGTTCGGCAGCTGTGGCAGGGACTGAATGCAATCACCTCCTACAAGGCGAAACCAGGAGGCAGCTCGGATGTCGGCGATACATCACTCCGTGATGAGCTCAATGCGTTTTACGCACGCTTTGATAGGGAGAACACCGATGTGCCTTCCCGAGCCCCCATTCGCTGTGATGGTATTTCAGTCTCAGTCACTGAGGCCGACGTCAGGAAATCCTTCAGAGGGGTGAACCCTCGAAAAGCGTCTGCACCTGATGGCATAGCTGGTCGTGTTTAAAAAACCTGTGCGGACCAACTGGCTGGAGTTTTTACGGACATTTTCAACCTGTCACTTCTGAGGTCTGAGGTTCCCACCTGCCTCAAAAGGGCATCAATAATACCGGTGCCCAAGAAGAGCAAGGTGACGTGCCTCAATGAATATCTACCAGTGGCACTAACGCCTGTGGTGATGAAGTGCTTCGAGAGGTTGATCATCTCTGAAGATCTTTCCTGGTCCGAGAACACAGATGCAATTATTAAGAAAGCTCATCAGCGCCTCTACTTCCTGAGAAGATTCTGGAGAGTCGGTCTGTCAAGGAGGATTCTCTCTAACTTATACAGGTGCACAGTAGAGAGCTTGCTGACCGGTTGCATTGTGGATTGGTTCGGCAACCAGAGGAAAAGACTACAAAAAGTAGTAAACACTGCCCAGTTCATCATCTGCTCGACCTACCTTCCATCGAGGGGATCTACCACAGTCACTGCCTCAAAAAGGCTGGCAGCATCATCAAGGACCCACACTACCCTGGCCACACACTCATCTCCCTGCTACCTTCGGGTAGAAGGTACAGGAGCCTGAGAACTGCAACGACCCAGTTCAGGAATAGCTACTTCCTCACAGCCATCAGGCTATTAAACTTGGCTCGGACAAAACTCCGAACATTAATACCCCTCCATCTGTTATTTGCACTTTATTAATTTATTCATTAATGTGTGTATTTACGAATATAATTGTAGTCAATGCCTACTATGTTCTGTTGTGCTATGCAAAGAAAGAATTTAATTGTCCTGTCAGGGATACATGACAATAAACTCTTTTGACTTTGACTTTGACAAACCTGCAGTAAAACTCATTCAGGTCGTTGGTCAGCTGACAATTGTCCAAAGAGCGGGGGGCTTTCCTCTTGTAGCTGGTAATTTCTTGCAAGCCCTTCCAAACTGAAGAAGAGTCACTAGCTGAGAATTTGCTTCTCAACTTCTCAGAGTACCTTTCCTTGGCAGCTCTGATTCCTCTTCTCAGCTTGTACTTGGCCTGCCTGTAGAGGTCTGCATCCCCGCTCCTGTAGGCCTCCTCTTTAGACCGTCGGAGCTGTCTGAGTTCTGCAGTGAACCAGGGCTTGTTGTTGTTGAACCATGTCCGGGTCTTAGTTGGAATGCAACTGTGCTCGCAAAAGCTGACATATGATGATAGTGTCCGTATACTCATTGAGGCTTGTGGTTGCTTCCCTGAACACATTCCAATCCGTGCAGTCAAAGCAGGATTGTAGGTTCTCAATGCCCTCGCTTGTCCATCTTTTCGTTGTTCTGACCACAGGCTTAGCAGCTTTTAGTTTCTGACTGTAGGTCGGAATAAGGTGAACTAGACAATGATCAGAGAGACCCAGACCCGCCCGGGGAACAGAGCATAGTTCTTGATTGCTATATAACAGTGATCGAGTGTTCTCTCCCCTCTGGTGGGGCAGGTAACGAAGTCTGTATTTTGGAAGGTCACGGCTGAGGTTAGCTTTGTTAAAGCTCCCCAAAACAATGACCATGGAGTCCGGGAAATCACACTCTACCCTCATTACCTGGTCAGCAAGTTCGTTTGCGCCTCCGTACGCAGGCATGGAGAGGGGATGTAAACTCCAGCGAGAATAAAGGAGTTAACGGAGAGTAGAAGGGTTTGCAGATTTTTCAAGAGGGATTCTAGGTTGGGAGAGCAGAAATTTGACAGTACCGTGATGTCGCTTCACCAGTCCTGCTTGAAGCATATTCCACCGCCTTTTGCCCACTAATCTCCTTTGTGGGACCTTATCAAAGGCGTTAAGAAAGTCCAGGTACACTACACCCACTGGCTCTCCCTTGTCCATTTTCCTAGTTACATCCTCAAAAAAATTCCAGAAGATTAGTCAAGCATGATTTCCCCTTCGTAAATCCATGCTGACTCGGACTGATCCTGCTACTGCTATCCAAATGTGCTGTTATTTCATCTTTTATGACCCCTGCATCTTCCCCACCACTGATGTCAGGCTAACTGGTCTATAATTCCCAGTTTCCTCTCTTCCCTTCTTTCTTAAAAAGTGGGATAATATTAGTTACGCTCCAATCCACAGGAACTGATCCTGAATCTATAGAAAATTGAAAATTGTTCACCAATGCGTCCATGATTTTTAAAGCCACCTCTTTGAGTACCCTGGGATGCAGACAATCAGACCCTGGGGATTTATCAGCCTTCAGTCCCATCAGTCTACCCAATACTATTTCTCGCCATATGCAAATTTATTTCAGTTCCTCTGTCCTTTCTTTCTGTCGTTCCATCTCTCTCTCTCTCCCTCTCCTTCCCCTATTTTTGTCTCTCTTGCTCTCGCTCTCTCCCTCTCATTTCTCAATCACTCCCTCTATCTCCCCCTCCCTCTCTGTCCCCTCTATCTCCCCTCACTCTCTCTCCCCCTCTCCCTTTCTTTAGACTCCCCCTCTATCTCTCTTTCCTCTCTCCCTTCTCATCCCCCTATCTGTCCCTCTTTCTCTCTCTCTCTCTCTCTCTCTCTCTCTCTCTCTCTCTCTCTCTCTCTCTCTCTCTCTCTCTCTCTCTCTCTCTCTCTCTCTCTCTCTCTCTCTTTCTCTCTCTCTCCCTCACTCTCTCCCTCTCCCTTTCCCTATCTCTCTCTCTCTTTATTGCTCTCCATCCCTCCATCTCAGTCTTTCTCTCACCTCTCCCTCTCTCCTTTTCTCCCCTCTCGCTTTCTCTCTTACTCCTCTCTCTCTTTAATCTCCCACATCCTCCCTCTCCCACCTTTCCCCTCTCCCCATCCCTACTCTCTCTCTCTGTCTCTCTCTCTGTCTCTCTCTCTGTCTCTCTCTCTCTCTCTCTCTCTCTCTCTCTCTCTCTCTCTCTCTCTCTCTCTCTCTCTCTCTCTCTTGCTTTCTTTCTGTCTCTCTCTCTCATTTTCCCAGATGATCCTGAGGTCATCTACTTGCATGTCCACAGTCCCAACACGGTCCTTCAGGAGCTGAATGTGTGTTCCATAGTTGTAGCAGCCAGAGGCATCATCAGTGTCCCTGCCCTCCCACATCCATCAAGCATCACACTGAAGCAGCTCACATGTCGGGGGAAGTGCTTTGTGGAAAAAGGCGAAAGTTGTAGACGGTGAGAAGCAGTGAAGAAATGACAGGTGAGCTGGTTCAGTGTGAGGCTTGCAGGATGTGGGAGGTCCATATAACCATATAACAATTACAGCACGGAAACAGGCCCTCTCGGCCCTTCCAGTCCGTGCCGACCATTTGTTTTCCCCTAGTCCCATCTACCTGCACTCAGACCATACCCCTCCATTCCCTTCACGTCCATATACCTATCCACTTTACTCTTAAATGTTAAAATCAATCCTGCCTCCACCACTTCTGCTGGAAGCTGATTCCACACAGCCACCACCCTCTGAGTAAAGAAGTTCCCCCTCACGTTACCCCGAAACCTCTGTCCCTTAATTCTCATGTCATGCCCTCTTGTTTGAATCTTCCCTACCCTCAATGGGAAAAATGTATCCACGTCAACTCTGTCTATCCCTTTCATCATTTTAAAGACCTCAATCAAGTCCCCCCTTAACCTTCTGCGCTCCAAAGAATAAAGACCTAACTTGTTCAACCTTTCTCTGTAACATAGTTGCTGGAACCCTGGCAACATTCTAGTAAATCTCCTCTGTACTCTCTCTATTTTGTTGACATCCTTCCTATAACTAGGCGACCAAAATTGTACACCATACTCCAGAATTGGTCTTACCAATGCCTTGTACAATTTTAACATTACTTCCCTACTCCTATGTTCAATGCTCTGATTTATAAAGGCCAGCACACCAAAAACTTTCTTTACCACCCTATCTACATGCGATTCCACCTTCAGGGAACTATGCACAGTTATTCCTAGATCCCTCTGTTCCACAGCATTCCTCAATTCCCTACCATTTACCATGTACGTCCTATTTTGATTTGTCCTGCCAAGATGTAGCACTTCACACTTATCAGCATTAAACTCCATCTGCCATCTTTCAGCCCACTTTTCCAAATGGCCCAAATCTCTCTGTAGACTTTGAAAATCTAATTCATTATCCACAACACCACCTATCTTAGTATCATCTGTATACTTACTTATCCAATTTTCCACCCCATCATCCAGATCATTGATGTACATGACAAACAACAGTGGACCCCAACACAGATCCCTGAGGCACCCCACTGGTCACCGGCTTCCAACCTGACAAACAGCCATCCACCATTACTCTCTGACATCTCCCATTCAGCCACTGTTGAATCCATCTTGCTACTCCGCCATTAACACCCAAAGATTGAACCTTCTTAACCAACGTTCCATGGGGAACCTTGTCAAAGGCCTTACTGAAATCCATATAGACAACATCCACTGCTTTACCCTCATCAATTTCCCTAGTTACCGCTCCAAAAAATTCAAGAAGATTTGTCAAACATGACCTTCCAGGCACAAATCCATGTTGACTGTTCCTGATCAGACCCTGTTTATCCAGATGCTTATATATATTATCTCTAAGTATCCTTTCCATTAATTTGCCCACCACTGACGTCAAACTAATAGGTCTATAATTGCTAGGTTTATTCTTTGAACCCTTTTTAAACAATGGAACAACATGCGCAGTACGCCAATCCTCCGGCACTATTCCCGTTTCTAATGACATTTGAAATATTTCTGTCATAGCTCCTGCTGTTTCTACACTAACTTCCCTCAATGTCCTAGGGAATATCCTGTCAAGACCTGGAGACTTATCCACTTTTATATTTTTCAAAAGTGTCAGTACTTCCTCCTCTTTGAATCTCATAGTTTCCATAGCTACTCTACTTTTTCCCCTTAACTCACCGAGTTCAATATCCTTCTCCTTGGTGAATACCGAAGAAAAGAAATTGTTCAATATCTCCCCCATCTCTTTAGCTGTCCATTCTGGTTCTCTAATGGTCCAATTTTATCCCACATTATCCTTTTGCTATTAATATAGCTGTAGAAACCCTTTGGGTTTACTTTCACCTTTCTTGCCAAAGCAACCTCATATCTTCTTTTAGCCTTCCTAATTTCTTTCTTAAGATTCTTTTTACATTCTTTATACTCCTCTAGCGCCTCATTTACTCCATGCCTCCTATAATTATTGTAGATATCTCTCTTTTTTCGAAACAAGTGTCCAATTTCCCTTGAAAACCATGGCTCTTTCCAATTTTTACTATTTCCTTTCAACCTAACAGGGACATAAAGATTCTGTACTCTTACATTTTCCCCTTTAAATGTCCTCCATTTCTCTTCTACATCCTTCCCATGAAACAAAGTGTCCCAATTCACTCCTTTAAAATCCTTACGCATTCCCTCAAAGTTAGCCTTTCTCCAATCAAAAATCTCCGCCCTAGGTCCAGTTCTGACTCTCTCTATAATTATATTGAAACTAATGGTATTGTGATCACTGGTCCCGAAGTGCTCACCTATGCATACCTCTGTCACCTGACCTGCCTCATTTCCTAACAGGAGGTCCAGCACTGCCCCTTCTCTGGTCGATGCCTCTATGTACTGCTGCAAAAAACTATCCTGCACACATTTTACAAACTCCAAACCATCCAGCCCATTTACCACTGTCAGGGACAGTGATGGTGCCTCTGACTGCTACAACTGTGGAAAGTGTGTCCAGGTTCAGCTCCTGAAGGACAGTGTTGGCGCACTTGAGATGACGTCAGGATCATCCGGGAAAATAAGAGTTTACTGGACAGGACCTACAGCGAGATAGTCACACCGAAGGTATCAGAAAAGAGAAGGTGGGTGACGATGAGGAAGGGAAGGAAGCTTGGAATACAGGAGAACCCAGGAGTACCTCTTGAAAACAGGTTCACCCTCTTGTAGGTGTCGGGGCAGTAGACACTGCCAGTATGAGCGAGCGGGGACAGGTCTGCCAGTCAAAACCAGGCGTTGAAGTAAAGCCGAAGAGACAGAGGTCAGGCAGAGCCGTGGTAGTCGGCGACTCCGTCGTAAGAGGTACAGACGGGTTTCTGCGGCAACAGGCGGGATTCAAGGATGTTGTGTTGCCTCTCTGGTGCCAGGATCCAGGACGTCACGGACCGATCGCAGGGCATCCTCAAGGGTGAGGGTGAGTAGCTGGAAGTGGTCGTGCATGTCGGCACCAATGATGTCGGGAAGAAGAGATTCTGCAGCGTGACATCAGAGAGTTCAGAAGAAGGCGGAAAAGCAGGACTTCCAGGTTGGCTATCTCCGGTTGGCTTCGTTCCTCATGCTGCTGAGAGCAGGAACAGGCAGATAACAGATCTGAAAGAGTAGCTGAGGTGTTGCTGCAGGAGGCAGGGATTTAGATTCTTAGACCACTGGGATCTGTTTTGGGGTAAGTGTGAATTGTACAAAACTGACGGGTTGCACCTTAACAGGCGGGGGACCAGCATTCTGGTAGGTAGGTTTGCCATTGCTACACGGCTGGGTTTAAACTAAATAGTGGGGGGGGGGGGGGACAAGACAAATTGGAAATACAAGGATGGAGTTAAATGGAAAGAGAGTATAGGAAAAGTTAAGAAAGACGCCAGAATTAACGGGGCAGAAAGCTCACGGAGGGATAGGAGAATATGGCCGTGAAATAGGAATCGATGTGAAAGGTGAGGGGAGTAATGGATTAAAAGTATTATATATGAATGTACAAAGTATAAGAAATAACGTGGATGAGCTTGAGGCTCAGTTAGAAATTGGCAAGTATGACGTTGTGGGAATTACTGAGACATGGCAGCAAGAGGACCAGGGCTGGGAACGGAATATTCAAGGGTAAACGTCCTATCGAAAAGACAGCCAGGTGGGCATAGGGGGTGGGGTAGCTCTGTTGGTGAGGAATGATATTCCGTCCTTTACGAGGGCTGACATAGAATCAGGAGATGTGGAGTCAGTATGGATAGAACTGAGGAATTGTAAGGGTAAAAAGACCCTAATGGGAGTTATCTGCAGGCCCCCAAACAATAGCCTGGATATAGAGTGCAAGTTGAATCAAGAGTTAAAATTGGCATGTCGCAAACGTAATGCTACGGTTGTTATGGGAGATTTCAACTTGCAGGTAGACTGGGAAAATGAGGTTGGTACTGGACCCCAAGAAAGGAGTTTGTGGAGTGTCACCGTGATGGATTCTTAGAGCAGCTTGTATTGGAGCCTACCAGGGAGCAGGCAATTCTGGATTTAGTGTTGTGTAATGAACCAGTTTAATAAGGGAACTCAAATTAAAGGAGCCATTAGGGTGACCACAATATGATGTTTTAATCTACAATTTGAGGGGGAGAAGGGTAAATCGGAAGTGTCAGTTGAGCAAAGGGCACTATGGAGACATGAGGGAGGAGCTGGACAAAGTTGACTGGAAAGATACCCTGGCAGGGATGTCAGTGGAACAACAATGGCAGGTATTTCTGGGAATAATACAGAAGACGCAGGATCAGTTCATTCCAAAGAGGAAGAGAGATTCTAAGGGAAGTAAGTGGAGACCGTGGCTGACAAGGGAAGTCAGGGACAGTATAAACATAAAGGAGAAGAAGTATAACATAACAAAGATGAGTGGGAAGCAAGAGGATTGGGAAACTTTTAAAGAGAAACAGAAGATAACTAAAAAGACAACACGGGGAGAAAAGATGAGGTACGAAGGTAAGCTAGCCAAGAATATAAAGGAGGATAGTAAAAATTAGGTAAAACCGAGGTAGGACCCTTGAAGACAGAAACTGTTGAATTATTATGGGGAACAAGGAAATAGCAGACGAGTTGAACAGATACTTGGATCTGTCTTCACAAAGGAAGATACAAACAATCTGCCAGATGTTCTAGTGGCCAGAGGACCTCTGGTCTGAAGGAAATCCACATTAGGCAGGAAATGTTGAATTACTAGAATGTTGCCAGAGTTCCAGCAACTATGTTACAGAGAAAGGTTGAACAAGTTAGGTCTTTATTCTTTGGAGCGCAGAAGGTTAAGGGGGGACTTGATTGAGGTCTTTAAAATGATGAAAGGGATAGACAGAGTTGACGTGGATACGTTTTTCCCATTGAGGGTAGGGAAGATTCAAACAAGAGGGCATGACATGAGAATTAAGGGACAGAGGTTTCGGGGTAACGTGAGGGGGAACTTCTTTACTCAGAGGGTGGTGGCTGTGTGGAATGAGCTTCCAGCAGAAGTGGTGGAGGCAGGATCGATTTTAACATTTAAGAGTAAAGTGGATAGGTATATGGACGTGAAGGGAATGGAGGGGTATGGTCTGAGTGCAGGTAGATGGGGAAAACAAATGGTCGGCACGGACTGGAAGGGCCGAGAGGGCCTGTTTCCGTGCTGTAATTGTTATATGGTTATATGAAATGGTGTTGGATAGTCTGATGGGACTGAAGGCTGATAAATCTCCAGGATGATCTGCATCCCAGGGTACTTAAGGAATTGCCTCTAGAAATCGTGGATGCATTGGTGATCATTTTCCAATGTTCTATAGATTCAGGATCAGTTCCTGTGGATTGGAGGGAAGCTAATGTTATCCCACTTTTTAAGAAAGAAGGGAGAGAAGAGACAAGGAATTATAGACCAGTTAGCCTGACATCGGTGGTGGGGAAGATGCTGGAGTCAATTATAAAAGATGAAATAGTGGCACATTTGGATAGCAGTAACAGGATCAGTCCGAGTCAGTATGGATTTACGAAGGGGAAAACAAGCTTGTCTAATCTTCTGGAATTTTTTGAGGATGTAACTAGGAAAATGCACAAGGGAGAGCCAGTGGATGTAACGTACCTGGACTTTCAGAACGCCTTTGATAAGGTCCCACATAGGAGATTAGTGGGCTAAATTAGGGCACATGGTAATGGGTGTAGAGTGCTAACATTGATAGAGAAGTGGTTGGCAGACAGGAAACAGAGAGTGGGGATTAACGGGTTCCTTTCAGAATGGCAAACAGTGACTAGCAGGGTGCTGCAAAACACAGTGCTGGGACAACAGCTATTTACAACATATATTAATGATTTAGATGAAGGGATTCAAAGTAACATTAGCAAATTTACAGATGACACATAGCTGGGTGGCAGTGAAATGTGAGGAGGATGCTATGAGAATGCAGGGGGACTTGGACAGGTTGGGGGAGTGGGCAGATGCATGGCCGATGCAGTTTAATGTGGATAAATGTGAGGTTATCCACTTTGGTAGTAAAAACAGGAAGGCAAATTATTATCTGAGTGATGTCAAGTTGGGAAAAGGGGAAGTGCAATGAGATCTGGGGGTCCTTGTTCATCAGTCACTGACAGAAAGCATGCAGGTACAGCAGGCAGTGAAGAAAGCTAATGGCATGTTGGCCTTGGTTGAGAAACGGAGCAAAGAGGTCCTTCTGCAGTTGTATAGGGCCCTGGTGAGACAACACCTGGAGTATTGTGTGCAGTTTTGCTCTGCAAATTTGAGGAAGGACATTCTTGCTATTGAGGTAGTGCAGCGTAGGATCACAAAGTTAATTCCCGGGATGGCAGGACTGTCATATGCTGAGCGAATGGAGCGGCTGGGCTTATATACTCTGGAGTTTAGAAAGATAAAAGGGGGTCATATTGAAACACATTAGATTATTAAGGGATGGGATACACTAGAGGCAGGCAACATGTTCTCGATGTTGGGGGAGTCCAGAACCAGGGGCCACAGTTTAGGAATAAGGGGTAGGTCAATTAGAACGGAGATGAAGAAAAACTTTTTCGCCCAGAGAGTTGTGAATCTGGAATTCTCTGCCTTAGCAGTGAACGGGGTAATCAGCCATAATCACAGTGAATGGTGGTGCTGGCTCGAAAGGCCGAATGGCCTCCTCCTGCAGCTGTTGTCTATTGTCTATTTTTTCTCTCTCTCTCTTTATCTCTCTCTCTCTTTCTGTCATTCTCCCTCTCTCCCTCCCCCTCTCTCTCACCCTCTCTCCTCTTGCCGCCCCCCTCCCTCTTTCTCTCTCACTTTTTATCCCTCTCCCTTCTCTGTCTCCGCCTCTATCTCTCTATCCCTCTCCCTCCCTCTCCCACACCTATCCTCTCTCCCTCCCTTCCCCTCCCCCTCTCCCTACCCACGCTCTGTCTCCCTCTCTCTCTCTCTCTCTCTCTCTCTCTCTCTCTCTCTCTCTCTCTCTCTCTCTCTCTCTCTCTCTCTCTCTCTCTCTCTCTCTCTCTCTCTCTCTACCCCTCTCTTCCTCGCACTCTCCCCCCTCATCCCCATTTATCAATCTCTATCTTTATCTCTCTGCCTCTCTCTCTCTATGCCTCTCTCTCTATCGTTCTGGCTCTCCCTCTCCCTCCTTTCTTTCTCTCTCCCTCTCTCTCTCGCTCTCTCTCTCTCCCCCCCCTCTCTCTCTCTCTCTCTCTCTCTCAATTCAATTCAATTTTTCAATTTAAAAAACTTAATTGGCATGATAAAATACATTGTTATATTGCCAAAGTATAAAACATAACATACATATTTAAAATGCATAAATATAAATACAAGTATACAGTGCATGGATAGATATGTCCCTGTACATAAACTCGCAATAGACCTATAGCCCTCTATTGATTGCTACACGTTTTTGCAGCTGTAAGCAGTACAACAGAATAGCAAGTTTAGCAATTCAATATTAATTTCTTAGTGTCAGTTAATGTCAATTAGTGTGTGCGTGCATATGTGCATGTTGGTCATTCACCGTCTCTCAGGTTATGACACGTATTGTGCACCAAGATGTGCCATATTTCCTTCACCAAGGATTATTCTTAGTTTTGATATATCATCTAGTTCTTTAAAATCAGGGGTTGCCAGACTGAGTTTGACACTCTCTCCCAAGGTTTTCCTTGTTTGGAAAATGTTTCGCATTTTAGGAGGAAGTGCACCTCTGTTTCAACCTCAACTGTCAAACAGTGGCCGCATATTCTATTTTATCTTTGTTGGCAGAATGTCTTCCTTATTCAACTGCCAAATAGTGGTCACTTAATCTGTAATCTGTCTCTGCTTTATGTCTCGTTCTTTTTTTATTCATATAATACAACACATCAAACCATAATCAAAAATGGCACTATATACAACCATTATAGTACAACAATACAATCATTGTTCACAATACTCTGAACCCCACGTGGTGACCAGCGCCCACGGAAGGCCTCCAGAGTCCCCGTGGACACCGCATGTTCCCGCTCCAGGGACGCACGTGCGCGGACGCAGGCCCGAAAAAGGGGCAGGCAGCCGACTCTAGCCTGACCATCGACCGCCCGCTGCCTGGACATCTTGGCCAGGCCCAGGAGCAAACCGACAGGGAAGTCCCAACCTCCCCCCCACCCGGCTCTCCCCACTGCCTGCCTTGCGTCTGAACACCAGGATTGTGCGACTAAAATGCAACCAGAACTTGAGGAACGTCCCATTCAGATATTGGTACCGGGGCAGTAGCCTCTCACATTCCATATACGGTCTCTTCCTTGCCGCAGAAAATACAGGCGGCGATCGAGCCCATGAAGTGACTCAAAAGTTTGTCTCTCTCTCTCTCTCTCTCTCTCTCTCTCTCTCTCTCTCTCTCTCTCTCTCTCTCTCTCTCTCTCTCTCTCTCTCTCTCTCTCTCTCTCTCTCTCTCTCTCTCTCTCTCTCTCTCTCTCTCTCTCTCTCTCTCTCTCTCTCTCTCTCTCTCTCTCTCTCTCTCTCTCTCTCTCTCTCTCTCTCTCTCTCTCTCTCTCTCTCTCTCTCTCTCTCTCTCTCTCTCTCTCTCTCTCTCTCTCTCTCTGTCTGTCTGTCTCTCTCTCTATCTCATTCCCTGTCTCTGTCTCTGTCTGTCTCTGTCTCTCTCTCTCTCTCCCTCTTTCCATCTCCTCTCTCTCTCTACCTCTCCCCCCTCTCTCTCTCTCCTATCTCTCCCCCCCTCTCTCTCCCCCTCCGTTCTCCATCTCTCTATCTCTATCCATCTCTCCTCTCTCTCACTCTCTTCTTTCTCTCTCCCTCTCTCTCTCTCTCTCTCTTCTTTCTCTCTCCCTCTCTCTCTCTCTCTCTCTCTCTCTCTCTCTCTCTCTCTCTCTCTCTCTCTCTCTCTCTCTCTCTCGCTCTCTCCATATTTCCACACCCGACATCTCTCTATCTCCTGTCTCCATCCTCTCATCGTAACCTCTTCGTGACCTACAGGTTTCTAAGAGAACAGAGAACGACAAACAACCGCAATGCGGGTGTTTTTAAAAATGGAAACTAGATTGGGACAATGTCATTGTCAGGAATGTCAAAGCTGCTGCCAAAGATTATTCATCCATGTCTACGATGCTAAAACCACAAATATAGAAGAGGTGAGTGATACTGGTCTCAATAAACTCACTCAACCAGTTGGAACCAAGAATAGAATTTTATAGAATCACACACCTGGGAAGCTTTTCAAAACTTTAGATTCTGGAGTAGTTCCTGAGGATTGGAGGGTAGCTAATGTAACCCCACTTTTTAAAAAGGGGGGGGGAGAGAGAAAACGGGGAATTACAGACCAGTTAGTCTAACATCGGTAGTGGGGAAACTGCTAGAGTCAGTTATTAAAGATGGGATAGCAGCGCATTTGGAAAGTGGTGAAATCATTGGACAAAGTCAGCATGGATTTACGAAGGGTAAATCATGTCTGACGAATCTTATTGAATTTTTTGAGGATGTAACTAGTAGAGTGGATAAGGGAGAAGCAGTGGATGTGTTATATCTGGACTTTCAGAAGGCTTTCGACAAGGTCCCACACAAGAGATTGGTATACAAACTTAAAGCACATGGTATTGGTGGTTCAGTATTGATGTGGATAGAGAACTGGCTGGCAGACAGGAAGCAAAGAGTAGGAGTGAATGGGTCCTTTTCAGGATGGCAGGCAGGGGTGCCGCAAGGCTCAGTGCTGGGACCCCTGCTATTTACAATATACATTAATGATTTGAACGAGGGAATTAAATGCAACATCTCGAAGTTTGCGGATGACACGAAGCTGGGGGGCAGTGTTAACTTTGAGGAGGATGCTAGGAGGCTGCAGGATGACTTGGATAGACTGGATGAGTGGGAAAATGCATAGCAGATGCAGTATAATGTCGATAAATGTGAGGTTATCCACTTTGGTGGCGAAAACAGGAAGGTAGACTATTATTTGAATGGTGACCGATTAGGAAAAGGGGAGATGTAGCGAGACCTGGGTGTCATGGTACACCAGTCATTGAAAGTAGGCATGCAGGTGCAGCAGGCTGTGAAGAAAGCAAATGGTATGTTGGCATTCAAAGCAAAAGGATTTGAGTACAAGAGCAGGGAGGTTCTACTGCAGTTGTACAGGGTCTTGGTGAGGCCACACCTGGAGTATTGCGTACAGTTTTGATGTCCTAATCTGAGGAAAGACATTCTTGCCATAGAGGGAGTACAGAGAAGGTTCACCAGACTGATTCCTGGGATGGCAGGACTTCCATATGAAGAAAGACTGCATAGACTTGGCTTGTACTCGCTGGAATTTAGAAGATTGAGGGGTGATCTCATAGAGACTTACAAAATTCTTAAGGGGTTGGACAAGATAGATGCAGGAAGATTGTTCCCGATGTTGGGGAAGTCCAGGACATGGGGTCACAGTTTAAGGATAAGGGGGAAGGCTTTTAGAACCAAGATGAGAAAATCGTTTTTCACACAGAGAGTGGTGAATCTGTGGAATTCTCTGCCACAGAAGGTAATTGAGGCCAGTTCGTTGGCCATATTTAAGAGGGAGTTGGATGTGGCCCTTGTGGCTGAAGGGATCAGGGGGGTATGGAGAGAAGGCAGGTACAGAATACTGAGTTGGATGATCAGCCATGATCATATTGAATGGCGGTGCTGGCTCGAAGGGCCGAATGGCCTGCTCCTGCACCTAATTTCTATGTTTCTATGTTAAGCAGGCCCTTTGGCCGACCAAGTCCGCACTGACCCATACACCAGCACTATCCTACACATTAAGGACAATTTACATTATTTTACCAAACAAATGCCCCATCTAATCATCACAAATGTTCCACCTGCCTGGATTTGGCCCATGTCCCTCCAAACCTATCCTATCCACTTACCTGTCCAAATGTTTCTTAAACATTGTCTCAATGACCTCCTCTGGCACCTCGTTCCATACACACTCTCTACCTGTTTCCCTCCTCTCTCTCTCACTCTCTCTCTCTCCCTTTCTCTCTTTTTTTCTCTGCCTTTCCCCTCTCTCTCTCTCACTCTCGCTCTCCCTTGCGCTCTCTCTCCTTTTCTCTCTCCCTCTCTCTCTCTCTCTCTCTTTTTTTTTATGTTTCAAAAACTTTATTGACACAATCATATAATACAACACATCAAACCATAATCAAAAATTGCACTATATAAAAACATTATAGTACAACAATACAATCATTGTTCACAATACTCTGAACCCCACGCAGTGACCAGCGCCCACGGAAGGCCTCCAGAGTCCCCGTGGACACCGCATGTTCCCGCTCCAGGGACACACGTGCACGGACGTAGGCCCGGAAAAGGGGCAGGCAGCCGACTCTAGCCTGACCATCGACCGCCCACTGCCTGGACCCGCAAATGGCTCTCTCTCTCTCTCTCTCTCTTTTGCAGGGTTGTGTTTACTGAAAATTAAGTGACATAAAACCAGCGAAGAGCAATGGGTGAGATCATGAGATAGAAAGAAGGTGGTAGTGGAGAGAGGGAGAGAGAGATGGAGAGAGAAAGAGAGAGAGTGGGAGAGAGAGGGGGAGAGAGGGAGAGAGAGCGAGAGAGAGAGAGAGAGAGAGAGGGAGAGAGAGAGAGAGAGGGAGAGAAAGGGGGAGAAAGGGGGGAGAGGGAGAGAAAGGGAGAGAAAGGGAGAGATAAAGAGAGCGTCTATGAGAGGGAGTGGGAAGGTGAGTGAGGGAGAGAGCAAGAGAGAGAGTGTTGCGATAGTCCCTGCATCAATGACCTCGTCTGGCAGCTCATAGAAAGAAAATACATATAAAATAGGTGCAGGAGGAGGCCATTTGTCCATTTGAGCCAGCACCACCATCATTGTGATCATGGCTGATCATCCGCAATCAGTACCCCGTGCCTGTCTTCTCCCCATATCCCTTAATTCCGCTAGCCCTAAGAGCACTATCTAAATCTCTTTTAAATGCATCCAGTGAATTGACATCCACTGCCCTCTGTGGCACGGAATTCCACAAATTCTCAACTTTTCTCAGTTTTTTCTTAGTTTTTTCTCAGTTTTAAATGACCTCCCCTTTATTCTAAGACTGTGGCCCCTGGTTCTGGACTCCCCCATCATTGGGAACATTTTTCCTGCATCTAGCTTGTCCATTCCTTTTATAATTTTATATGTTTCTATAAGATTCCCCCTCATCCTTCTAAACTCCAGTGAATTCAAGCCCAGTCTTTTCAATCTTTCCTCATATGACAGTCCCACCATTCCAGGGACCAATCTCGTGAACCTACGCTGCACTGCCTCAATCACAAGGATGTCCTTCCTCAAATTAGGAGACCAAAACTGTACAAAAAGGGATGTGGCCCTTTTGGCTGAAGGGATCAGGGGTTATGGAGAGAAGGCAGGTACAGGATACTCAGTTGGATGATCAGCCATGATCATATTGAGTGGCGGTGCAGGCTCGAAGGGCCGAATGGCCTGCTCCTGCACCTAATTTCTATGTTTCTATGTTTCTATGAAAGAAATATTGAGTTGTTTCACACAATCTCATTGAAGTAAGAATGGAACTAAAAACCGGTTTTGTATGAATGAGGAAGTTTGTATATGTGATAGGTTTGTTTGCTGTAGGCCACATGCCACAACCAGAATACCCGATGCAGAGTCTTGTTAAATTTTTTGCAAGACCGACTGATGAGGCAGAAGGGGGGAAATGCAAAGAAAAACAAATCCCCCCAGTGTAGCGAGAAAGCGTCCATCGCTACTGCCCCAGGGTCTGGTTCCCATGCAACATATGTTGGTATTTGGTGATTGAGTCTGGATGCAAAAAGGTCGATATCTGGTGTTCCATACCGATCTACAATCTGGTGTGACCTGGTGTCTGCCACTGTATTAAGCCTACCTGGAAGGAAAGTGGATGATACTCCTTTCTAGGCACCAGTGCCAGATTGTATTGACCAATTCGTCACAGGATATCGACTTTTTTCCACCCATATGATTGATATAAGCTACCACAGTGGTATTATCAATTTGTAAGCGTACGTGCAGATGGTGCATAACCGAACAGTAAGCCAGGACTCCATGAAATGCTCCCAGCATTTCTAGATAATTAATTCCTAGTGCCGGGAGTAGGCTTAATTCATGTGCACTACATCTACCACCGCAACTGGACGTGGTATTAGTTGCTCCCCACTTGTGCGCTGGCATCAGTTTGTAGTATAACCGAGGGATTTGTGATTGTGATGGGGTTAGAGCAATGTCAAGCATTGTCTATCCACCATTGTAATTCCAATGTTGCTTTCCCTGGTAATTGCATTGGCCGGTCAAAATGGCCCGCATGGTGCTTGAGTGCTGCTATTTTTGCCCTTTGTAGGTTTTGGTAATGCATTGGCCCAACTTGCGTGGCTGGGAAAGCAGCCACTAGCTTCCCAATCACCCTGGCTACTTGCAGAATAGATGGTTTCCTGATGCCAGTAAGGCTGTTGCATGTTTCTATCAAGTCTGACGCTTTGTTCGGTGGCAAAGTGACAGACATATGAACAGAGTCAATTGTGAATCACAAATAGTCCATAGTGGTAGAAGGCATCAATTTTGATTTATCTGGAAGGATGATAAATCCCAGTTTTTGAAATAAGTGCTCAGTGGCTGAGACAGCCAATTTGGCCAACTCCAAGGTTCTCCCCACGATTAAAATATCATCGAGGTAAGCCATAACAATATGTTTTGGTTTTCTGAGACACGCTAAAGCTGGTTTTAATAATTTGGTAAACAGTCTGAGTGTTGATGATAATCCATTAGGCAGCGCTTTATACTGCCAGAGCTGCCCCATCCAGACAAATTTCAAATATCTGCGATGATCCTTGTCTATTGGTATTGAATAGTATGCATCCTTTAGGTCGATGCAAGCCATGAAGTACTTCTTGGAAACGAGTTGTTTGGCAGTGACAAAGGTTTCCATTTTGAAGTGGACATACTGCACGAAAGTATTCAGTTCTGTCAAATCAATAATGATGCGGCATCTGCCGCCTTATTTATTTTTAGTGAAAATGTTTGATACAAACTCATGAGATTCCCTTTTGGTTTTCTCAATTAACCCTTTTGAGGGTGTGGGGCAAGAGGCATAGAAGGGAAGCACTCGGACCCAAAATGTAGGCGAGAACGAGGAAAAAGATAATAGACAGAGAATAAGGGATGGTGGGTTTCTAAAATGTGTATATTTTAATGCTAGGAGCATTATAAGAAAGGTGGATGAACGTAGAGCCTGGATTGACACCTGGAAATATGATGTTGTGGCAATCAGTGAAACATGGTTGCAGGAGGGCTGTGATTGGAAACTAAATATTCCAGGATTTCGTTGCTTCAGGTGTGATAGAATTGGAGGGACCAGAGGTGGAGGTGTTGCATTGCTTGTTAGAGAGGATATTACAGCAGTGCTTTGGCAGGATAGATTAGAGGGCTCATCTAGGGAGGCTATTTGGGTGGAACTGAGAAGTGGGAACGGTGTAGCAACACTTTTAGGGGTGTATTATAGACCGCCAAATGGGGAGCGAGAATTGGAAGAGCAAATATGTAAGGAGATAGCAGATATTAGTAGTAAGCACAAGGTAGTGATTGTGGGAGATTTCAATTTTCCAAAAATAGACTGGGAAACACATTCTGTAAATGGGCTGGATGGTTTGGAGTTTGTAAAATGTGTGCAGGATAGTTTTTTGCAGCAGTACATAGAGGTATCGACCAGAGAAGGGGCAGTGCTGGACCTCCTGTTAGGAAATGAGGCAGGTCAGGTGACGGAGGTATGCGTTGGTGAACACTTCGGGACCAGTGATCACAATACCATTAGTTTCAATATAATTATGGAGAGAGTCAGAACTGGACCTAGGGTGGAGATTTTTGATTGGAGAAAGGCTAACTTTGAGGGAATGCGTAAGGATTTTAAAGGAGTGAATTGGGACACTTTGTTTTATGGGAAGAATGTAGAAGAGAAATGGAGGACATTTAAAGGGGAAATTGTAAGAGTACAGAATCTTTATGTCCCTGTTAGGTTGAAAGGAAATAGTAAAACTTGGAAAGAGCCATGGTTTTCAAGGGAAATTGGGCACTTGTTTCGAAAAAAGAGAAATATCTACAATAATTATAGGAGGCATGGAGTAAATGAGGTGCTAGAGGAGTATAAAGAATGTAAAAAGAATGTTAAGAAAGAAATTAGGAAGGCTAAAAGAAGATATGAGGTTGCTTTGGCAAGAAAGGTGAAAGTAAACCCAAAGGGTTTCTACAGCTATATTAATAGCAAAAGGATACCGAGGGACAAAATTAGACCATTAGAGAGCCAGAATGGGCAGCTATCTGCAGAACCAAAAGAGATGGGGGCGATATTGAACAATTTATTTTCTTCGGTATTCACCAAGGAGAAGGATATTGAACTCTGTCAGGTAAGGGAAAAAAGTAGAGTAGCTATGGAAACTATGAGATTGAAAGAGGAGGAAGTACTGACACGTTTGAAAAATATAAAAGTGGACAAGTCTCCAGGTCGTGACAGGATATTCCCTAGAACATTGAGGAAGTTAGTGTAGAAATAGCAGGAGCTATGACAGAAATATTTCAAATGTCATTAGAAACGGGAATAGTGCCGGAGGATTGGCGTACTGCGCATGTTGTTCCATTGTTTAAAAAGGGTTCAAAGAATAAACCTAGCAATTATAGACCTGTTAGTTTGACGTCAGTGGTGGGCAAATTAATGGAAAGGATACTTAGAGATAATATATATAAACATCTGGATAAACAGGGTCTGATCAGGAACAGTCAACATGGATTTGTGCATAGAAGGTCTTTTTTGGCAAACCTTCTTGAATTTTTTGAAGCGCTTACTAGGGAAATTGATGAGGGTAAAGCAGTGGACGTTGTCTATATGGATTTCAGTAAGGCCTTTGACAAGGTTCCCCATGGAAGGTTGGTTAAGAAGGTTCAATCTTTGGGTGTTAATGGCAGAGTAGCAAGATGGATTCAACAGTGGCTGAATGGTAGATGTCAGAGAGTATGGCTGTTTGTCAGGTTTGAAGCCGGTGACCAGTGGGGTGCCTCAGGGATCTGTGTTGGGTCCACTGTTGTTTGTCATGTACATCAATGATCTGGATGATGGGGTGGAAAATTGGATAAGTAAGTATGCAGATGTTACTAACCATATAACATATAACCATATAACAATTACAGCATGGAAACAGGCCCTCTCGGCCCTTCCAGTCCGTGCCGACCATTTGTTTTCCCCTAGTCCCATCTACCTGCACTCAGACCATACCCCTCCATTCCCTTCACGTCCTTATACCTATCCACTTTACTCTTAAATGTTAAAATCGATCCTGCCTCCACCACTTCTGCTGGAAGCTCATTCCACACAGCCACCACCCTCTGAGTAAAGAAGGTCCCCCTCACTTTACCCTGAAACCTCTGTCCCTTAATTCTCATGTCATGCCCTCTTGTTTGAATCTTCCCTACCCTCAATGGGAAAAACGTATCCACGTCAACTATCTATCCCTTTCATCATTTTAAAGACCTCAATCAAGTCCCCCCTTAACCTTCTGTGCTCCAAAGAATAAAGACCTAACTTGTTCAACCTTTCTCTGTAACATAGTTGCTGGAACCCTGGCAACATTCTAGTAAATCTCCTCTGTACTCTCTCTATTTTGTTGATATCCTTCCTATAACTAGGCGACCAAAATTGTACACCACACTCCAGAATTGGTCTTACCAATGCCTTGTACAATTTTAACATTACTTCCCTACTCCTATATTCAATGCTCTGATTTATAAAGGCCAGCACACCAAAGGCTTTCTTTACCACCCTATCTACATGCGATTCCACCTTCAGGGAACTATGCACAGTTATTCCTAGATCCCTCTGTTCCACAGCATTCCTCAATTCCCTACCATTTACCATGTACGTTCTATTTTGATTTGTCCTGCCAAGATGTAGCACTTCACACTTATCAGCATTAAACTCCATCTGCCATCTTTCAGCCCACTTTTCCAAATGGCCCAAATCTCTCTGTAGACTTTGAAAATCTACTTCATTACCACAACACCACCTATCTTAGTATCATCTGCATACTTACTTATCCAATTTTCCACCCCATCATCCAGATCATTGATGTACATGACAAACAACAGTGGACCCAACACAGATCCCTGTGGCACCCCACTGGTCACCGGCTTCCAACCTGACAAACAGCCATCCACCATTACTCTCTGACATCTCCCATTCAGCCACTGTTGAATCCATCTTGCTACTCTGCCATTAACACCCAAAGATTGAACCTTCTTAACCAACCTTCCATGGGGAACCTTGTCAAAGGCCTTACTGAAATCCATATAGACAACATCCACTGCTTTACCCTCATCAATTTCCCTAGTTACCGCTTCAAAAAATTCAAGAAGG
This sequence comes from Okamejei kenojei, assembly GCA_035221665.1. NCBI lineage: Eukaryota > Metazoa > Chordata > Chondrichthyes > Rajiformes > Rajidae > Okamejei > Okamejei kenojei. Next base: position 1,058,145 of record CM069155.1, read on the forward strand.
TTTGTCAAACATGACTTTCCAGGCACAAATCCATGTTGACTGTTCCTGATCAGACCCTGTTTATCCAGATGCTTATATATATTATCTCCAAGTATCCTTTCCATTAATTTGCCCACCACTGACGTCAAACTAATAGGTCTATAATTGCTAGGTTTATTCTTTGAGGTCTATAATTGCTAGGTTTATTCTTTGAGGTCTATAATTGCTAGGTTTATTCTTTGAGGTCTATAATTGCTAGGTTTATTCTTTGAGGTCTATAATTGCTAGGTTTATTCTTTGAGGTCTATAATTGCTAGGTTTATTCTTTGAAGGTCTATAATTGCTAGGTTTATTCTTTGATATTCTACTAAGATAGGTGGTGTTGTGGATAATGAAGTAGATTTTCAAAGTCTACAGAGAGATTTGGGCCATTTGGAAAAGTTGGCTGAAAGATGGCAGATTGAGTTTAATGCTGATAAGTGTGAAGTGCTACATCTTGGCAGGACAAATCAAAATAGGACGTACATGGTAAATGGTAGGGAATTGAGGAATGCTGTGGAACAGAGAGATCTAGGAATAACTGTGCATAGTTCCCTGAAGGTGGAATCGCATGTAGATAGGGTGGTAAAGAAAGCTTTTGGTGTGCTGGCCTTTATAAATCAGAGCATTGAATATAGGAGTAGGGAAGTAATGTTAAAATTGTACAAGGCATTGGTAAGACCAATTCTGGAGTATGGTGTACAATTTTGGTCGCCTAATTATAGGAAGGATGTTAACAAAATAGAGAGAGTACAGAGGAGATTCACTAGAATGTTGCCTGGGTTCCAGCAACTATGTTACAGAGAAAGGTTGAACGGGTTAGGTCTTTATTCTTTGGAGCGCAGAAGGTTAAGGGGGGACTTGATTGAGGTCTTTAAAATGATGAAAGGGATAGACAGAGTTGACATGGATAAGCTTTTCCCATTGAGGGTAGGGAAGATTCAAACAAGAGGGCATGACATGAGAATTAAGGGACAGAAGTTTAGGGGTAACGTGAGGGGGATCTTCTTTACTCAGAGGGTGGTGGCTGTGTGGAATGAGCTTCCAGCAGAAGTGGTGGAGGCAGGATCGATTTTAACATTTAAAAGTAAAGTGGATAGGTATTTGGACGGGAAGGGAATGGAGGGGTATGTGGGAGTGGCGCATTTTCCAAGAAGGCCGTGCTGGGCCAATGTCTAAAAAAGACCATTGAGCAGGTTGAACGGCCTTCGAGCTTTCACCAGCAGGTGGTCTATCGCTGTAGCATTATCTGCTGGTGGATGCATAGGGGTGCTGCCGCCGCTGGTATGGGGAGTTGGTGGCAGCCGGCACCTTAATCATGCCAATTGCCTTTGCCTCTTCATCAAGGTCTTTTACCTGTTTAGGCAGGTTGTCCCTGAATAGTAATGTTGGCGGCTGTGCACTGCTGGGTCTGCACAACTCCGCGAATTTGGGGTTCTGTGCAGGCCGGATGACGCTCTTCCTGTAACTGTTTATCTCATACTGAGTGTTACATAGGAGAGCTAGAGCATCCTGTAGCTCCTCCGGCATTTCCACTCCGTCCACTGACCTGGTTTGCTGATGCCAGGGCTCATGTTACCCCAAATGGGGTTGTTAACAGCAGGCAGGTTGAGGGAGACACAATTCTCCGGAGCTAAGTATTTGGCTGCCGTGTCATTAATGGCTTGTTCTTGAAGTTGGTTTGTTGCCATGTAGTTGATACTGGATGCCAACTTTGGATGTAACAGCAGCCCTTTTTGGGTAGGCATCGCAAATTTCGTGACCATTCCCAATAGCTCCTCTTCTGGCACCCCTAGCATAGGGGTATCTTCAGCCATACTCCCCTCTTCAGAGTCAGCCCAGTTCTGACTCCTTATGCTCCCCTGTAAGGAGGGTGAGACATTTGTCAGTCCTGTAAAGGATGTTGCCGTGGGTCTGCTAAGAGACCCACTGTGACCATACCCCTGCTACAGCAGGTCACGTTGGAGCAACTGCTACACCATCCGCTCCATGCTGGATAGTCGACCGCTGTCACTTCCCACGGGGGGGGGGTGTCCTCCAGTCCTGACACCAGTCGAGTCAGCGGACCTGCCAGACTTCCGTGTGGTTTCGCCGCCAGTCCGAGGAGCACCTGCGGGCTGTAGCGGCATGAAGTTGGGGGCTGCTGTTTGAATCAGCAGCTCTGGAGAACTCGACCGCTGCTGGCTGCCTCCTTCGCGGTCCTCAGCAGCAATATTGGCAGCGGCTCTTTTGGACTTAGTCCTGGACTCCATGTTCGCGCGCTCTGTAATACAAACAATACAGAGGCAACAAAGACCTCAGGAATGGTAAGTACAATTGGATCCAAGATGGCGTCGCGTGCACAACGCGAGGCTCTGTGTCTCCGTAGTTTTAGCAATTTTTTTTTAGTTCTGTTATTAATTAACTTAGTTTTCGCCCAGTGCATTCGAGCGAGGACTCTGTACGGCCGTCAGGAGCTACTGGAGCTCGGCCGTCTCCACGTAACGAGCCGCAGAAGCGACTTTCAACTGCCGCCGGAGATCACCAGAACACCGTGGTCTAGCGGGCCAGCTCCCCCGACAGGAAGTGCCCGGAGGCGGCGCAGGGACCGCAAACAAAGACGTGGGAAGCGCGGAGGCCATCGAGCTAGGCTGAGATCAAACCCGCACCAGCCAGCTCTGCCCAGCATTTTCCTCGCAAATGTCCGGTCCCTGGTGAGTAAAATCGACGAACTGCGGCTGCGGATCACCACACACAACCGGATCGCCGACTGCAACGCCACGGTCTTCACTGAAACATGGCTCACCGACAACATTCCGGACAACGCCATCGAGCTGGAGGGGCGCACTGTCTTCAGGGCCAATAGAACAGCGGAGGACTCCGGTAAGACCAAGGGCGGCGGACTGTGCATTTATGTGAATAACTCATGGTGTACAGACGCTGTCAGGATTGGTAGTCACTGCTCTGCTGACCTGGAATACCTGATGATAAAGTGCAGGCCCTTCTATCTGCCCAGGGAATTTACATCGATTGTTATCACTGCAGTCTATGTACCCCCGGACGCTAATGCCAGGCTAGCAATGGAAGAGCTGTAAGCTGCTATCAGCAGACAACTAACTGCACACCCAGAGGGGGCTTTTATTGTTGCAGGTGATTTTAACCACTCCAACCTTAAAACTGTACACCCCAGATTCCACCAACATGTCTCCTGCCCAACCAGAGGAAACAAGACTCTGGACCTAGTATACACCAATATTACTGAAGCATACAAAGCCCTCCCCCTCCCCCACCTGGGACAGTCTGACCACCTCTCTCTGTTCCTGCTCCCCAAATACACACCTCTGATCAGACGTGTGAAACCTTCCGTGAGGACAGTGAAGGTCTGGCCTGAGGGGGCTGTCTCTGTCTTACAGGAAGAGTTTCAGCAAACAGACTGGAGTCTGTTTGCCACCCAGGCCACCTTCAACTCCCAAGTGGACATCAACTCATACAGCTCAACCGTTCTGGACTATATAAAATTCTGCACGGACAACGTCACTACCCACAAAGAGATAAAGACCTTCCCTAACTAGAAGCCGTGGATGAGCAGGAAGGTCAGACTCCTGCTGAAGGCTCGCGACGCCGCTTTCAAATCTGGCGATGCTGAGGGATACAGCTCATCCAGGGCCAATCTGAAAAAGGGAATTAGGAATGCTAAACTCAATCACAAACGGCGGATCGAGGAGCATTTCCGAAATAACTCTGACCCCAGGCGCATGTGGCAAGTAATAAAATCCATTGCCGATTACCATAAAATTAATACTCCCCCCCCCAGACAATGCCTCCCTTCCTGACGAGCTAAACGATTTCTACGCCCGCTTCGACCGGGACAACAAAACTCCAGCCATCAAAGTTGCTCCACCCCCGCATGAACAACCCCTCAGTCTCTCCACCTCTGCTGTACAAGATGCACTGAGCAAAGTGAATGAGCACAAAGCTGCCGGCCCCGATGGCATCCCCGGGCGGGTGCTCAGGGCATGTGCTGGACAACTATCCCTGGTCCTCACTGACATCTTCAATCTGTCACTGGCCCAGGGTGTCGTCCCCACTTGCCTCACGACATCTACCATTGTGCCAGTGCCCAAACAATCAGCGACAGGGAGTCTCAACGATTTCCGGCCAGTGGCACTCACCCCTGTCATCGCCAAGTGCTTCGAGCGGCTGATCCTGGCTCACCTCAAACCCAGCCTCCCCCCCACACTGGACCCCCATCAGTTTGCCTACCGGACCAATAGGTCAACAGAGGACGCCATATCGGCGGCCCTACACTCTGCCCTGACCCACCTGGACAGCAATAACACCTACATCAGGCTGCTGTTCATTGACTTCAGTTCCGCCTTTAACACTGTCATACCCGCTAGCTTGATCACCAAACTCAGCGGTCTTGGCATCTCCACTTCCCTCTGCAATTGGACACTGGATTTCCTCACTAACAGACCTCAGTCTGTTAGGATCAACAACCTCACCTCCTCCATTATAACACTGAACACTGGCATGCCACAGGGCTGTGTGCTCAGTCCTCTCCTCTACTCTCTCTTCACCCATGACTGCATCCCTAAGTTTAGCTCCAACGCCATCATAAAATTTGCCGACAACACCACGGTGGTAGGACTGATCAGCGATAACGACGAGTCAGCCTACAGGGAGGAGGTCCAGCACCTGGCAACCTGGTGTGCCAATAACAACCTCGTCCTCAACTCCCAGAAGACGAAGGAAATCATTGTCGACTTCAGAAAAAACAGAGGGGGCAGACACACCCCCATCCATATAAACGGGACTGAGGTGGAGCGTGTCTCCAACTACAATTTCCTCGGGGTACACATCTCGGAGAATCTGTCCTGGTCCCTCAACACCTCCAAGCTGATCAAAAAGGCGCAGCAGCGCCTTTACTTCTTGAGGAGGCTCAAAAAAGCCCAACTGTCCCCCCAGATCCTGACTAACTTTTACCGCTGTACCGTTGAAAGCATCCTGACCACCTGCTTTACGGTATGGTACAGCAGTTGCACCGTAGCAGACAGGAAGGCACTACAACGGGTGGTGAAAACCGCCCAGTACATCATCGGTGCCCCGCTCCCTGCCTTGGATGCCCTCCACCGCATACTTACCTGCGGTCCGTTTTTAAACTTACGCTGGAGGAGCAGCGCTCCTCCTGCCTGTCACTTCGCAATGCGTTCGATGATATGTCGCGCATGCGTGCTGGCGGGGTCTTCGCATAGTCACTCACGTGACTCCGAAGTAAAATCATTGATGTATCTTGCAAATTGTTGCGGTCCTAGCACCGACCCCACTAGTCGCTGCCTGCCATTCTGAAAAGGACCCGTTAATCCCTACTCTTTGTTCCCTGTCTGCCAACCAATTTTCTATCCATGTCAGCACTCTAACCACAATTCCATGTGCTTTAATTTTGCCCACTAATCTCCTGTGGGACCACATCAAAGCTTTTCTGAAAGTCCAGGTGCACGACATCTGCTTGCTCTCCTTCATAGATTTTACTTCTCTCATTCTCAAAAAATTCCAGATTAGTCAAGCAGGATTACCCATTCATAAATCCAGCTCGTTCCCTGCACCCACCACTCTCTCTGTCTCTCGCTATTTCTCTTTCACACTCTCTGTCTCTGTGTTCCCCCCCTTTCGCTCTCTCGCTCTCTCGCACTCTCTCTCTCTCTCTCTCTCTCTCTCTCTCCCTCTCTCAATACCGTCTATCTCTCTCATACACTCTCACTCTCTCTCTCCAGAGAGGGAGAGAGAAGGAAACCGGGAGAGAGAGAGAGCGGGAGAGAGAGAGAGAAAGAGAGCCGGAGAGAGAGGGGGAGAGAGTGCGAGAGGGAGAGAGGGAGAGTGGGAAAAAGAAAGTGACAGAGAAAGTGCGAGAGAGAGAGAAAGAGAGAGATAATGAGAAAGTGTAAGTGAGTGCAACAGAGAGGAGGGAGAGATAGTGGCAGAGAGAGAGAGGGGGAAAGTGAGAGTGTGAGGGAGTGGGAGAGAGAAAGAGAGAGAAAGTGAGAGTGTGTGAGAGAGAGTGTGACAGTGAGAGAGAGTGTATGAGAGAGAGAGAGACGGTATTGAGAGACGGGGATAGAGACAGGGAGGACAGAGTTCGACAAACAACAGCAACGCGGTTGTTTGTGAAAATGGAAACTAGATTGGGACAATGTCATTGTCAGGAATGTCAAAGCTGCTGCCAAAGATTATTCATCCGTGTCTACGAGATTAAATCCACAAATATAGAAGGTGAGGTGAGAATAAACTCACTCAACCAGTTGGAACCAAGAATAGAGTTTACAGAATCACACAGCAGGGAAAAAGGCCCTTCAGCCCACTGAATCCTCACTGACCCATACACCAGCACTATCCTACACATTAGGGACAATTTACCAAAGCCATGCCCCATCTGCACTAGTTCCACCTGCCCACATTTGGCCCATATCCCTCCAACCTGTCTTATCCATGTACCTATCCAAATGGTTCTTAAACATTGCCAGTAGCGTGTTCGTTATTTTCCCTTTTTTTAGTTTTTTGGTTTGGCTGGGGGTTTGTTTTAGTGTCTCTCAGTGTGTCTTGTGTGGGGGGTGGTGCGGGGAAAACGGGAAAACCGTTTTTCAGTCACTTCCTCGACGGAGAGGCGGCTGTTTCCTTGTCGCTTCTCCGCCTCCCCTCTCGCAGCCTAACAGCTTGGATTGCAGCGGCCTTTCCCAGAGTCGGGCCCAGAGCTTCAGCACCGGGCACAGCGTGGATTTTTCCATCATGGAGCGGGCGAACCCTTGCTGGAGGTCGCCAGAAGGGATTGCCCCGTCGCTGGCCTGGTGACTTTGGCATCATGGGACTGTGGTCTGCGGAGCTTCTAGCCGCGGGCGTGGCGTGGACTTACCATCCTGAGTCTGGGATCCTTTGCCGGGGATCGCCGGAGTAGAGCTCCGATCGCCGGCCTGCGGCCTATAACATCCTGAACCCGCGGTCTCCGGTAGGAATGTGACCGATTCGGGACCTCCAAGCTGCGGAATCTGTTCGACCGTCTCAACGTCGGAGTTTTGCTGGTCCCAATGAGAGGGCCAGTGCCTGGAGAAGTGTTGGGGAGGGGGGTCTGTGCAGGAGGGGGGTGTGGGGGAAAACCTTCATAACTTTGTACTATTTCACCGATCGGAACAGAACTTATTTGACTTGCAGTAGAGGAGAATGGTGAGTAACGTGGCGAAAAATCGTAGCGCTATGGGGGATCGTTTTTGAGCAAATGTAATTACAATGCAGACAGGAAATGGTCAAATTGAAAGTTTTAGTAATATATAGATAGATTGTGTGTTGCTTTTTCAACTGTGTCACTGCATGGCAAATTTATTTCACTGTATTTTGGCTACTGCATATGATGAATACATTTGACTTTGACTTTAGCCTCCTCTGGCAGCTCGTTTCATCCATCCACCACCCCATATAATAACCATATAACAATTACAGCACGGAAACAGGCCCTCTCGGCCCTTCCAGTCCGTGCCGACCATTTGTTTTCCCCTAGTCCCATTTACCTGCACTCAGACCATACCCCTCCATTCCCTTCCCGTCCATATACCTATCCACTTTACTTTTAAATGTTAAAATCGATCCTGCCTCCACCACTTCTGCTGGAAGCTCAGTCCACACAGCTGAGTAAAGAAGTTCCCCCTCACGTTACCCCTAAACTTCCGACCCTTAATTCGCATGTCATGCCTTCTTGTTTGAATCTTCCCTACCCTTAATGGGAAAAGCTTATCCACGTCAACTCTGTCTATCCCTTTCATCATTTTAAAGACCTCAATCAAGTCCCCCCTTAACCTTCTGCGCTCCAAAGAATAAAGACCTAACTTGTTCAACCTTTCTCTGTAACATAGTTGCTGGATCCCAAGCAACATTCTAGTAAATCTCATCTGTACTCTCTCTATTTTGTTGACATCCTTCCTATAATAGTAAGATTAAATGAGAACTTACCAGTTCGAAGTTTGATCGTTATTTTATGAGGAGTTACGATGAGGGATTACGTGAAGAGCCCGCCTGGCGCTGGCAAACGGCATACTTCAAAGCAGCGGCATGAAAAACACAGAACACAAAATAGCCGAAGTAACATAGTAAGGCTCATAATAGACTTAGAACTACCAGATGATCATTTATTTTATGAGGGTGGGGAGTGGAGGGCACGTAATCCCTCATCGTAACTCCTCATAAAATAACGATCAAACTTCGAACTGGTAAGTTCTCGTTTAATCTTACTATTTTACTTCGGAGTCACGTGAGTGACTACGTGAAGAGTTTAAAGCTTTCTGTGTTTTTCGTGTCGTAGAATTTATTCCATACGACAGTACGGCTCATTAACACAATAACGAGCGAATAACACATTTTCCCCAAACATTGCCTCAAGTTATGTGATAAATAATTTTCACATTATAAAAAATGAAAATAATGCCCTTTCTATTGAAAAGCAAATTTATCACAAATACCAATTGATATATATTTTTTATGGCATGACAAAGCAACAATTATAGCGAACCGAACATTGCGTGTCTAAATCTGACACCATGACTGGTTCCTTTATTTTAACAGTAATCTACAGCCTCCTGCGGCCTTTCTCGAGTGGCTCATCCTGTGCCATTCCTGTGAATGTATTTTCCTCATTAACAGAGTGATTTTCCACCTTTCAGTGTCTAGTTCCTACTGAATGTATCCAATTATTAACCATCTAGAAATACATTCCTCTATAACCATCAGTTTTACTGAACCCAATGTGGTTTTTGTGTGTAATAAGCAGTCTCATTGCCACAGACTCTTACCTACTGCAAACATTTTCATCAATGTTCACACACAACACACACACACACAACTTAAAAGCCAGCAGGATGTGCTTATAGGTTTACCTTGGTTTTGTTTTCAGGTCTTCTTGGCGTGCTTTGTTTGGTAGATTCATAAACATATAGAATAATGCAATTTGTATCCACATGCCATTATAACGTAACATTTGCAATGTTTGCACTCTTATATTGATACTAAAGTTATCAGAATTATTATTTTCAATGTTTAAGTTTTTTGAATCATAGATAGAGTTAAAGTCCATTTCTTAAGGCATTTCAAGATTTTTTTATCTCCTGCCTTTATATTTTTTACAATTTTGGACAGATTATATATACATATACACATATCTATATCTATATCTATATCTATATCTATATCTATAATATATATATACACACACACATATATATATTTTATTAACATTTACATATATATCCCTTTCCATATTGGGATATTATGAATGCATCTGATAACTTCTTGGTTAATATATTGTCCGTTTATAAGACGGTAACACTCTGAGCCCTATAATTGGCTCTATCAATTAGATACTTAGAAAATGCAATCCACAAGGAATTCACATATATCTAAATGACAAAATAACTTTACTGTATATACAGACCTCCAATTTCTTATAACAAAATATAGTTATTTAGACTTATTTCCGCAAATTGCAGGTATAACACTTCTTTATACATAATTATTTTATTGATATATCGTAATATTGGTTTACATTCATAGACTTCTTTGACCATCAGCTGTTTGAGATGGTCTAGTCAACCTGTAGATAGTCAAATTCATATTTTCACTTATGGAGCTTTTTGTACAACAATAAATTACTGCAGGGTTTCTCAACCTGGAGACCCCAGTGGGTGCAGCAGCATCCAAAGAAACAAAGGGAGACAGGCAACGACCTAGGTCGAGACCCCTTATTTGACTTCAATAAATTACTGCCATTATGAATCATCACTAGCAGTTCAAAATCACACAATATAAATAACCATAAAGGACCCATATTGGGCCACCAAAATGCCTCTGGCAGTGCCCTGCTACATATTCATCAGACACTGCCCTATTAAACAAAAATGAGGAACACAAAGAATCTTTTCCTCATGTAATTTGGAGAAAAGCATCCACCTTCACTGTTCTTAGTTACCCACAAGAATATTTGAAAGATCAGTGATTTAATCTGTATGCAATCAGATTAATCGTAAGTAATCCATATTAATGACAATATGTTTTTCTTACCAAATTAGTTATCTTCCGATACCATTGTCTCTTCCTTAGAGATAAACAGGTGGACTAAACATTAAAACATACCACATCTGTTTACTTAGATAATCCCATAATTGTTGTTTGACTTATCTTGTGACCCACAAGAAATATTTAAAATCAGTGATTTAATCTGTATACAACCAGATTAATCGTAAGTATGCAAAATAATGACAATATATTTTCCTCCCAAATTTGACCATAGTTAACATATGCCACAGCCGTGGTATTGTTCATCTTGATACGACATGGACAGTTCCATAATAAAACAATCGATCTTTTTTATCCATAACTCCTTATACTTCAACAATTAATACGAATGTTTGGAAAATTCTTAGGACAAACCATTTATGTTTGCCTGGTATAATTGTCTGCAGTCCGCTTAACAAAAAACATATCAATTATTGTTATAAGAATAGATAATATTCTTATTTACCCAAACATTCACAGAAGCTGTACATCATCTGTAATCTTGCTTCAGTTGTAATTAAATAGTTGAAGCAGCTTATGAACCTTTTTACATTACTAATAATGATAACGTATCATTTGATATTTTGCATAAACCTCTTCACAAGGCATACATATTCTATAAGCTTCTGAATTCCTTCTTTTGGAACTTTATTTATATTTTCCCCTAACCTAATGGAGGAAACAAAGTATGTCAACAACAATAATACATATTTGTATCATGGAACAATTCTCCCCACTCTTATGGTGCTTAAATTACTTCTGAATTCAGAATAGTAATTAAAAAATATTTTATTAATGCCTGAGCATATGCTTTATGTAATGGGTCAAGTCCACCAGGTTTGTAATGGCAGGCACTAATTTGCAGCTGCTCTTTATCTCTTCTAATTTAAATGTAATCGAGATAACCATACCATGTACCTCATTAGTGCAAGTGCTGATCTTTTATCAGTATATTGTTCCTTCAGTGTTCAGTTTAACAACTTGAACTGATTGATTGTTTGGACAAGTTTTAACTTGCACAGCTTGACCCACTTTAATTAATTTCAAGCACCTGTAATATTGATTAACACTTTGTTAATCACAACAGTTTTCCATGTTCTAGATGTTTCTATTTTCTTACACTGTGAAAGTGTAAATAATGATATTATTGTATGGTTTATACCATGAATCTTTACACTAAGGTAATTTTATAATATACATGCACGTTCCCCTTCTTTTTAAAATTTACTTTTGAGTGCAAACCTGAAATCAGTTTTTCCCTATTACAGGTGAACCAATCCTCCTTAGTTATATTAAGTTTTAACCATCATAATACACCTGTAATCCCCCATAATTGGAGATTTCATGACTTATTTTGTAACCAGATGTTTGCACCTCTTCAAAGTACATCAAGCCTTCTTTTCCCCAATTATATAGGTTAAGATAAGGCTATGTTTGGATAATACCACTTCTGCCTTTATTTTGATCCATCATCAAATTTTCCATTGGATCATAGTTTTTCCACCGTAAAATAAAAGATCTTTGTCTTTGTTTTGATCCATAATCAAAATTTTTATTGGATCATAGTTTTTCTTCCCCAAAGTTTAAAGATCAGTGGTCTGTTCTTTTGTAATTAATATCTTTGATTAATCATAAGGCAGGTATTCTATAATAATCAGGAGTTTAATATATCCTGATTTGTATTAATCTGCAACCCTATAATGCAGATTCGGTAAATTATATATTTTTCTTCCTATTAAGCTCCACAACTAATGGCAATTTAATTAATATTTTACATATTTGCACCATTTTGAACTTTGAAATTGTATTTCTTATATCTCATATATTTGAGACATGGATATTTATAAATGGATTAACCATTGATATTTAAATAAAACATAAAGTTTTATCGTATTCTTGAAGTTGGTGAGATACCATATAATTAATGTAGGCAGCTAGGTTTTCCCATAGCCTCACCACTTCCTTTAGATATAGCAAAACTTTTGCTATCTCAGGCACACCTGGCCTCACTTTTATTTTTATTTTATTTGTGGTGTGCATTCATAATTCACATCACCACTTGCAGGGTCTGTCTTTTGCAGCCCTGATCCACTTGGAATTATATCCAAAGAGACTTCCTCCACCCTATCCAGGGTCAGAGTTTTTATATCTCAATGTGGCACATAGCCATATTTTGTATATTCAAGCCCCTCAGGGTCTTTTTTGGGGAACTGTTTGGGTACTGTGACCCTAGTCTCTTTTTATATATTATGGAGTACTTTCTCCATATCGTGAATTTTATTAACTTTTTTAAAAAATACAGTCTTTCTGACTTTTAAAATATCCTTCCAAAATTGTGGAGCATCTAAACCTTTCTACCGTATTTTAAACGGTACCAGTATCGGAACCGGCCCCGTAATCTCTCATCCCGATCGCTGGGTATTCCCCTGGGACGTTCTTTTTAAAACTCCGTTATTTTAACAGAGTATATCTGTTCAATTTAGACTTTTAATTTGTTTTTAAAACCTTTAAATCCTGGTTTTCCACCAGGCACGGAGTTTTCTAGTCCTAAAAAATTTTTTCAACAGCACTTACCTGCCGGTTCCAAACCTACCGCTGTCGAGGAGCTGTCTGTGCAGCTCCTGCTTCTGCCGTCAGCGTCGACGTAATGCCGTTTGCCAGCGCCAGGCGGGCTCTTCACGTAGTCACTCACGTGACTCCGAAGTAAAATTAGGCGACCAAAATTGTACACCATACTCCAGAATTGGTCTCACCAATGCCTTGTACAATTTTAACATTACTTCCCTGCTCCTATATTCAATGCTCTGATTTATAAAGGCCAGCACACCAAAGGCTTTCTTTACCACCCCATCTACATGCGATTCCACCTTCAGGGAACTATGCACAGTTATTCCTAGATCTCTCTGTTCCACAACATTCCTCAATTCCCTACCATTTACCATGTACGTCCTATTTTGATTTGTCCTGCCAAGATGTAGCATTTCACACTTATCAGCATTAAACTCCATCTGCCATCTTTCAGCCCACTTTTCCAAATGGCCAAAATCTCTCTGTAGACTTTGAAAATCTACTTCATTATCCACATCTCCACCTATCTTAGTATCATCTGCATACTTACTTATCCAATTTTCCACCACATCATCCAGATCATTGATGTACATGACAAACAACAGTGGACCCAACACAGATCCCTGAGGCACCCCACTGGTCACCGGCTTCCAACCTGACAAACAGCCATCCACCATTACTCTCTGACATCTCCCATTCAGCCACTGTTGAATCCATCTTGCTACTCCGCCATTAACACCCAAAGATTGAACCTTCTTAACCAACCTTCCATGGGGAACCTTGTCAAAGGCCTTACTGAAATCCATATAGACAACATCCACTGCTTTACCCTCATCAATTTCCCAAGTAACCGCTTCAAAAAATTCAAGGTTTGTCAAACATGACCTTCCAGGCACAAATCCATGTTGGCTGTTCCTGATCAGACCCTGTTTATCCAGATGCTTATATATATTATCTCTAAGTATCCTTTCCATTAATTTACCCACCATTGACGTCAAACTAACAGGTCTATAATTGCTAGGTTTATTCTCTGAACCCTTTTTAAACAATGGAACAACATGCGCAGTACGCCAATCCTCCGGCACTATTCCCGTTTCTAATGACATTTGAAATATTTCTGTCATAGCTCCTGCTATTTCTACACTAACTTCCCTCAATGTCCTAGGGAATATCCTATCAGGACCTGGAGATTTATCCACTTTTATATTTTTCAAAAGTGTCAGTACTTCCTCCTCTTTGAATCTCATAGTTTCCATAGCTACTCTACTTTTTTTCCTTACTTCACATAGTTCAATATCCTTCTCCTTGGTGAATACCGAAGAAAATAAATTGTTCAATATCTCCCCCATCTCTTTTGGCTCTGCAGATAGCTGTCCATTCTGTCTCTCTAATGGTCCAATTTTATCCCTCGTTATCCTTTTGCTATTAATATAGCTGTAGAAACCCTTTGGATTTACTTTCACCTTTCTTGCCAAAGCAACCTCATATCTTCTTTTAGCCTTCCTAATTTCTTTCTTAAGATTCTTTTTACATTCTTTATACTCCTCTAGCACCTCATTTACTCCATACCTCCTATAATTATTGTAGATATCTCTCTTTTTTCGAAACAAGTGTCCAATTTCCCTTGAAAACCTGGCTCTTTCCAATTTTTACTATTTCCTTTCACCCTAACAGGGACATAAAGATTCTGTACTCTTACAATTTCCCCTTTAAATGTCCTCCATTTCTCTTCTACATCCTTCCCATAAAACAGAGTGTCCCAATTCACTCCTTTTAAATCCTTACGCATTCCCTCAAAGTTAGCCTTTCTCCAATCAAAAATCTCCACCCTAGGTCCAGTTCTGACTCTCTCCATAATTATATTGAAACTAATGGTATTGTGATCACTGGTCCCGAAGTGCTCACCAATGCATACCTCCGTCACCTGACTGCCTCGTTTCCTAACAGGAGGTCCAGCACTGCCCCTTCTCTGGTCCTCTATGCACTGCTGCAAAAAACTATCCTGCACACATTTTACAAACTCCAAACCATCCAGCCCATTTACAGAATGTGTTTCCCAGTCTATTTTTGGAAAATTGAAATCTCCCACAATCACTACCTTGTGCGTACTACTAATATCTGCTATCTCCTTACATATTTGCTCTTCCAATTCTCGCTCCCCATTTGGCGGTCTATAATACACCCCTAAAAGTGCTGCTACACCGTTCCCACTTCTCAGTTCCACCCAAATAGCCTCCCTAGACGAGCCCTCTAATCTATCCTGCCAAAGCACTGCTGTAATATCCTGTCTGACAAGCAATGCAACACCTCCACCTCTGGTCCCTCCAATTCTATCACACCTGAAGCAACGAAATCCTGGAATATTTAGTTTCCAATCACAGCCGTCCTGCAAACATGTTTCACTGATTGCCACAACATCATATTTCCAGGTGTCAATCCAGGCTCTAAGTTCATCCACCTTTCTTACAATGCTCCTAGCATTAAAATATACACATTTTTTAAACCCACCATCCCTTATTCTCTGTCTATTATCTTTTTCCTCTTTCTCGCCTACATTTTGGGTCTGAGTGCTTCCCTTCTCTGCCTATTGCCCCACACCCTGCCCCTAGCCCCCTCTACCCGAGTCCCTCCCCCCAGCCTTTCTAGTTTAAAGTCTCCCCAGTAGCCTTTGCAAATCTCCCTGCCAGGATATTGGTCCCCCTCGGGTTCAAGTGCAACCCGTCCTTTTTGTACAGATCATGCCTTCCCCAAAAGAGGTCCCAGTGATCAAGAAACTTGAATCCCTGCCCACTGCACCAGTCCCTCAGCCACGCATTTATCCTCCACCTCATTCCATTCCTACTCTCACTGTCACGCGGCACAGGCAGTAATCCTGAAATCGTTACCCTTTTGGTCCTTCTCCTTAACTTTCCCCCCAACTCCCTAAATTCTCCCTTCAGGACCTCATCTCTTTTTCTGCCTATGTCATTGGTACCTATGTGTACCACAACATCAGGCTCCTCTCCCTCCCTTTTCAGAATCTTTTGGACACGTTCCGACACGTGCGAGACCCTGGCACCAGGGAGGCAAACTACCATCCGGGTTTCCCGACTGCGTCCACAGAATAGCCTATCCGACCCCCTAACTATAGAGTCCCCTATTACAATTGCCCTCCTCTTTTTGCTACCCTTCTGAGCATCAGGGCCGGTCTCTGTGCTGGAGACCCAGCCGGTGTTGCTGCCCCCAGGTAGGCTGTCCCCTCCAATTGTACTCAAACCCGAGTACCTATTTTCCAGTTGTGCAGTCACAGGGGTACTCTCTAGCCCCTGCCTCTTGCCCTTCCTAACCGTGACCCACTTGTCTGCCTCCTGTGGTCTGGGAGTGACTGCCTCCCTGTAGCTCCTCTCTATGACCTCCTCACTGTCCCTGACCAGATGGAGGTCATCGAGCTGCTACTCCAGGTTGCTAACACGGTCCTTTAGGAGCCCCATCTCGACACACCTGGCGCAGATGTGGACGTCTGGAGGGCTATCAGATTCCCTGACCTCCCACATCTGACATCCAGAACAATACACTGCCCTGGCCTTCATACTCCCCCCTTACACAGGATACAATAGCAACACAATACAAAGTAGACAACAAACTGCTGGGAACTGACTGCCAATCAGCTGCTTTCCCTAGTCCACTTCCCACCAATCAGCTGCTTACCCTAGTCCACTTCCCACCAATTAGCGGCTTCCTCAAAAAAAACGCTTCTCTGAATGGAACGTTATGGATTTAGGTAAAAACAAGCCCCGCGCTTGATTTTTAACCTTACCGGTCGGGTGTCGCTCCTCCCCCTCCTTCACGTCCAACGGCTCCTGTGGGTCTCTCTCTCCCTACCTCTCTATCACACTCTCTGCCTTTGCTTTCCCCCCACTCTCTCTGTCCCACTCTCCCTTTGTCCCTTTCTCTCTTTTTATCTCTGCCTTCTCCCCCCTCTCTCTCTCTCTCTCCCTCTCTCTCTCTCTCTCTCGCTCTGGGTTGTGTTTACTGAACATTAAGTGACATCAAACCAGCCAAGGGCAATGGGTGAGATCGTGGAGATAGAGAGATGGTGGTAGTGGAGAGGCGGACAGAGAGAGAGAGAGAGAGAGAGAGAGAGAAAGAGAGAGAGAGAGTGGGAGAGAGAAAGAGATAGATAGAGAAAGAGAGAGAGAGAGAGAGAGATAGAGAGAGAGAGAAAGGAAGAGAAGAGAGGGAGAGAGGGGGAGGAGTGGAGAGAGAGAGGGAGAGAGAGAGGGAGAGGGGGAGAGTGCGAGAGAGGGGAGAGAAAGGGAGAGATAGAGTGTGTGAGAGAGGGTGGAAATTGAGTGAGGAAGAGTGCAAGAGAGAAATAATGAGAGAGAGGGAAAGAGAAAGAGCGAGCATGTGAGAGAGAGAGGGGGAGAGGGAGTGAGAGAGAGTGTGAGAGAGAGAGAGAGAGAGAGAGAGAGAGAGAGAGAGAGAGAGAGAGAGAGAGAGGGAGAGGGGGAGAGAGGGGGGTGTGTGCAAGAGGGAGAGAGAGAGAGATATAGAGTGGCAGAGAGTGGGGTAGACCAGGGAGGGAGAGTGCGAGATGGAGAGAGTGGGAGAAAGGGAACAGTGAGGTAAAGAGAGACAGACAGGGAGAGAGAGGGAGAGAAAATGAGATATAGAGAGAGTGTGCGAGAGGGAGTGGAAAGTGGGACAGTGTGAGGGAGTGTAAGAGAAATAAAGAATGAGAGAGGAGAGGAGGATAGATGTGTGAGAGAGAGAGGGGAAAGCAGGGGAGGTCCCAACCTCCTGGTAAGTCCCTCCCTAGCTGTTGATCCTCATCTCCTCTTCTGTCTCTCTCCCTCTCTCTACCCTTTCCCTCTCTTCTCTCCCCCTCTCTCTCACTTTCTCTCTCCCCCTCTCCCCCCTCTTCACTCTCCCTCTCTCTCCCCCCCCTCTCCTCTCTCTCTCTCATCCCCCTCTCCCTCCCCTCTCCTCCCTCTCCCTCTCCCCCTCCTCCCTTCCCGTTCTCTCTCCCCATCTCCCTCCTTCCCCCTCCCCGTTCTCTCTCCCCCCCCCCCCCTCTCACACCCTCCCCTCTTCTCTCCCCGCCCCTTCCCTTCTCCCCCCCCCCTCACCCACTCTCCCCCCCTCCCTCTCTTTCCTAGTTTAGTTTAGATACAGCGTGGACAAAAGGCCCTTCAGCCCACCGAGTCCACACCGACCAGCGATCACCCCATACAATGGCACTATCCTACACACTAGGGACAAGTAACAGTATTTGACCAAAGCCATGCCACATCTACACCTGTGGCACCTGCCTGCATTTGGCCCATATCCTTCCAAACATCTCCTATCCATGTACCTGTCCAATTGTTTCTTAAACGCTGGAATAGTCCCAGCCTCAATGACCTCCTCTGGCAGCTCGTTCCATACACACACAATCAAGATCAGACTTTTAAGTATATAGAATAGACTAAGAGGGCCCCATTAGGTCCCAGCTTCACACAGGAGAGCTGGTCCCCCAAAGCAATAATCCACCTCTCCACCAATTCCAATATAGGTGGCAGGTGGGGGGGGGGGGGGGGGGGGGGGGGGGGGGGGCTTTCTGGAGCACTTGTATGAGTGTTGCGGGCTGAAGGGACTTGTTTTAAGAGGATTAGTATGGACATTGTGGGCTGAATGGATTCTTGGGCTTTCGGTTCAGTCACGCTAGCGTGCTGTGCTGGCAGCTCACTCACTCATGGCTGGTAGGCTGGCAGTTGACTCACGGCTATTCCTTGAAATGCCACTTCAAGCAGGGTGCAAGGCCACCAAATTCAAGTACAGTTTTCAGCCAGTTCAAGCAGCGTGCAAGGCCACCAAATTCAAGTGCAGTGCCCTGCCACTTCAAGCAGGGTGCAAGGCCACCAAACTTAAGTGCAGTGTCCTGCCACATCAGGCAGGGTGCAAGGCCACTAAATTCAATTGCAATGTCCTGCCACTTCAAGCAGGGTGCAAGACCACCAAATTCAAGTGCAGTGTCTTCCCACTTCACGCAGGGTGCAAGGCCACCGAATTCAAGTGCAGTGTCCTGCCAATTCAAGCAGGGTGCAGCACCACCAAATTCAAGTGCAGTGTCCTGCCTCTTCAAGTAGGGTGCAAGGCCACCAAAGACAGAGAGTGTCTCTCCCTGCCCCCCCCCCCCCCCATCTTGCAGAGACAGAGGCATGCTCACACTTCCGGGTTATAGTCCCTCCCACCGGAAGGAGCATGTCTTTCATGGCTTGATTGCCAGGATAGAGAATCTCAATATTTTTAATACACTAATGACTCTTTTATTTTTCATGCATGGGAAAAGTCCTCGGCAGCTGATGAGCGGAGGGGACTCTGAGTAAGATGGCCAATAATCACAGCAGTATGTGGTAGCGTTTTTTCTATAATCAATATACAGAGCAACCAGGGAGTGGTCAAGATTATATTTTAACCACATTTCACATTTCAATAAGCCAACGCAACATTTGCATTTTGAAACCAAAGGCAACTTTAGCATTTTCAAACCAAGGGCAACTTTAGTATTTTCAAACCAAAGGTAACATTAACATTTTCAAATCAAAGGCAAAATTAGCATTTCCAACCAAAGGCAACTAGCATTATCAAACCAAAGGCAACATTTGCATTTTCAAATCAAAGGCAAATGAAGCATTTTCAAACCAAAGGCTACTTTAGCATTTTCAAACCAAAGGCAACTTTAGCATTTTCAAACCAAAAGCAACTTTAGCATTTTCAAACCAAAGGCAACTTTTGCATTTTCAAACCAAATGCAACGTTTGCCTTTTCAAACCGAAGGTAACATGCATTTTCAAATCAAAGGCAAATTAAGCATTTTCAAACCAAAGGCAACTTTAGTATTTTCAAACTAAAGGCAACCTTAGCATTTTCAAACCAAAGGCAACCTTAGCAATTGCAAACCAAAGGCAACTTTAGCGTTTTCAAACCAAAGGTAACATGCATTTTCAAACCAAAGACAATGTTTGCATTTTCAAACCAAAGGCAACTTTTGCATTTTCAAACCAAAGGCAACGTTTGCCTTTTCAAACCAAAGGCAACTTTTGCATTTTCAAACCAAAGGCAACTTTAACATTTTCAAATCAAAGGCAATTTTTACATTTTCAAATCAAAGGCAACTTTAGCATTTTCAAACCAGAGGGGACTTTAGCATTTTCAAACCAAAGGGTACTTTAGCATTTTCAAACCAAAGGGGACTTTAGCATTTTTAAACGAAAGACAACTTTGGCCTTTTCAAACCAAAGGCAAGGTTTGCATTTTCAAACCAAAAGAAACTTTAGCATTTTAAAACCCAAGGCAACTTTGGCATTTTGAAACCAAAGGCAACTTTAACATTTTCAAACCAAAAGCAAATTTAGCATTTTCAAACCAAGGGCAAATTTAACATTTTCAAACCAAAGGCAACTTTAGCATTTTCAAATCAAATGCAACTTTAGCATTTTCAAACAAAAGACAACTTTAGCATTTTCAAACGAAAAGAAACTTTGGCATTTTCAAACCAAAGGAAACTTGAGCATTTTCAAACCAAAGGCAACTTTTTCACATTAAAACAAAAGGGAATGTAACATTTTCAAACCAAATGCAAATTTAGCATTTCCAACCAAATGCAACGTGCATTTTCAAAAGCAAACGGAATTTAAGCATTTTGAAAACAGTCAACTTTAGCATTTTCAAACCAAAGGCAACTTTAGAATTTTCAAACCAAAGGCAACTTCAGCATTTTCAAACAAACGGAAAATTTTGCATTTTCAAACCAAAGGAGACTTTTGCCTTTTCAAACCAAATGCAACTTTACTATTTTCAAACCAAAGGCAAATTTAGCATGTTTAAACCAAAAGAAAATTTAGTAATTTAAAACTCAAGGGAACTTTAGCATTTTGTAACCTAAGGCAACTTTAGCATTTTCCAACCAAAAGCAAATTTAGCATTTTCAAACCAAAGGCAAATTTAGCATTTTCAAACCAAGGGCAAGTTTAACATTTTCAAACCAAAGGCAACTTTAGCATTTCAAAAACAAAGGCAACTTTGCATTTTCAAACCAATGGAAACTTTAGCATTTACAAACCAAATGCAACTTCAACATTTTCCAACCAAAAGCAAATTTAGCATTTTCCAACCAAAGGCAACTTGCGCATTTTCAAAAGCAAAGGGAACTTAAGCATTTTGAAACCAAAGTCAACTTTAGCATTTTCAAACCAAAGGCAACTTTAGCATTTTTCAACCAAAGGCAACTTGAGCACTTTCAAACCAAAGGCAAGTTTAGCATTTTCAAACCAAAGGCAAGTTTAGCATTTTAAAACCCAAGGCAAGTTTACCAGTATCAGACTAAAGGCAACTTCATCATTTTCAAATCAAATGCAACTTTAGCATTTTCAAACAAAATAAACTTTAGCATTTTAAAACTCAAGGTAACTTTAGCATTTTGAAACCAAAGGCAACTTTAGCGTTTTCAAATGAAAGGCAACTTTAGCATTTTCAAACCAAAGGGAACTTAAGCATTTTGTACACCAGTCACTGAAAGTTGGCGTGTAGATAAAGCAGGCAGTGAAGAAATCTAATGGAATGTTGGCCTTTATAACAAGAGGATTTCAGTACAGGAGTAAAGAGGTTCTTCTGCAGTTGTACAGAGCCCTGGTGAGACCACATCTGGAGTATTGCGTACAATTTTGGTCTCCTAATTTGAGGAAGGACATCCTTGTGATTGAGGCAGTGCAGCGTAGGTTCACGAGATTGATTCCTGGGATGGCCGGACTGTCATATGAAGAAAGATTGAAAAGACTAGGCTTGTATTCGCTAGAGTTTAGAAGGATGAGGGGGTATCTTATAGAAACATATAAAATTATAAAAGGACTGGACAAGGTAGATGCAGGAAAATTGTTCCCAATGATGGGTGAGTCCAGAACCAGGGGCCACAGTCTTAGAATAAAGCGGAGGTCATTTAAGACCGAGCTGAGAAAAAGCTTTTTTACCCAGAGAGTTGTGAATGTATGGAATTCCCTGCCACAGGGGGCAGTGGAGGCCAAATCACTGGATGGATTTAAGAGAGGGTTGGATAGAGCTCTAGGGGCTAGTGGAGTCAAGGGATATGGGGGGAAGACTGGCACGGGTTAATGATAGCGGACGATCAGCCACGATCATATTGGATGGCGGTGCTGGCTTGAATGGCCGAATGGCCTCCTCCTGCACCTATTTTCTATGTTTCTATGTTTCTAGGAAAGGGAGTGGAGCACCGATGATCCTACTGGCTGTCTTCACTATCCTGTTAAGTTGTTTTTCTTCATAAGCCTTGCAGCTCCCAAACCAGGAAGTGATGCGGTAGGTCAATATACACTCAATGGTGCCCCTGTAGAAGGTCGTTACGTGAACAGTAGGGAGACCGGCTTTACTTAGTCTCCGGAGAGGGTGGAGCCGCTGCTGTGCTCTTTTGATGACTGCTGTGGTCTTGGTCGTAGAGGTCAGGTCGTCCGCCACGTGAAGTCCCAAGATCTTCACACTGCTGACCCTGTCTACAGCAGCACTATCAATATGCAGTGGTGTGTGATGGTGTTATCCAGCCTTCCTGAAATCGATCACCATCTCCTTTGTCTTTTCTACGTTGAAGGTGAGATTGTGAGATCTGCACCACTCTGTAAGCAGCTCCACCTCCATCCTGTCTGCCGACTCATTGTTGTCACTGATGAGACCCACCACTGTTGTATCATCAGCTAACTTGTTGATGTAATTATTGCTGAGTCTGGCAGTACAGTCGTGAGTAAGCAGACTGAACAGCAGGGGGCTTAGGACACAGTCTTGGGGTGAGCCTGTGCTCACTGCGATGGTTCTTGATGTCCGACTGCCCACCCTGACTGTCTGCTGCCGCTGCATCAGAAAATTATGGACCCAGTTACAAATGCCAGTGTCCACCTTCAACAGCTTCAGCTTCTCCACCAGCTGCTGTGGGATGATTCTGTTAAAAGCCGAGCTGAGGTCTGAAGAAGGGTCTCGGCCCGAAACGTCGCCTATCTCCTTCGCTCCTTAGATGCTGCTGCACCCGCTGAGTTTCTCCAGCTTTTTGTGTACCGTCTATGAAGAGGATCCTGGCGTAGGTGTTCTTCCGGTCAAGATGTGATAGTGTGAGGTTAAGTGTTGTGGAGACTGCGTCCTCTGTGGACTGGTTGGCTCTGTAAACGAACTGCAGTGAGTCCAGGTTGGCAGGGTGACAGTTTTTGATGTGCTTCATGACCAGCCGATCAAAACACTTCATTAATATGGGTGTGAGAGCCACTGGACGAACGTCATTGAGACAGGCTGGGTGGGCTTCTTTGGGACGGGAACGATGATGGCACTTTTGAGGCAGTTGGGCACTACTGCCTGGCTGAGTGAGATGTTAAATAGGTCAGCAGAGACATCTTTTAGTAGCTCTGCGCAGTCCCTTAAAATGCGTCCATGGATGTTGTCCGGCCCTGCAGCTTTGCGTGGATTGACGCAGGCCAAGGCCTTTTTAAATCCACAATGGGGGGGGGGGGGGGGGGGGGGGGGGGGGGGGGGGGGGGAGGGGCTTTGTAGTCAGTGATGGTATGGAATCCCTGCCACAAGTGACGTGTTCCTTTGTTGTCTGCGAAGTGGCTGTTTAATGTTTGTACGTACCGCCTCTTCACTTCCCTGATCCCCAGGGACAGGGAAGCGTGCCAATTTGTATGCTGCATTGTCCCCAGATTTGAATGCAGCATTCCGGACTCTCAATAAAGAACAAACTTCCCCAGTTAGCCAAGGTTTCTGATTGGCACGCCTCTTGACAGTTTTGACGACAGTCACATCATCATTACATTTATTAATGTATCCGATGAAGGACTCAATATATACTAGACCAAGTGCAGACACGTTGGGTCTGTTTCCCCAATGCGTGTTTTCAGGGGGTGGGATTGCTGCAGCTTCACACGCACACTAACCACCCCCCACACACACAGAGGGGGAGGGGGTGAGAGAGGGGGGAGGAGGTGGAGGAGACAGGGAGAGGGAGAGATGGAGAGGGGAAGGAGATGGGGAGAGATTGGGGATGGGGAGGAGAGGGGGAAGGGAGAGAAGTGAAGGGATGGGGGTGGTGGTGAGTGGGGGATTTGGAGAGAGAGAGAGAGGAGGGAGAGAAAGAGAGAGACAGAGAGGAAGGGAGTGACAGGGGAGAAATGGAGGGGGCGGGAGAGAGGGGGAGGGAGGAGAGAAAGAGAGAGAGAGGGGGAGAGAGAGAGGAGGGGGAGAGAGTGAGGGAGCGAGAGAGGGGAGGGCAGCGAGAGAGAGAGGGGGCAGAGAGAGATAGAGGGGGAAGAGAGAGAAGGGGAGAGAGATGGAGGAGAGAGTGAGGGAAGATAGGGGGGAGGAGAGGAGGAGAGTGTGGGAGGGGGAAGGGTGGGGGGGAGGGGAGAGGGTCCCGTCCATTTCAACACACACGGTTGTGGAGGGAGAGGTTGCGGTGTCACACACACTAACCACCACCCTCCCCCCCCCACACACACATGCACACACACTAACCATCCCCCCAACACACACACTAACCACCCCAGCACACACACTAACCACCCCCTCCAACAGACACAATAACCCCCCACCCCCAACACACACACACACACAAACCACCCCCCTTGAAAATGCTAAAGGTGCCTTGGGTTGAAAATGCAAAAGTTGCCTTTGGGATGAGAAATGCTAAAGTTGCCTTTGGTTTGAAAATGTAAAAGTTGCCTTTGATTTGAAAATGCAAAGGTTGCCTTTGGTTTGAAAATGCAAAAGTTGCCTTTGATTTTAAAATGCAAAGGTTGCCTTTGGTTTGACAATGCTAAAGTTGCCTTTGGATTCAAAATGCAAAGGTTGCCTTTGGTTTGACAATGCTAAAGTTGCCTTTGGATTCAAAATACTAAAGTGCCTTTGGTTTGAAAATGTTAAAGTTGCCTCTGGTTTGAAAACGCTCGAGTTACCTTTGGTTTGAAAATGTCCAAGTTGCCTTTCTTTTGAAAATATTAAAGTTGCCTTTGGTTTGAAAATGCTAAAGTTGCCTTTGGTTTGAGAATACTATAGTTGCCTTTGGATTGAAAATGCTAATGATGCCTTTGGCTTGAAAATCGTAAAGTTGCCTTTGTTTTGAAAATGGTGCAGTTGCCTTTGTTTTGAAAATGATCAAATTGCCTTTGGTTTGAAAATGCAAAAGTTGCCTATGGTTTGAAATTGCTCGTTGCCTTGGCTTTGAAAATGCTAAACTTGCCTTTGATTAGAAAATGCAAAAGTTGCCTTTGGTTAGAAAATGCAAAAGTTGCCTTTGGTTTGAAAATACTCAAGTTGCCTTTGGTTTGAAAGTATTAAAGCTGCCTTTGTTTTGAAAATGCTAAAGTTGCATTTGGTTTGAAAATGCTAATGCTGCCTTTGGATGGAAACAGCTAAAGTTGCCTTTGGTTTGAAAATGCTAAATTTGTCTTTGATTTTAAAATGCTAAAGTTGCTTTTAGTTTGAAAATGCTAAAGGTGCCTTGGGTTGAAAATGCAAATGTTGCCTTTGGTTTGATAATGCTCAAGATGCCTTTGGTTTGAAAATACTAATGATGCCTTTGGCTTAAAAATTCCAAAGTTGCCTTTGTTTTGAAAATGGTAAAGTTGCCTCTGTTTTGAATATGCCAAAGTTGACTTTGGTTTGAAAATGCTAAAGTTGCCTTTCGTTTGAAAATGCTAAAGATGCCTTTGGTTTGAAAATGCTAATGATGCCTTTGGCTTGAAAATCCTAAATTTGCCTTTTTATTTTGAATATGCTCAATTTCCCTTGGATTTGAAAATGCTAAAGTTGCCTTTGGTTTTAAAATGCTAATGATGCCTTTGGCTTGAAAATCCTAAAGTTGCCTTTTATTTTGAAAATTTCCCTTTCATTTGAAAATGCTACAGTTGCCTTTGGTTTGAAAATGCAAAAGTTGCCTTTGATTTGAAAATGCAACTGTTACATTTGGTTTGAAAATGCTAAAGTTGCCACTAGTTTGAAAATGTTGAAGTTGCCTTTTGTTTCAAATTGCTAAAGTTGCCTTTGGGATGAAAATGTTAAAGTTGGCTTTGGTTTAAAAATGATAAAGTTGCCACTACTTTGAAAATGCTAAAGTTGCCTTTTGTTTCAAAATGCTAAAGTTGGCTTTGGTTTAAAAATGCTCAAGTTACCTTTGCTTTGAAAATGCTCGTTACCTTTGGTTTGAAAATGCTCAGGTTGCCTTTGGTTTGAAAATATTAAATTTCCCTTTCGTTTGAAAATGCTAAAGTTGCCTTTGGTTTGAAAATAATAAAGATGCCGTTTATTTTGAAAATGCTCAATTTCCGTTTCGTTTGAAAATGCTAAAGTTGCCTTTGTTTTGAAAATGGTAAAGTTGCCTTTAGAAACATAGAAACATAGAAATTAGGTGCAGGAGCAGGCCATTCGGCCCTTCGAGCCTGCACCACCATTCAATATGACCATGGCTGATCATCCAACTCAATATCCTGTACCTGCCTTCTCTCCATACCCCATGATCCCTTCAGCCACAATGACCACATCCAACTCCCTTGTAAATATGGCCAACAAACTGGCCTCAACTACCTTCTGTGGCACAGAATTCCACAGATTCACCACTGTGTGAAAAACGATTTTCTCATCTCGGTCCTAAAAGACTTCCCCTTATCCTTAAACTGTGACCAAAACTGTATGCAATACTCCAGGTGTGGCCTCACCAAGACCCTGTACAACTGCAGTAGAACCTCCCTGCTCTTGTACTCAAATACATTTGCTATGGATCCCAACATACCATTTGCTTTCTTCACAGCCTGCTGCACCTGCATGCCTACTTTCAATGACTGGTGTACCATGACACCCAGGTCTCGCTGCATCTCCCCTTCTCCTAATCGGTCACCATTCAAATAATAGTCTACCTTCCCGTTTTTGCCACCAAAGTGGATAACTTCACATTTATCCACATTATACTGCATCTGCCATGCATTTGCCCACTCACCCAGTCTATCCAAGTCATCATGCAGCCTCCTAGCATCCTCTTCTCAGCTAACACTGCCCACCCAGCTTTGTGTCATCTGCAAACTTCAAGATGTTGCATTTAATTCCCTTGTCCAAATCATTAATGTATATTGTAAATAGCTGTGGTCCCAGCACTGAGCCTTGCGGCACCCCACTAGTCACTGTCTGCCATCCTGAAAAGGACCCGTTCACTCCTATTCTTTGCTTCCTGTCTGCCAGCCAGTTCTCTATCCACATCAATACTGAACCACCAATACCGTGTGCTTTAACTTTGTATACCAATCTCTTGTGTGGGGACCTTTGTTTTAAAAATGCTAAAGTTGCCTTTGATTTGAAAATGCAACTGTTACATTTGGTTTGAAAATGCTAAAGTTGCCACTAGTTTGAAAATGCTAAAGTTGCCTTTTGTTTCAAAATGCTAAACTTGCCTTTGGTTTGAAAATGCTCAAATTGTATTTGGTTTGAAAATGCTAAAGTTGCCTTTGGTGAGAAACTGCTAAAGTTGCTTTTTTTCTTTAATGCTAAATTTGGCTTACGGTTGAAAATGCTAAAGTTCCTTTTGGGTTAAAAATGCTGAAGTTGTATTTGGTTTGCAAATGCAAAAGCTGCTTTGGTTTGAAAATGCTCAAGTTGACCTTTGGTTTGAAAATGCTAAAGTTGATTTTTGTTTGAAAATGCTAAAGTTGCCTTTTGTTTGTAAATACAAAAATTGGCTTTGTTTAGAAAATGCAAAAGATGCCTTTGGTTTGAAATTGCAAAATTACCTTTAGATTGAAAATGCAAAAATTGCCTTTGGTATGAAAAAGCAAAAGGTGCCTTTGGGTTGAAAGTGCAAATGTTGCCTTTGGTTTGATAGTGCTCAAGATACCTTTGGTATGAAAATGCTAAATATGCCTTTGGCTTGCAACTCCGAAATTTGCCCTTGTTTTGAAAATGGTAAAGTTGCTTTTGTTTTGAAAATGCTAAAGTTGCGTTTGGTTTGAAAATTCCAAAGTTGACTTTGGTTTGAAAATGCTAAAGTTGCCTTTCGTTTCAAAATGCTCAAGTTGCCTTTGGTTTGAAAATGCTAAAGTTGCCTTTGGTTTGAAAATGCAAAAGTTGCCTTTGATTTGAAAATGCAAAAGTTGCATTTGGTTTGAAAATGCTAAAGTTGCCACTAGTTTGAAAATGCTAAAGTTGCCTTTTGTTTCAAAATGCTAAAGTTACCTTTGGGTTGAAAATGTTAAAGTTGCCTTTGGTTTGAAAATGCTCTAGTTACCTTCGGTTTGAAAATGCTCAAGTTGCCTTTGGTTTGAAAATATTAAAGTTGCCTTTGGTTTGAAAATGCTAAAGTTGCCTTTGGTTTTATAATACTAAAGTTGCCTTTGGTTTGAAAATGCTAATGATGCCTTTGGCGTGAAAATCCTAAAGTTGTTTTTTTTATTTTGTAAATGGTAAAGTTGCCTTTGATTTGAAAATGCTAATGTTGCCTTTGGTTTGAAAATGCTAAAGTTGCCTTTGGTTAGAAACTGCTAAAGTTGCCTTTTTAAAAAAATGCTAAGTTTGGCTTACGATTGAAAATGCTAAATTTCCCTTTGGGTTAAAAATGCTAAAGTTGCCTTTGGTTTGAAATTGCTAAAGTTAACCATATAACCACATAACCATATAACAATTACAGCACGGAAACAGGCCCTCTCGGCTCTTCCAGTCCGTGCCGACCATTTGTTTTCCCCTAGTCCCATCTACCTGCACTCAGACCATACCCCTCCATTCCCTTCACGTCCATATACCTATCCACTTTACTCTTAAATGTTAAAATCGATCCTGCCTCCACCACTTCTGCTGGAAGCTCATTCCACACAGCCATCACCCTCTGAGTAAAGAAGTTCCCCCTCACGTTACCCCGAAACCTCTGTCCCTTATTTGTTGTCTTGGCTTTGAAACAGCTAAACTTGCCTTTGGATTTGTAATGTTAAAGTTGCCTTTGGTTTGAAAATGCTAAAGTTGACTTTGATTTCAAAATGCTAAAGTTCCCTTTGGTTTGAAAATGCCGAGGTTGCCTTTTGTTTGTAAATACAAAAGTTGCCTTTGGTTTGAAAATGCAAATATTGCCTTTGGTTTGAAAATGCTAAAATTGCCTTTGGTTTGAAAATACTAAATTGCCTTTGGTTACAAAATACTAAAGTTGCCTTTGGTTTCAAAATGCTAATGATGCCTTTGGCTTGAAAATCCTAAAGTTGCCTTTGTTTTGCTAATGGTAAAGTTGCCTTTGTTTAGAAAACGCTAAAGTTACCTTTGGTTTGAAATTGCTAATGTTGCCTTTGGTGTGATGTTGGCTCCCATTCATTTTGGGAGTGGGGTTCATCAGGGATGTCCCATGTCTGGTCAGTTTACTCGTTCTGTGTGGAACCATTCCTGTGTCTTCTTAGAGGAGGTTGACAGGCCTGGCTCTACCTGGCCCGGGTGTGGAGGTGGTTCTTTTGGCTTATGCTGATGACGTACTCCTTATGTTCACTGACCCTGGTGACCTGCGGAGGATGCGTGATTGCCAGAAGGTTTTCTCAGCTGCATCATCTGCCAAGATTAACTGGAGTAAGTGCTCTTGACTTTTAGTGGGTCAGTGGCAGGTAGACTCCCTGCCGGAGGAGATGACATCATATGCGTGGAGCACCATGCACCTCCTCTACCTGGGGGTCTACCTGAGCCCCACTGAGGATGCTTGGCCGGTGAACTGGCTGGAACTGGAGACAAAAGTCGTCGCCCGGCTGGGGCGCTGGTCAAGCTTGCTTAGAGTTCTTTCTTTCCAGGGGAGGGTGTTGGTCATAAACCAGTTGGTGGCCTCCATGTAATGGTACCGGCTGGCTACTCTTGTCCCACCTTCCATATTTGTAACTGCTTTACAGAAGAAGCTGGTGGATTTCTTTTGGGGAGATAGGAAGCACTGTGCTTCTGCAGTGGTGCTGAGTCTCCTGTTAGAGGAGCGCGGCCAGTCCTTGGTATGCATGCGTACCCAGGTGGCGGCTCTCTGTCTCAGAACTCTGCGGAGATAGATGTATGTAGAGAACCTCCCCCAGATGGCCACATATTTTTTCCGTCGGGGTTTTGCGGCTCCCGGTGGCGGGCATCAGTCGACCCGCCCTAAGGGGCTTGCCTGTTTTCTACTGGGATGTGCGAAGAATGAGGAATTTGGCTGTTTTCAGCCAGTGTGTTGTTCCACGAGGGGAGGGGGATGTTGTGGCTTCGGGA
Organism: Okamejei kenojei; assembly: GCA_035221665.1. Classification (NCBI taxonomy): domain Eukaryota; kingdom Metazoa; phylum Chordata; class Chondrichthyes; order Rajiformes; family Rajidae; genus Okamejei; species Okamejei kenojei. The sequence goes on from CM069155.1 coordinate 1,088,046, forward strand.
GTGGCCGGTCCTCACTCTGTCATGGTGGGTGTCGAGGAGAGGCGAGTGCCTAGAGTGGTTCTGACTGAGCTTTCACCCGCTCCGTTGGATCTGCTCATCGGGCCTAGGCTCCGTGATATTTCTCGGGCACCGGCTCCACACAACCTGAGCCACCTTTCTGAGATGAGCAGCATGCTGTTTCGTGATGCGAACAGATGTGCACTGTACAGAATGTTCCTGCACATTCTGCACTTCCTTGCCTTCACCTCCCATCCCGACACACCACCTGAAGGTGGGGGCGGTCCCTAGTGGGAGTCTCGCTACAAGGGAGTTGTCCTCCTTTACATTGGGGACCTGGGGTGGAGAGTGTTGCACAGAGCCATGGCACGTAATAAACTTTTGAGTCGGTTCACGGGCTCATCCGCCACCTGTATTTTCTGCGGCGAGGAAGAGACAGTGCTCCACGCGTATATGGAGTGTGAGAAGCTACTGCCCCTGTAATAATACCTGTTGGTTTGCTCCTGGGCCTGGCCAAGATGGCCATTCATAGGTCCAGGCTAGAGTCAGCTGCCTGCCCCTCTTTCGGGCCTATGTCCATGCATGCTTGTCCCTGGAGAGGGAACACGCAGTGTCCACGGGGACTCTGGAGGCCTTCTGTGGTGCTGGACACTGCGTGGGGTTGAGCATTGTAAACAATGAATGTACTCTTGTACACAATGATTACCATATAACCATATAACCATATAACAATTACAGCACGGAAACAGGCCCTCTCGGCCCTTCCAGTCCGTGCCGACCATTTGTTTTCCCCTAGTCCCATCTACCTGCACTCAGACCATACCCCTCCATTCCCATCACGTCCATATACCTATCCACTTTACTCTTAAATGTTAAAATCGATCCTGCCTCCACCACTTCTGCTGGAAGCTCATTCCACACAGCCACCACCCTCTGAGTAAAGAAGTTCCCCCTCACGTTACCCCGAAACTTCTGTCATTAAATTCTCATGTCATGCCCTCTTGTTTGAATCTTCCCTACCCTCAATGGGAAAAACGTATCCACGTTAACTCTGTCTATCCCTTTCATCATTTTAAAGACCTCAATCAAGTCCCCCCTTAACCTTCTGTGCTCCAAAGAATAAAGACCTAACTTGTTCAACCTTTCTCTGTAACACAGTTGCTGGAACCCTGGCAACATTCTAGTAAATCTCCGCTGTACTCTCTCTGGATTACTTGACGTATTGTAACCTCTGAATGTGTTTTAGATGTGATGTATTAAGCGTTTTTGCAGGGTGACTTGGACAGGTCACGTGAGTGGGCTGATGCATGGCAGATGCAATGTGGATAAATGTGAGGTTATCCACTTTGGTAGGAAGAAGGCAAATTATTATCTGAATAATGTCAGTTTAGGAAAAGGGGAAGTACAACAAGATCTGGGTGTCCTGGTATATCGTTCATGGAAATTAAGCTTGCAACATGGATTCAACAGTGGCTGAATGGGAGATGCCAGAGAGTAATGGTGGATGTCTGTTTGTCATGTTGGTGGCCGGTGACCAGTGGGGTGCCTCAGGGATCTGTGTTGGGTCCACTGTTGTTTGTCATATACATCAATGATCTGGATGATGGTGTGGTATATTGGATTTGTAAGTATGCAGATGATACTAAGATAGGTGGTGTTGTGGATAATGAAGTAGATTTTCAAAGTCTACAGAGAGATTTAGGCCATTTGGAAGAGTGGGTTGAAAGATGGCAGATGGAGTTTAATGCTGATAAGTGTGAGGTGCTACATCTTGGTAGGACAAATCAAAATACGATGTACATGGTAAATGGTAGTGAATTGTGGAATGCAGTTGAACAGAGGGATCTAGGAATAACTGTGCATAGTTCCCTGAAGGTGGAATCTCATTTAGATACGGTGGTAAAGAAAGCTTTTGGTGTGCTGGCCTTTATAAATCAGAGCATTGAGTATAGAAGTTGGGATGTAATGTTAAAATTGTACAAGGCATTGGTGAGGCCAATTCTGGAGTGTGGTGTACAATTTTGATCGCCATATTATAGGAAAGATGTCAACAAAATAGAGAGAGTACAGAGGAGATTTACTAGAATGTTGCCTGGGTTTCAGCACCTAAGTTACAGAGAAAGGTTGAACAAGTTAGGTCTTTATTCTTTGGAGCGCAGAAGGTTAAGGGGTGACTTGACAGAGGAAAGTAAAATTATGAGGGGGATAGACAGAGTTGACGTGGATAAGCTTTTTCCATTGAGAGTAGGGAAGATTCAAACAAGAGAACATGATTTGAGAATTAAGGGACAGAGGTTTAGGGGTAACATGAGGGGGAACTTCTTTACTCAGAGTGTGGTGGCTGTGTGGAATGAGCTTCCAGTGGAAGTGGTGAAGACAGGTTTGATTTTATCGTTTAAAAATAAATTGGATGGGTATGTGGATGGGAAAGGAATGGAGGGTTATGGTCTGAGTGCAGGTAGATGGGACTAGGTGAGAGTAAGTGTTCGGCACGGAGTAGAACGGCCGAGATTGACTGTTTCCGTGCTGTAATTGGTATATGATTATATGGTTATAGGTACAGCAGGGAGTGAAGAAAGCTAATGGCATGTTGGCCTTAATTGCAAGGTAAGGTCCTACTGCAGTTGTACATGGAGTGTTGTGTGCAGTTTTGGTCTTCTAATTTGAGGAGGCCCACAGGAGCCGTTGGAAGAGAAGGAGGGGGAGGAGCGACACCCAACTGGTAAGGTTTAAAATCAAGCGCGGGGATTGTTTTTTCAGAGGCCCACAGGAGCCGTTGGAAGAGAAGGAGGGGGAGGAGCGACACCCGACCGGTAAGGTTTAAAATCAAGCGCGGGGCTTGTTTTTGCCGAAATCCATAACATTCTTTTTTTTGTTGAGGAAGCCGTTAATTGGTGGGAAGTGGTGGGATTGGTGAGATTGGAGATTGGAGAATTGGTGGGATTTTTACATGGTAAATGGTAGGGAATTGAGGAATGCTGTGGAACAGAGGGATCTAGGAATAACTGTGCATAGTTCCCTGAAGGTGGAATCGCAAGTAGATAGGGTGGTAAAGAAAGCCTTTGGTGTGCTGGCCTTTATAAATCAGAGCATTGAATATAGGAGTAGGGAAGTAATGTTAAAATTGTACAAGGCATTGGTAAGACCAATTCTGGAGTATGGTGTACAATTTTGGTCGCCTAGTTATAGGAAGGATGTCAACAAAATAGAGAGAGTACAGAGGAGATTTACTAGAATGTTGCCAGGGTTCCAGCAACTATGTTACAGAGAAAGGTTGAACAAATTAGGTCTTTATTCTTTGGAGCGCAGAAGGTTAAGGGGGGACTTGATTGAGGTCTTTAAAATGATGAAAGGGATAGACAGAGTTGACGTGGATAAGCTTTTCCCATTGAGGTAAGGAAGATTCAAACAAGAGGACATGACATGAGAATTAAGGGACAGAAGTTTAGGGGTAACGTGAGGGGTAACTTCTTTACTCAGAGGGTGGTGGCTGTGTGGAATGAGCTTCCAGCAGAGGTGGTGGAGGCAGGATCGATTTTAACATTTAAAAGTAAAGTGGATAGGTATATGGACGTGAAGGGAATGGAGGGGTATGGTCTGAGTGCAGGTAGATGGGACTAGGGGAAAACAAATGGTCGGCACGGACTGGAAGGGCCGAGGGGGCCTGTCTCCGTGCTGTAATTGTTATATGGTTATATGGTTATATGGTTAAGTGGACTAGGGTAAGCAGCTGATTGGCAATCAGATCCCAGCAGTTTGTTGTGTACTTTGTATTGTGTTGATATTGTATCCTGTGTAAGGGGGGCAGTACGAAGGCCAGGGCAGTGTCCTGTTCTGAATGTCAGATGTGGGAGTTCAGGGAATCTGATAGCCCTCCAGACATCCACATCTGTGCCAGGTGTGTCGAGATGAGGCTCCTAAAGGGGGGAGGGACTCAGGTAGAGGGGGCTAGGGGACAGGGTGTGGGGCAAGAGGCAGAGAAGGGAAGCACTCGGACCCAAAATGTAGGCGAGAAAAAAGATAATAGACAGAGAATAAGGGATGGTGGGTTTCTAAAATGTGTATATTTTAATGCTAGGAGCATTGCAAGAAAGGTGGATGAATTTAGAGCCTGGATTGACACCTGGAAATATGATGTTGTGGCAATCAGTGAAACATGGTTGCAGGACGGCTGTGATTGGAAACTAAATATTCCAGGATTTCGTTGCTTCAGGTGTGATAGAATTGGAGGGACCAGAGGGGGAGGTGTTGCATTGCTTGTCAGAGAGGATATTACAGCAGTGCTTTGGCAGGCTAGATTAGAGGGCTCGTCTAGGGAGGCTATTTGGGTGGAACTGAGAAGTGGGAACGGTGTAGCAACACTTTTAGGGGTGTATTATAGACCGCCAAATGGGGAGCGAGAATTGGAAGAGCAAATATGTAAGGAGATAGCAGATATTAGTAGTAAGCACAAGGTAGTGATTGTAGGAGATTTAAATTTTCCAAAAATAGACTGGGAAACACATTCTGTAAATGGGTTGGATGGTTTGGAGTTTGTAAAATGTGTGCAGGATAGTTTTTTGCAGCAGTACATAGAGGTATCGACCAGAGAAGGGGCAGTGCTGGACCTCCTGTTAGGAAACGAGGCAGGTCAGGTGACGGAGGTATGCATTGGTGAGCACTTCGGGACCAGTGATCACAATACCATTAGTTTCAATATAATTATGGAGAGAGTCAGAACTGGACCTAGGGTGGAGATTTTTTATTGGAGAAAGGCTAACTTTGAGGTAATGCGTAAGGATTTTAAAGGAGTGAATTGGGACACTCTGTTTTATGGGAAGGATGTAGAAGAGAAATGGAGGACATTTAAAGGGGAAATTGTAAGAGTACAGAATATTTATGTCCCTGTTAGGCTGAAAGGAAATAGTAAAAATTGGAAAGAGCCATGGTTTTCAAGGGAAATTCGAAACTTGTTTCGAAAGAAGAGAGATATCTACAATAATTAGAGGAGATATGGAGTAAATGAGGTGCTAGAGGAGTATAAAGAATGTAAAAAGAATCTTAACGGGAATAGTGCCGGAGGATTGGCGTACTGCGCATGTTGTTCCATTGTTTAAAAAGGGTTCAAAGAATAAACCTAGCAATTATAGACCTATTAGTTTGACGTCAGTGGTGGGCAAATTAATGGAAAGGATACTTAGAGATAATATATATAAGCATCTGGATAAACAGGGTCTGATCAGGAACAGTCAACATGGATTTGTGCCTGGAAGGTCATGTTTGACAAACCTTCTTGAATTTTTTGAAGCGGTTACTAGGGAAATTGATGAGGGTAAAGCAGTGGATGTTGTCTATATGGATTTCAGTAAGCCTTTGACAAGGTTCCCCATGGAAGGTTGGTTAAGAAGGTTCAATCTTTGGGTGTTAATGGCGGAGTAGCAAGATGGATTCAACAGTGGCTGAATGGGAGATGTCAGAGAGTAATGGTGGATGGCTGTTTGTCAGGTTGGAAGCCGGTGACCAGTGGGGTGCCTCAGGGATCTGTGTTGGGTCCACTGTTGTTTGTCATGTACATCAATGATCTGGATGATGGGGTGGAAAATTGGATAAGTAAGTATGCAGATGATACTAAGATAGGTGGTGTTGTGGATAATGAAGTAGATTTTCAAAGTCTACAGAGAGATTTGAGCCATATGGAAAAGTGGGCTGAAAGATGGCAGATGGAGATTAATGCTGATAAGTGTGAAGTGCTACATCTTGGCAGGATAAATCAAAATAGGACGTACATGGTAAATGGTAGGGAATTGAGGAATGCCGTGGAACAGAGAGATCTAGGAATAACTGTGCATAGTTCCCTGAAGGTGGAATCGCATGTAGATGGGGTGGTAAAGAAAGCCTTTGGTGTGCTGGCCTTTAAAAAATCAGAGCATTGAATATAGGAGCAGGGAAGTAATGTTAAAATTGTACAAGGCATTGGTGAGACCAATTCTGGAGTATGGTGGACAATTTTGGTCGCCTAATTATAGGAAGGATGTCAACAAAATAGAGAGAGTACAGAGGAGATTTACTAGTATGTTGCCTGGGATCCAGCAACTATGTTACAGAGAAAGGTTGAACAAGTTAGGTCTTTATTCTTTGGAGCGCAGAAGGTTAAGGGGGGACTTGATTGAGGTCTTTAAAATGATGAAAGGGATAGACAGTGTTGACGTGGATAAGCTTTTCCCATTAAGGGTAGGGAAGATTCAAACAAGAGGGAATGACATGCGAATTAAGGGACGGAAGTTTAGGAGTAACGTGAGGGGGAACTTCTTTACTCAGAGGGTGGTGGCTGTGTGGAATGAGCTTCCAGCAGAAGTGGTGGAGGCAGGATCGATTTTAACATTTAAAAGTAAAGTGGATAGGTATATGGACGTGAAGGGAATGGAGGGGTATGGTCTGAGTGCAGGTAGATGGGACTAGGGGAAAACAAATGGTCGGCACGGACTGGAAGGGCCGAGAGGGCCTGTTTCCGTGCTGTAATTGTTATATGGTTATATGGTTTATATTCTTGCTATTGAGGGAGTGCAGCGTAGGTTTACAAGGTTAATTCACGGTAAGGCAGGACTGAAATATGGTGAAAGAATGGATCAACTGGCTTGTAGTCGTTGGAATTTAGAAGGATTAGAGGGGATCTTATAAAGGGATTGATGCAGGAAAAATGTTACCAATGGGGGGAGTGGCAGAGAGGGAGAGAGAGAGGGGGAGAGGGAGAGAGAGAGGGAGAGAGAGAGGGGGGGAGAGAGAGAGAGAGAGAGAGAGAGAGAGAGAGAGAGAGAGAGAGAGAGAGAGAGAGAGAGAGAGAGAGAGAGAGAGAGAGGTTATGTTTTCTTCTCAGCTCTGCGGTTGAGAAGGATTGAAGCAGCCTTTCAAGGATTTTGCTGTTGGAGAAGGAACAGAGGCAGAGGGGCTTCATAGTTTAACTTATCGTTGGACTGTTGAAACTTTCCTCTGGTCTAGGATTCCTCTACTAGTGCGAAAATTCCTGAGTTATCTCTACATTGTCGAGGGTGCGGTTGTCGTTGGCGGACTGCCAAGAGTGCTTGTAGATCGAGGGCACGAATATTTTGGTGTCTTTGTCTTTTTTGCACTGTTTCTCTGCCCTAAAGTCATTTTGCACAGTGCGGCTGCCTGGCTTAATGTGAAGAATGTACTTTTGCTTCTGGCTAGACTGGGATAGAGCTTCCCAAAAGCTGCTCTCGTCTGTGGACGAACTTGGGGACTTTCCTGCTTCAGCTGGAGGTTTCTGCTTTCTGCTGCCTGTCTTTGACTGTGACTGTCTCTGGAACTTAACTTGGAGCTGAGCTGCTGGGGTGCCGGGAGCTGATTTGTGCCTCTGTCAGGATGGCGCAGCCGAAGGTCCAGACCTACGCAGCGGTGGCAACAGTGGCGGGTACGAGGCCATCTGAGCATGAGCCTCATGTTGACTTGGATTGGGACGGGTTTGGTATCTCGGTTCAAACTGGGCCTATGATGTCCAGGGGAGACATTACAAAGGCCTTGAATGAACTTCTTGGGAGGGGAGCTATTGTCTCTTCCGAGCTCGAAAGAGGAAAGGTTGAGGTGATACTAAAGACCCGGGAGGGTGTGGCCCGAGCATTGGAGCTGGGGGTTTCAGTGAGGGGGGTCCACATACAGGTGGATCCGTGGGTATCCAGGACTGAGACCGGTTCTCCTGCGGAGTTGCCCCACATGTATTCCGGACGCATCACTTATTCCACACCTGTCTAAGTTTGGGGAGGTGCGGTCTAAGTGCTTTAGGCTCATGCACCCTGGGGGGGACCCAGAGGAAAAAGGGGTCTTCAGTTTCAAGAGGAGGGTGTTCATGAAGGTGGGTGAGGGGGATGGCGCCGAGGGGAGTTTCGAGGTGGAGTATAGGGGTCTCCCTAGAACCGTGCGTTGGAGTTGGGGAAAGGCACGGTGTCATGCGTGCGGCAAATTTGGACATCTCCGGAGGGAGTGTCCTATTCGCGGGGTCACTGCGAGAAGTTCTAGAGCAGCGGCCCAGGGATGCATTGCTGGCCCATCCGGCGTGGCTCGTCAAACCTCAGCGGCGTGGGGTGGTACTGCTGACCCGGCTAGGGCTGCCAGCTCTGCCTCGATGATCCAGGGCGGCAGTGATAGCCCATCTGGGCCTGCAGGTTCTGCCTTGGGGACCCGAGGTAGCGATAGCCCCTGCCCCCATGTCTTGAACCTGTGGTGGCGGGTGAAGGCAGGGCACAGGGGGAGGGGGATGAGGAAGGGGGCAATTGGGAGAAGCAGAGGAAGAAGAAGAATAAGGTGAGGAGAAAGTCCGCCCGAGCGAGTCAAATGGGATCGGGTGCGCACCTGCCGAGTTCTGATACCACCCAAGGGGCGCCTGTCAGCTCCAGTGAGGTGCAGTTTGCACCTGTCATTGGCCAGCAAGGAGCTGAGGTGGTTCAGATGGGGGCAGGGAAGCTAAAACGTGTGGGTGGTAAAGTGGCTGGGGATAGTGTGGAGGCCGAAGATACTTCTGTTATGGAGGTCACCGTACTGCCACATGCTAGCGGGACAAAAAGGAGGTTAGTGCCTGGCGAGGAAGAGCAAGGGCGTGGGTCCAAAGTTAGGGGGATGTCTTTCTCCAGACCTTCCACCACTGATGTGGTTGGTGGTCTTGAACAGGTGTCCTCCGGGTCGGAGGTTGGGCCTCTATTTCAGGGATCTTCCGCGAGTATAATAAGACCATGTGCTGCGGTTGACTCCTCTGGTGGTGTGTCCTCGGAGCGGGAGGATGCCCCTTCGTTTCAGGGGCCCTCTGAGGGAGTTATCTCATCGGGTGTTGAGGTTAGCTCCCCTGGGTGTGTGTCCTCTGGGTCGGAGGAGGTCCCCTCGTTTCAGAGACCTACTGAGGGTGTTGGCACGCCAGATGATGGAGTTAGCTCCCCTGGTAGTGTGCCCCCTGAGACGGGGGATGTGCAGAGTCAGCCCGAAGGCGGAGGTTCAGGGGCATTGGTGTACCACTCTGTGCTCCTTATCAGAGCCAATGGAGGTGCTGGGGGGTGTGCTGCCTCTCAGGCTGAGTCGGCAGGGGAGAGTTTAGAGGCAAGAGGAGATTCTCTGGGTGTTGCCTGTGGAGAGGGTACTCTGGGTGCTGTGGAGGTCGGGGCTGTTTCGGGTCGTGATCCTCCTTCAGTTTCCGACGGTGCCAGTGTACCACAGGCCCTGGGGGTGCCTCTTGTTTTTTCTTCCCCAGGCCCAGACGTGGAGGGTGATGGGTGAGTGCAGGAGCCCAGCCAGTCAGTGGGCTGCTTGTTGCGGTCAGGGGTGTCGGGACCCTTCCCCGGCATTGATCCTGGGGTGGTGGGCATGCCGAGGAGGGGGAGAGTGATGGGGCCAGTTTGTGTAGCGGGATTAGTGAACTTTCCGAGAGTTCTGGTCTTTCAATTTTTGATAACGACCCTGGGAGCTGCACTGGTAAGCTTGTTGTTTCAGGTGCGAGTGGGTTGGCCGAGTGCCCAGACTCCAAGGCCGTGTATCATGCAACAGTTATCTGTGAGGTACGAGAGTTCCTAAAAACAAGTCGTACCATCAGAACAAAAAAGGATGCTGCAAAAAAACGGTGGGAGGATTGGCCAGCTTTGATTAAGACTCTCGAGGCTATCCTTGACAACAAGGACAGCGATCTTCCTGACTCTGAGAAGAGACAGTTTGGGGACTTTTTGGAGTTCCTCAGAGAGAGAGTCTAGGCGGAGTGTGAGGATCTCAATTTAGTGTGCCTGCACATTCACAGTAGCTACATTAAATTTAAACGGGAGTAAAGAGAGTTTTCGCAGATTTCAGCTTTTATCAGTCCTTAGAGAGGGGAAATTTGCGGTGTGTTTTCTGCAAGAGAAGCACACTGTTGTTAGTGATGAACCCACCTGGCGACTGGAGTGGGAAGGGGGGGTCTACATGAGCCATCTCAGATCAAATTCGAGTGGGGTGGCCTTTCTGTTGGCCCCGAATTTTCTGCCAAATGTTTTAAATGTGCAGGAAGTTGTGCCAGGACGTTTGCTCCATCTGGCCGTGAGCCTGGATGGTATGCATTTCATTAACGTGTATGCCCCTAGCTCCGGCACGATGCAGGCCGGCCTACTTCAGGAGGTGACTGCTCTGTTGAGCACAATTGATAGGGGAGAGTGTGTCTTCCTTGGTGGGGATTTTACTTGCACACTTGAGGCGTGAGGCCGTTCTGGTACTCAGTGTGCCCCTGCTGTAGTGAAGAAGCTGAGAGGGTTGATTGAATCCTTTGAGTTGGTTGATGCCTGGCGGAACCTCCACCCGGATTCCACTGCTTTTTCGCGGAGGTCTGAGGGTGGTGGTTCCCGCATTGATCGAATATATATATTTCCCGAGCGTTTGTTTCCCGTGTCTCGGCGGCATCAATGCGGCTGGTGCCGTGCTCGGACCACTGTATGGTGCTTGTGGATTTCAATCCAGCGCGCGCTCGGGCTGGGTCCGCGTACTGGCACTTTAACAACAGGCTGCTGGAGGATCGGTGTTTCCGGGAAGCATTCAGTCAGTTTTGGGGGAAGTGGAGAGAGAGGCAGAGGTGCTTCTCTTCCCTTAGGCAGTGGTGGGATGTGGGGAAGAGAAGCATCCGTCTCTTTTGTAAGGATTATACGTAGGGGTCGACTGGAAGGCGAGACTCAGCGGTCAAGAGGCTTGAGAGGGAGATACTGGACGCAGAGTCTCGTCTGGGTCGGTTTGGTGAAGACTCCTGCGAATGGGGAGAGTTTCAGATGAAGAAGGAAGCTTTGAGGAGCCTGCTGCTTGAGCGGTCCCGAGGCGCCTACGTGAGGTCGCGGGTCCAGATGCTGCGCGATCTGGACCGAGCTTCGCCTTTCTTTTTCTCTCTGGAGAAGGGGCGGGGAGCTCGCAAACAGCTCATGGAGCAGCTCGCAGACGATGGCTCCTCTGTCACTGATCCAGAGAGGATAAGTGCCTTGGTCAGGTCCCTGTTCTCTGCGGATGGATTCAACAGGGAGGCTCAGCGAGATCTGTGGGAGGGTCTACCGACTGTAGATAGGGGGGTGGCAGATCTTCTTGATGGCCCCTTATCTTTGGAGGAGTTGACTCGTGCCCTGCATCAGCTCAGGAGCGGTAAGTCCCCTGGGATGGATGGGCTGACGGTAGAGTTTGTTAGAGCTTTCTGGGATGTCCTTGGTGGAGATTACGTTGGTTCTCGGGGAGAGCCTGGCGACCGGGGAGATGCCCCTCTCGTGGCGTAGGGCAGTTGTTGTCCTGCTGCCCAAGAAGGGCGAACTCCGCTTGTTGAAGAACTGGCGCCCGGTCTCTCTCCTATGCACAGAGTATAAAGTTTTTGCACGGGCAATGGCAAATCGCCTGGGCTCCGTGCTGTCTCAACTGATTCATCCTGACCAGTCCTATACAGTCCCTGGCCGGTCCATTCAGGATAACATCCACCTGGTAAGGGACCTGATTCATCTAGCCCAGGGCAATAGTCAGTCAGCTGCTTTTCTGTCTCTTGATCAGGAGAAGGCTTTTGATAGGGTGGAACGTGAATACCTTTTCGGGACGTTGCAAGCGTTTGGGTTTGGACTGCATTTCGTGGCCCGGGTCCGGCTTTTGTACACTGCAGTGGAGTGCCTTGTGAAGATTAATGGTGCATTGTTGTCTCCTTTTCATTTTGGGAGGGGGGTCCGTCAGCGGTGCCCCATGTCGGGTCAGTCATATTCGGTCTGTGTGGAGCCGTTCCTGTGTCTTCTTCGGAGGAGGTTGACAGGCCTGGCCCTACCTGGCCCGGGGGTGGAGGTGGTTCTTTCGGCGTATGCCGATGATGTACTCCTTATGTTCACTGATCCTGGTGACCTTGCGGAGGATGCGTGACTGCCAGGAGATTTTCTCGGCTGCATCTTCTGCTTGGATTAACTGGAGTAAGTGTTCTGGACTTTTAGTGGGTGAGTGGCAGGTAGACTCACTGCCAGAGGAGATGGTAATGTTTGCGTGGAGTACCACGCACCTCCTCTATCTGGGGGTGTACCTGAGTCCCACTGAGGATGCTTGGCCGGCAAACTGGCGGGAGTTGGAGACGGAAGTAGCCGCCCGGCTGGGGCGCTGGTCGGGCCTGCTTGGAGTTCTTTCCTTTCGTGGGAGGGTGCTGGTCATAAACCAGCTGGTGGCCGCCATGTTATGGTACCGGCTGGCTGCTCTTGTCCCACCCTCTATCTTTGCAACTGCTGTACAGAAGAAGCTGGTAGATTTCTTTTGGGGAAATAGGAAGCACTGGGTTTCCGCGGCGGTCCTGAGTCTCCCGTTAGAGGAGGGCGGCCAGTCCTTGGTATGTGTGCGCACCCAGGTGGCAGCTCTCCGCCTCAGGACTCTGCGGAGGTACATGTACGTAGAGAACCCACCCAGATGGCACGCTCTGGCCACGTATTTTTTCCGTCGGGTTCGTTGTCTAAGGGGCGTCTCAAGGCTCCCGGTGGCGGGTATCAGTCGACCCGCCCTAAGGGGTTTGCCTGTCTTCTACCGGGATGTGCTAAGAGTGAGGAATTTGGTTGTTTTCAGCCAGCGTGTTGTTCCACGAGGGGAGGGGGTTGTCGTGGCTGCGGGAGTGGCCGGTCCTCACCACTGGCGGGTGTCGAGGAGAGGCGAGTGCCTAGAGTGGTTCTGATAGAGCTTACCCCTGCTCCGTCAGATCTGCTCATCGGGCCTAGGATCCGGGATATTTCTCGGGTACCGGTTCCACACAATCTAAGCCGCCTTTCTGAGATGACCAGCATGCCATTTCGTGATGCGAAGAGACACACACTGTACAGGATGCTCCTGCACATTCTGCACCTCCTTGCCTTCGTCTCCCGTCCCGACACACCATGGCGGACGGTGTTACCACCTGAAGGCGGGGGAGGTCCCCAGTGGGGGTCCTTCTATAAGCGAGTTGTTCCCCTTTACATTGGGGACCTGGGGTGGAGAGTGTTGCACAGAGCGGTGGTGTGTAATAAACTTTTGAGTCGGTTCACGGGATCGTCTGCCGCATGTATTTTCTGTGGCGAGCAAGAGACCGTGTTCCACGTGTATATGGAGTGTGAGAGGCTACTGCCCCTGTACCAATATCTGAAGGGGTTGTTCCTCAAGTTCTGGTTGCATTTTAGTCCCACGATTCTAGTGTTCGGACACAAGGCAGGGAGTGGGGAGAGCCGAGTGGGGGGGGGGGGGGGGGGGGGAACTTCCCTGTCGGTTTGCTCCTGGGCCTGGCCAAGATGGCCATTCGCGGGTCCAGGGAGCGAGCGGTCGATGGTCAGGATAGAGTCGGCTGCCTGCCCCTTTTCCGGGCCTTCGTACGTGCACGTGTGTCCCTGGAGCAGGAACATGCGGTCTCCACGGGGACTCTGGAGGCCTTCCGTGGGCGTTGGTCACCGCGTGGGGTTCAGAATATTGTGAACAATGATTGTATTGTTGTACTATAATTTTTTTTATATAGTGCAATTTTTGATTATGGTTTGATGTGTTGTATTATATGATTGTGTCAAATAAAGTTTTTGAAACATTAAAAAAAAACAAAAACGGAGAGACTGTCAGTGTACACACATTTTCTGTTGCTTTTCTAGGTCCTGAAAGTTGGATTCACAAATATCCAACTTGTAATGGAACCAGGCAGTCACCGATTGAAATTAAGACCAACACCATATTGAGAATGGATCAACTTGGTCCCTTCTCCTTCCAAGGCTACAACAAATCCAATCTTCTGCTGAAGATCAAGCACACAAAGAAGACCAGTGAGTGTCCGAATCAAACCGTAACTCCCAACGGGGGCAGCCAGTCAGGAAAAACACAGGGTTCAATCTCGGCCTACTTTGCTCGACCCCACAACTATAGACACAAAGTGCTGCAGTAACTCAGCAGGTCAGGCAGCATCTCTGGAGAACACAGATAGGTACAAAGTGCTGAAGTAACTGGAAGGTCATGTTGCTGTTTAACACATTGGCGAGACCGCATTTTGCGTATTGGGTTCAGTTCTGGGCACAATAGGTTCAAGGTAAAGATGTAAAGATTTAGTAGGAATCCAAGGGGTAACTTTTCAACTCAGGGGATGGTAGATATATCTAATAAGCTGCCAGAGGAGGTAGTTGAGGCTGGAACTGGTGAAACGTTTAAGAAACAGTTAGACAGGTACATGGATAGGACAGGTTCAGAGAGATATGGACCAAAAGCGGGCAGGTGGGACTAGTGTAGATGGGGCATGTTGGCAAATTGGGGCAATTTTGACCAAAGGGCCTGTTTCCACACTGTATCACTATAGAAACATAGAAACATAGAAAATAAGTGCAGGAGGAGGCCATTTGGCCCTTCGAGACAGCACCACCATTCATTGTGATCATGGCTGATCATCCCCTATCAATAACCCGTGCCTGCCTTCTCCCCATATCCCGTGACTCCACTAGCCCCTAGAGCTCTATCTAACTCTCTCTTAAATCCATCCAGTGGATTGGCCTTCACTGCCCTCTGTGGCAGGGAATTCCACAAATTTGCAACTCTCTGGGTGAAAATTCATCCTTCTAAACTCGAATGAATACAAGCCTAGTCTTTTCAATCTTTCCCCATATGACAGTCCCGCCATCCCATGGATCAGTCTCGTGAACCTACGCTGCACTGTCTCAATCACAAGGATGTCCTCCCATAAATTTGGAGACCAAAACTGTACAAAATACTCCAGATGTGGTCTCACCAGAACCCCATACAACTGCAGAAGAACCTCTTTACTCCTATACTGAAATCCTCTTGTTATGAAAGCCAATATTCCATTAGCTTTCTTCACTGCCTGCTGTACCTGTAAGCCAACTTTCAGTGACCGATGTACAAGGACACCCAGGTCTCGCTGCACCTCCCCCCTACCTAACCTAACCCCATTGAGATACCTTCTCCCCAAAATCCACAAACCCGACTGCCCTGGCAGACCCATTGTCTCTGCCTGTTCGTGCCCCACCGAAAACATTTCCACATACCTCGACACCATCCTATCCCCCTTTGTTAAATCCCTCCCCACCTATGTTCAAGACACCTCAGACACTCTCCGTCGGCTCCGCGCATTCCATTCTTCAGGCCCCCATCCTCTCATCTTCACCATGGACGTCCAGTCACTCTGCACCTCCATCCCCCACCAGGACGGTCTCAAAGCCCTCCGGTTCTTCCTCGACCAGAGGAGCAACCCATACCCATCCACTGACACCCTCCTCCGCCGAGCGGAGTTGGTCCTCACCCCCAATAACTTCTCTTTTGACTCCTCCCATTTCCTCCAAACACAAGGCATAGCTATGGGCACACGCATGGGCCTAGCTACGCTTGCCTCTTTGTCGGGTACGTCGAACAATCCTTGTTCTCGGCGTACCAGGGCCCCATCCCCGACCTCTACCTCCGTTACATCGACGACTGCTTTGGTGTCACCTCCTGCACCCACATACAACTGACTGACTTCATCCATTTCACCACCAACTTCCATCCGGCACTCAGATACACTTGGACCATTTCCGACACTTCCCTACCATTCCTTGACCTCACCATCTCTATTGCAGGTGATACACTCCTGACCGACATCCACTACTAACCAACAGACTCCCACAGCTACCTGGACTACTCTTCCTCCCACCCTGCTTCCTGTAAGGACTCCATCCCCTATTCCCAATTCCTCCGCCTACGCCGCATCTGCTCCCAGGATGAGGTGTTCCACACCAGGTCATCACAAATGGCCTCATTCTTCAGAGAACGGGGATTCCCCTCCCCCACTATAGATGAGGCTCGCACCAGGGTCTCCTCCATACCCCGCAACACTGCCCTCTCTCCCCATTCCCCCATTCGCAAACAGGGCAGAGTCCCCCTGGTCCTCACCTTTCACACCCACCAGCCGGCAAATACAACACATAGTCCTCCGCCAGTTTTGCCACCTCCAACGTGACCCCTCCACTCGCTACATCTTCCCATCTCCCCCCCCCTGTCTGCCTTCCGCAAAGACCGCTCTCTCCGCAACTCCCTTGTCAATTCTTCCCTTCCCTCCCGCTCTACCCCTTCCCCGGGCACTTTCCCTTGCAACCGCAAGAAATGCTACACTTGTGCCTTCACCTCCCCCCTCCACTCCTTTCAGGATCCCAAGCAGTCCTTCCAGGTCTGACAGAGGTTCACCTGCACCTCCTCCAACCTCATCTACTGCATCCGCTGCTCCAGACGCCAGATGATCTATATCGGTGAGACCAAGCGGAGGCTTGGCGATCGTTTCGCCGAACACCTCCGCTCGGTCCGCATTAACCAACCCAACTCAGGTGGCTCAGCACTTCAACTCCCCCCTCCCATTCCGTATCCGACCTCTCGGTCCTGGGCCTCCTCCACGGCCAGAGTGAGCAACACCACAAGTTGGAGGAACAGCACCTCATATTCCGCTTGGGCAGTCTGCATCCTTTGGGCTTGAACATTGAATTTTCTCAATTCTGTTAACCTTTGCTGTCTCCTCCCCTACCCACCTCTCCCACAGCCCTCGGGCCCTGGCATTCCCTCTCTCTCTATCTCCCTTCCCCACCCTAGTCGCATCAGCTTCTCATTTTCACACCACAAATAGCTTACAATGGCTTGTTCCCTTTATCATTGATACATTTTTGCATATCTTTCATTCATTGTTCTTTATCTCTCCACATCAACGTCTATATCTCTTGTTTCCCTGATCCCTGACCAGTCTGAAGAAGGGTCTCGACCCGAAATGTCGCCTATCTCCTTCGCTCCTTAGATGCTGCTGCACCCGCTGAGTTTCTCCAGCCTTTTGTGTACCCATTGAGATAATAATCTGCCCCCTTGTTTTTGCCGCCAAAGTGGATAACCTCACATTTATCTATATTATACTGCATCTGCCATGCATCTGCCCACTTACTCAACCTGTCCAGGTCACCCTGCAACCTCCTAACACCCTCTTCACAGTTCACACTGTCACCCAGCTTTGTGTCATCTGCAAACCTGCTACTGTTGCTCCTAATTCCCTCTTCCAAATCAGTATTATATATGGTAAACAGTTGCGGCCCCAACCCCGAGCCTTGCGGTACTCCACTCGCCACTGCCTGCCATTCTGAAAATGACCCGTTCACTCCTACTCTTTGCTTCCGGTCTGCCAACCAATTTTCTATCCATGACAACACTCTACCCCCAATACCATGTGCTCTAATTTTGGTCACCTGTGCGGGACCTTATCAAAGGCTTTCTTAAAGTCTAGATACGCTACAACCACTGGCACCCCTTCATCCATTTTACTTGTGACATGATCAAAACATTCCAAAAGATTAGTCAAGCATCATTTCCCTTTCATAAATCCATGTTGACTTGGACTAATCCTTTTACTGCTATCCAAATGCCCCATTATCACATCTTTAATAATTGACTCCAGCATCTTTCCCACCACCGAAGTCAGGCTAACTGGTCTGTAATTCCCAGTTTTCTCTCTCGCTCTTTTCTTGAAAAGTGGGATAACATTAGCTATCCTCCAATCCACAGGAACTGATCCTGAATTTATTGAAGACTGGAAAATGATCACCAATGCGTCCACTATTTCTAGAGCCACCTCCCTGAGGATCCTGGGATGCAGACCATCAGGCCCAGGGGATTTATCATCCTTCAGTCCCATTAGCCTACCCAATATTATTTCTCGCCTAATGAATATGTATATCAGTTCCTATACCCCCTTAGATCCTCTGTCCTCCAGTACATCTGGGAAATAGTTTGTGTCCTCCTTAGTGATACAAAGATCCGAAGGACCTATTCAACTCTTCTGCCATTTCCATGTTGCCCATAATAATTTCACCCGTGTCTGCCTTCAAGGGACCAACATTTGACTTTGCTACTCTTTTTCCCTTAACATGCCTAAAGAGGATTTTACTATCCTTCTTTATATTCCTAGTCAGCTTCCATTCGTACTTCATCGTTTCAGCCCGTATTGCCCGTTTTGCTTCCTTCTGTTGTCCTATGAAGGTTTCCCAATCCTCTGGCTTTAGGCTACTATTTGCTGTGTTATACATCTTTTCTTTCAGTTTTATTCTATCCACCTATCTGGTAACAAACAAGTACATTGATACATCTGTACAGAAAGCAGGAATTCCAGGTTTTTCGGGCTGCTTGGAGCATGATCTGGCACCAGATCCAAGCAGCTAAGAAGGACAAGAGAGACCTACATGTGATCTTCCTCGATCTGGCCAATGCATTTGGTTCAGCTCCACATGAACTCCTTAGGGAATCTTTTGCCTTTTTCCATGTACCAGAGCTCATCACCACACTGGTCAAGAACTATTTCCAAGACCTGCAGCTGTGCTTCACAACAGCTGAATACAGTACAACATGGCAGCGCTTGGAAGTAGGCATCATGGCAGGCTGCACAGTCTCACCCTTGGCCTTTACAATGGCCATGGAAGTCATCATCAGGGCCTCAAAATGGGTGGTGGGGCGGTGAACGAACCAGAGCTGGGCTCCGTCTGCCACCCATCAGGGCATACATGGACGATTATGACAACAATAACCACTACTGCAGCATGCACCAAGCGGCTACTTGGAAAGCTGCAGGAGAACATCAAGTGGGCCCGAATGAAAATCAAACCAAGTAAGTCTCGAAGCATTTCCATAGTTAAGGGGGTGCTTAGAGACACAAGGTTCTGCATCGGTGACGACCTAATACCAACAGTGTCTGAGCAGCCAGTAAAAAAAGCCTGGGCAGATGGTACAACGCAAGTCTCAAGGACAAAGAGCAGGTGCAACAGCTAAGGCAAGAAATTGTCAACGGCCTGGAGATCATCAATCAGACCCTACTAACTGGGAAACTGAAGCTCTGGTGCCTACAGTTTGGATTCCTTCCTCGGACAATGTGGCCACTGACCGTTTATGAAGCTCCAATAAACAACTGTGGAGAAGATGGAGCGAACCATAACTTCATACGCGAAGAAATGGCTCGGTGTCCCACGATGTCTAACTAACATCGGCCTCTATGGCAAAGGGGTCCTGGAACTACCTCTCACTAGTCTAACAGAGGAATACAAGTGTTCCAAAGTAAGACTCCAGATGACACTGAGGGACTCTAGAGACAAGACCATCAGTGCTGTTGCGCCGCCCCTAGTAACCGGCCGGAAGTGGACACCATCTGATGCAGTACAGCAAGCTTCATCAGCCCTGAGGCACAAAGACGTCGTGGGGCAAGTGCAGCAGGGAAGAGGAGGCTTTGGCCTTACGACAAGTAAACCAACTTGGCGAAAGGCCACAATATCAGAGCGGAGGACATTGGTGGTTGAGGAGGTGCGGCGACAGGAGGAGGCCGCAAGAAGTGCAAAGGCGGTCTCGCTTGCCAAACGGAGCAATGGATGCAGTGGGAAGGTGTGGAGCGGAGGAAGATCAGCTGGAAAGACCTATGGGAAATGGAATCAAGCAAGATCAGCTTCATCATCAGAGCGACATACGACGTCCTTCCATCACCAAAGAACCTCCATCAGTGGTACGGCGAGGATCCAACCTGTGCCCTCTGCCCAACTCCAGCGACCCTCAAACACATCATGGTAGGCTGCAAGACCAGCCTCACGCAAGGGAGATACACGTGGAGGCATAATCAGGTATTAAAAAGCCTGGCAACAGCCCTTGAGAACAGGCTGTGTGCGACCAACTCCTTGCCTCCGAGAGCAAGCAACCCCTCCCACTTAAGGGCGACAA
The DNA here is from genome assembly GCA_035221665.1 of Okamejei kenojei. NCBI lineage: Eukaryota > Metazoa > Chordata > Chondrichthyes > Rajiformes > Rajidae > Okamejei > Okamejei kenojei. Next base: position 1,107,735 of record CM069155.1, read on the forward strand.
CCTTTGTCCAAGAAGGACAGAAAACACCGAAACATCCTTCCACTAGATCAGAAGAAGGAACCCTATGCAGGGCCCGTGACTGGAGGATGCTGGCGGACATCGGCCGACAACTAATCTTTCCACCGGAAATTGCTTCAACCAACCTCAGGCCAGATTTGGTGTTCTGGTCCCTTTCACAGAAGACTGCTTACATCATAGAGCTCACATTTCCATGGGAGAACTCTGTTGTGGAGGCCTATGAGCGTAAGAAGCTGCGCTACACAGAGCTTGCAGCAGAGGCAAACGCAGCGTGGCTGGAACATCAACGTTTATCCAGTTGAAGTGGGATGCAGAGGATTTGTTGCGTCATCTACCATCAGACTGCTGAAGGAGCTTGGAATCCACGGTCAGGCTCTGCAGAAGACCATAAGATCACTCTCAGACGCGGCTGAAAGAAGCAGCTGTTGGATTTGGGCTCAAGCGGAAAGACCCATGCTGGGCCCCAAATGCGTCATGGTGAATCTTTGAGGCAGTTTGACACGGGACACACGCTGAGGGCTGATCATCCTGCAGCGGGCCGCCCTTGTGGAGGGTGTATAGTGATAAAAGGCCGAAACACCCAGTGATGCAAGGGTTACACTACTGATGATGTGTCCTGTGCCCAACTGTCCTGAAGGTTACCCAGGCCAAGATATACGTATACATACCCCCCCCCCCCTCGCCCCCCCCCCCCCCCCCCCCCCCCCCCCCTGATGTTGAGCGTCCACCACTCTCAGCAATCAATGAATGTCGTGAAATGCTCCCCACCTACTGGCACAAGGGACTTCTTAACATCTAGTCCTGTGTATTTGATTCTGAAAATCTGGACTTATCCAGTGACTGCTGTGAAAGGACAGCTGACAACATGGGAAAGTCCATGTGACAGCTTGGAGAGACAGCTGACAGGAGGGAACAGACCCCAATGGGGCCGTCATGGGCTAGCTCCCCATGACAGCAGTCTCCAAAGCTGTTTCAGCTAGTTGGAGACACCCGCTAAATGCTACAAAAAGTAAATTAAAAGAAATACCCCTAGAGCCTGCGAGAGCGGGGGCGCAAGATGGCTCACCGATTGATAACACGGTTACAGACCCAGGAACGGAAACGACCACGGACAAGGAGAGCATGGCACATGAGACATCCACAACAGCTGCGGGACACAAACTTCAGGTGTGCATCTGTGGTTGGGAGAAAAGAACATCAATGATGGGCTTGAAGATCCACCAAGGGAGGAAAAAGTGCTTGAGAGAGCAGAGACATGGGCCTCGCATTGACCAGTACTTCTTACGAAGCAACCAGTCAAATCAGTCGAATCAAGCACAGCAACGGGACACAAACCAAAGTTCGCAGAGCATCAGCACCCATGTCACTGAAGAGGGTGATACAAGCACAGAAATGCCGGTGGAGGAGCCCACGCAACAACTACAAAGACCTCCATTGGAGGGAAAGATCAAAGGGCATAAACCTGGAGTGAAGTGGCCCAAAGCTGTTGAAAAGAAAGAGTGGGAGACGGTCAACAGTGACCTTATACATATCTTGGAGCAACAAGTGGGCACAGCAGTGGAAAAGCTTGAAAGGATGGGCAACATAATCTACAGCTATGGAGAAGAACGGTTTGGGGTGAGTAAAGGGAGAGGTGGAAAGAAGTTACCAACACCAATCAAGTCCAGGAGGCAGCAGGAGATCGAGAGGCTAATCAGAGAGAGGAGACAGTTGAAAAAGCAATGGAAAAAAGCAACTGACGCAGAGAGAGAAGGTCTCATGCTACTCCAAGAGGACATCAAGAGCCGATTGGCAACCTTGCGAAAAGCAGAGAACATGAGGAAACTTCGCAAGAATAAAGAACACACAAGAACACGGTTCTACAAAGACCCTTTCAAGTTCATCAAAGACCTCTTCGCAAAGGAAAAAAGTGGAACTTTGAAAAACATCAAAACAAGAATTGGAGGAACACCTGGAAAAGGCCCACCAAGACACGAAAAGGCATGAGAAGTTAGTCATCCCACATGACATCCCACCTATTCAACCACCTGAATTCAACCTGGACACCAGCCCTCCGAAATGGAAAGAGGTAGAGAACACTGTCCGGCGAGCAAGAGCAGCATCAGCTCCGGGGCCAAACGGAGTACCATACAAGCTCTACAAGAACGCACCGGATGTGTTACGCTTTCTAAGGAAGCTCATGAGGGTGGTGTGGAAGAAGCAAACAAGACCTAAGGCGTGGCGAAGGGCCGGCGGCATACTAATACCTAAAGAAAAGGATGCGTCAGACATCAGCCAATTCCGGCCAATATGTCTCCTCAACGTCGAGGGAAAAATCTTTTTCAGCATTGTATCACAAAGGCTATCCACCTATCTGGTAACAAACAAGTACATTGATACATCTGTACAGAAAGCAGGAATTCCAGGTTTTTCGGGCTGCTTGGAGCATACAAGCATGATCTGGCACCAGATCCAAGCAGCTAAGAAGGACAAGAGAGACCTACATGTGATCTTCCTCGATCTGGCCAATGCATTTGGTTCAGTTCCACATGAACTCCTTTGGGAATCTTTTGCCTTTTTCCATGTACCAGAACTCATCACCACACTGGTCAAGAACTATTTCCAAGACCTGCAGCTGTGCTTCACAACACCTGAATTCAGTACAACATGGCAGCGCTTAGAAGTAGGCATCATGGCAGGCTGCACAGCCTCACCCTTGGCCTTTACAATGGCCATGGAAGTCATCATCAGGGCCTCAAAATGGGTGGTGGGCGGTGAACGAACCAGAGCTGGGCTCTGTCTGCCACCCATCAGGGCATACATGGACGATATGACAACAATAACCACTACTGCAGCATGCACCAAGCGGCTACTTGGAAAGCTGCAGGAGAACATCAAGTGGGCCCGAATGAAAATCAAACCAAGTAAGTCTCGAAGCATCTCCATAGTTAAGGGGGTGCTTAGAGACACAAGGTTCTGCATCGGTGACGACCTAATACCAACAGTGTCTGAGCAGCCAGTAAAAAGCCTGGGCAGATGGTACAACGCAAGTCTCAAGGACAAAGAGCAGGTGCAACAGCTAAGGCAAGAAATTGTCAACGGCCTGGAGATCATCAATCAGACCCTACTAACTGGGAAACTGAAGCTCTGGTGCCTACAGTTTGGATTCCTTCCTCGGACAATGTGGCCACTGACCGTTTATGAAGCTCCAATAACAACTGTGGAGAAGATGGAGCGAACCATAACTTCATACGCGAAGAAATGGCTCGGTGTCCCACGATGTCTAACTAACATCGGCCTCTATGGCAAAGGGGTCCTGGAACTACCTCTCACTAGTCTAACAGAGGAATACAAGTGTTCCAAAGTAAGACTCCAGATGACACTGAGGGACTCTAGAGACAAGACCATCAGTGCTGTTGCGCCGCCCCTAGTAACCGGCCGGAAGTGGACACCATCTGATGCAGTACAGCAAGCTTCATCAGCCCTGAGGCACAAAGACGTCGTGGGGCAAGTGCAGCAGGGAAGAGGAGGCTTTGGCCTTACGACAAGTAAAACCAACTTGGCGAAAGGCCACAACATCAGAGCGGAAGACATTGGTGGTTGAGGAGGTGCGGCGACAGGAGGAGGCCGCAAGAAGTGCAAAGGCGGTCTCGCTTGCCAAACAGGGGCAATGGATGCAGTGGGAAGGTGTGGAGCGGAGGAAGATCAGCTGGAAAGACCTATGGGAAATGGAATCAAGCAAGATCAGCTTCATCATCAGAGCGACATACAACGTCCTTCCATCACCAAAGAACCTCAATCAGTGGTACGGCGAGGATCCAACCTGTGCCCTCTGCCCAACTCCAGCGACCCTCAAACACATCATGGTACGCTGCAAGACCAGCCTCACGCAAGGGAGATACACGTGGAGGCATAATCAGGTATTAAAAAGCCTGGCAACAGCCCTTGAGAACAGGCTGTGTGCGACCAACTCCTTGCCTCCGAGAGCAAGCAACCCCTCCCACTTAAGGGCGACAACCTTTGTCCGAGAAGGACAGAAAACACCGAAACATCCTTCCACTAGATCAGAAGAAGGAAACCTATGCAGGGCCCGTGACTAGAGGATGCTGGCGGACATCGGCCGACAACTAATCTTTCCACCGGAAATTGCTTCAACCAACCTCAGGCCAGATTTGGTGTTCTGGTCCCTTTCACAGAAGACTGCTTACATCATAGAGCTCACAGTTCCATGGGAGAACTCTGTTGTGGAGGCCTATGAGCGTAAGAAGCTGCGCTACACAGAGCTTGCAGCAGAGGCAAGGCAGCGTGGCTGGAACATCAACGTTTATCCAGTTGAAGTGGGATGCAGAGGATTTGTTGTGTCATCTACCATCAGACTGCTGAAGGAGCTTGGGAATCCACGGTCAGGCTCTGCAGAAGACCATAAGATCACTCTCAGACGCGGCTGATAGAAGCAGCTGTTGGATTTGGCTCAAGCGGAAAGACCCATGCTGGGCCCCAAATGCGTCATGGTGAATCTTTGAGGCAGTTTGACACGGGACACACGCTGAGGGCTGATCATCCTGCAGCGGGCCGCCCTTGTGGAGGGTGTATAGTGATAAAAGGCCGAAACACCCAGTGATGCAAGGGTACACTACTGATGATGTGTCCTGTGCCCAGCTGTCCTGAAGGTTACCCAGGCCAAGATATACGTATACGTACCCCCCCCCCCCCCCCCCTGATGTTGAGCGTCCACCACTCTCAGCAATCAATGAATGTCGTGAAATGCTCCCCACCTACTGGCACAAGGGACTTCTTAACATCTAGTCCTGTGTATTTGATTCTATCCCTAACTTCTCTTGTCAGCCACGGTAGCCTCCCCTTAGAATCTTTCTTCCTTTTTGGAATTAAATGATCCTGCATCTTCTGGATTATGCCCAGAAATTCCTGCCATTGCTGTTCAACCATCATTCCTCCTAGGATCCCTTTCCAGTCTACCTTGGCCAGCTCCCTTCCTAGTCCCCTTTGTTCAACTGCATCACTGACACTTCCGATTTAACCTTCATGCTTCTCAAATTGCAGATTAAAACTAATCATATTATGATCACTACCTCCAAGCAGTTCCTTTACCTCTTAGTTCTCTTATCATATCTGGTTCATTGGACAACACTAAATCCAGAATTCCCTTTTCTCTGGTCGGCTCCATTACAAGCTGCTCTCAGAATCCATCTTGGAGTCATTCTACAAACTCTCTTTCTTGGGGTCCTGAACCAACCTGATTTTCCCAGTCTACCTGCATATTGAAATCCCCCATCACCATAGTGGCATTACCTTTGTTACTATGAGCGAGTCTGGCAGCATATCTGGAGAATGTGGAGAGGCTCTCACCAGGGCCTCCTCGATATCCCGCAGCTCCGCTCTTGCTCCCCCTCCCCCCATTCACAACAAGAAGAGTCCCCCTTGTCTGCACCTTCCACCCCATCAGCTGTTGCACACAGTATATAATCCTCCAACACTTTCGTCACCTCCAACGGGATTCCACTACTGGCCACATCTCCCCAACTCCTACCCTTTCTGAATTCGGCTGAGACTGGTCCTTCTGAAACTGCCTGGTCAACTTGTGCCTTCCCACCCCCTCCCCAGGTACTTTTCCCTGCAACCGCAGGAGATGCAACACTTGTCCCTTTACCTCCCCCCTTGACTCTGCCCAAGGACCCCGACAGTCTTTCCAGGTGAGGCAGAGGTTCACATTGCACCTCCTCCAGTCTCATCTACTGCATTCTCTGTGACAAGTGTCAACCTCTTTACATTGGCGAGACCAAGAACAGGCACGGCGATCGTTTCGCTGAACACCTCTGCTCAGTCCGCCTTAACATGCCTGATCTCCCGGTTGCTCAGCACTTTAACTCCCCTGCCCATTCCTAATCTAACCTTTCTGTCCTGGGCCTCCTCCATGGCTAGAGTGAGGCCCAGCGCCAATTGGAGGAACTGCACCTCATATTTTGCTTGGACAGTTTAAACAGCTGTAAACAGCTCGTTCTAAGCATCGCCCCAGTCCAGTTTCAGTCAAAAATCACTGAGTCAATCACTTGCACAACTAATCTTTATTTTGACAAAACACAATTACAGTTCCCACTACTGTACCTAACCACCGTGGGTTCGATCCTCGTATCTGCCTGATCAAGCCCTCTTAGCCTCGCTTAAACAGAGACTCCAGAAGGTTACGCAGTCCCAAGCGTTCACCCAGAAGATCGACACAGGACCTCGTGGGAGCGGACTTTTATAGGTCCCCAAACCTTGAGGGGCTGAAGCACATGGGGTGGTCTCTTTACACCGTCCAATAACAGATATTGATTAACCACATACATGACAGACATTTCCCCAACCCAATAATACAGTGGCTAATAAATTGTATTCAAACAGTGTTTCTCAGAGGAAACGAACATCACAACATGCCCAGATATGCAAGAAACCCAGACAAGACTCAACACTTAATCCAATCAACATCTAGCAAAGTAAAGCATTGGAACATTATTTACAATGTGTATATCTGGTTTGCATTAGTCCAATCCATTCTATGCATTTTGCACCTAAGTGTCGTATTCTGCAGGTTTCATTTTCTTCCTGCAGCTCCTATCTAGGCTCCAGACAAGCTGGCACCATTCTGCAGCTTGTCCCATTTCTGCAGAAGGCACATTTAAATTGACCAAATGGCCTAGCAGCCCATAAGCCTTTACTCAATTTTAGAATCCTGGCCTCACCAATTTGGCCAGAATTAACAACCCCTGATGGTATGAACATTGACTTCTCAAACTTCAAATAGCCCTTGCTGCCCCTCTCTCTCCATCCCCTTGTGAGATATGCGATGTGCTCACAATCACTACTCAAATCGTGGAAGCAAGAGATTCTTTATTATATTTGCAAGTCTGCAGAGTTGGGTGCCTCTCCAAGTTGAGACACACCGAAGTCAGAAGGGTAAACCCCCTTTATACACACAATTCTACATTCAACCTCCCCTTCAGAGCCTTCTCCAATCAGGCACTGAGGTGCACAATTTGTAGGTACGTCCCCCCAGTACCTCCCACATCATACATCGCATGTCCATACATGTGCATGGTAATGAGCAGTTTCTTGACCAGGGTTGTGTTGTAATATTCATTTATTTTATTAAGCATGCTCAGTTGTCTATGACCTGCCCTAGTTTTACTCACCTCCAACTGAACTCTCTCAGTTCTCCTATATCAGCACTAAAGCTAAGCTATAGTGACAAAGGTCCCATCTATCACCCCCTTCTACTGATAGGGGTCTATCTACATCACTCCCTTCTACCGCTATACAATGCTATCAATTCTTACTCAAGGACTGCTCTCGTAACTTTTATACACAGCTGTGTCAGAATCCTCTCCCTGGCCTCTATCAGTTTGAATCCTCTTTAAAGCCCCTTACAATAGTGGGGTTTAATCACTTTATCCCTCACAATCCTCCCTTTTTCTTTTGCTACGCATCTGTTGATTAAACCTCAATTTCAAGCTCCTTCAGTTCGAATTGAAGTAACATTGTCCTAATCTCCTTTTCCTGTGGATCCTGGACCTTCCCTGGTCGCATTATCATTATTTTCTGTATTACCCCTTTCTCTCCCATAGGCATGACGACAGCCTGCATCTGACTTATACTCCTTGTAATGTCCCCTAAAACAAGGGATGCAACAGGGGATAAAGATTAGTCCAGCCACTGCACATAGAAACACGAGTCCCACCGTTCTCCACCATGTTCCTCCGAGGATGGAATCCCACCATCGCGCACCCATAATCGAATTCCACTTTTGTATTGGAACATGTGCCTGTCCATTGTCATCGATGTTTAGACGGCAATTAGAGAGGTTGAATTTCCCGCATACCCCTCCTTCTTCTGCTAGGAGGTAATCTAGGGCCAACCGGTTCTGGTATATTGTTGCTCTCATCTGTGTCTACTGCTTTGCCAGCATCTCCAGTGCCCCCGCAGTTTGGTTGGTAATTACTTCCAGTTCTGCCTGAAGTCTTATGATCCGGTTTAACATGTTTGGTAGCCCCAGGATCCATCCTGTGCCCAAGTGGCTGGTCCATAGTATGAGATGATTTTTGCGGGTGGCCATTCGTCATCTTCCCATTCTCCAATGTCTATTTTCTCTTCTTCCGATATAGGTCGTCAAATACAGGTGTTCCAAGCGACCGCCCTTCTTTGGTGTTTAACAGGAAAAATCCCAGTTGTACCAGTCCAATAAAGCAAGTCCCGCTACAATTTGTTGGTAACACCGAGTATGCCTTGTGTCCGCATATCCATAACAGTCCTTCAGGGGCGGGTCCACTAGAGGTAACCTTGTTCCATATGTCTCGCAACACCGGGATTCCTTGATAAGTGTTGTTCCCGGTGCAGTTCCATATTCCAGTCGATTCCATTCCATCGGTCTTCATCCAGATAGTGCAGTTTCTCCCATCTTTCTTAGTTGGATACCATTTAGGCTCCTTTGGCCACCACACTCAGGACTGATTTGGCCACTGGGTGACGATACGTGGCAAGGGCTGCTGCCTACTAGGACGGCATCCTTTGCCCAGGGCCTAGCGATACACTCAGTCCCAACCGGAGCGTCTGTCAGGACCCATGCCTGGGGATCTCGGTCTTGTCCAACTGTCAGGTTCCACTCCATCAGGTCCCATACTTCAACAATGGATCCTCTCCACGGCCAACGTGAGCTCATCAGTGGTCTGCCACAGACCCAACAGTTAGTCACATTCAGGGTTCCAGCTATCCGGAGGGCCAAGTCCACAAACAGATTTTTCCCTCCTTTAGGGATCTCAATCTGCTTCTTTATTTCTTCATACATTGTCTGGTGCAATTGAGGCTGAGTAGGTGGGGGAGGGGGAGGCTTGGTGACCACTACTTTCGTTAACCTTGTTATTACTTCCTTCTTTATTTTATCTAATGTCCATCTTAAGGCATGGAAAGGGGGACCTAACTGCCCTGTCCTAGTCATACAAACCCATCTCTCCCCCTTTGGGCAGGTAACGTACCCAAACCTCCCTACATATCCTCTATTCTCTACCCTATAATACTTCTTTCCCCCGTCCTCACAAATAGTTCTAGTCCTCAGGTTATAGCAAGCATCGTTCACATGGGAATGATAGGTAAATGATCTGGTTGCCCGCCCTCCGTATCTGATAGGATAATAACATTTATCACAGTTATTAATACTTTTTACCATAATTACATGCAAAGCAAACAATACCACAAATGCTCCTTTCATACTGCTAGTTATACATTTTTTTTTTTTTCTAAAAGTTAATGTTAGGGGCTTATTTCCTGGCTTCACCATCCACTGTTCCTCCTTATCAGGAGCGGGTGAATGAAGGGGTCCTTTAACCTGGATTGCGTGGGTCCACCCTTTTTCTTTTGTTCGTACTGCTGTCTCGGTTGTCAGTAATACTAGGTATGTGCCGGTCCACCTGGGCTGGAGTTTCTCCTCCTTCCAATTCTTGACCAGTACCCAGTCGCCGGCCTTTACAGCATGTATTGGAAAGTCGAGTGGTGGGCTTTGAACCAATAGTCCTTTAGCTTTTAATTCTGTAAGGGAACAAGATATTGCCAGTAAATAGTTCCTTAAGAATACATCACTGCCCTCTATGGTGGGTATTCCTTCTATCTTTCCCAAATAAGGTAACCCAAACAACATTTCATAGGGGGAACACTGCTAACTTTGCATGGGGTCCTCCGTTGCTTTTCTCAAAGCCTTTCTGTTTCCCTACTGCTGCAAACATGTGCCAGACTCCATGTACATATGCTGCTCTTAAAGCCTTAATTTCTGCCAATTGAGCTAAGCAAGATTGCAGTCAAGCTTCCAATTAGATTACCTTAAAGTATAATTCATCCTGATGCATCACTTCAAACCCTGCATACTTGCTTTTATGATCCCTTTAACAAGAAACATCCGCAAGCAAAACCTTTTTGTCCCCTTCATTCAAAGGCTCTGACTGTAAACCATTTCTCAGACTTGTATGTCCTTCTCCATTATTTTTCTTAATGGCATCACATAGAAACATAGAAACATAGAATTAGGTGCAGGAGCAGGCCATTCGGCCCTTCAAGCCTGCACCGCCATTGAATATGATCATGGCGGATCATCCAACTCAATATCCTGTACCTGCCTTCTCTCCATACCCCCTGATCCCTTCACCCACAAGGGCCACATCCAACTCCCTCTGAAATATGGCCAACGAACTGGCCTCAACTACCTTCTGTGGCAGAGAATTCCACAGATTCACCACTCTCTGTGTGAAAAACGATTTTCTCATCTCGGTCCTAAAAGACTTCCCCCTTATCCTTAAACTGTGATCCCTTGTCCTGGACTTCCCCAACATCGGGAACAATCTTCCTGCATCTAGCCTGTCCAACCCTTTAAGAATTTTGTAAGTCTCTATGAGATCACCCCTCAATCTTCTAAATGCCAGCAAGTACAAGCCGAGTCTATCCAGTCTTTCTTCATATGCAAGTCGTGCCATCCCAGGAATCAGTCTGGTGAACCTTCTCTGTACTCCCTCTATGGCAAGAATGTCTTTCCTCAGATTAGGAGACCAAAACTGTATGCAATACTCCATGTGTGGCCTCACCAAGACCCTGTACAACTGCAGTAGAACCTACCTGCTCTTGTACTCAAATCTTTTTGCTATGAATGCCAACATACCATTCGCTTTCTTCACGGCCTGCTGCACCTGCATGCCTACTTTCAACAAAACTGGTGTACCATGACACCCAGGTCTCGCTGCATCTCTCCTTTTCCTAATATTCATTGAATGCCTAATACCATTCAAATAATAGTCTACCTTCCCGTTTTTGCCACCAAAGTGGATAACCTCATATTTATCCACATTATACTGCATCTGCCATGCATTTGCCCACTCACCCAGTTTATCCAAATCATCCTGCAGCCTCCTAGCATCCTCCTCACAGCTAACACTGCCCCCCAGCTTCGTGTCATCCGCAAACTTTGAGATGTTGCATTTAATTCCCTCGTCCAAATCATTAACTAATCTTTTGCGCTTCACATATTGATAAAAACTTTTGCAGTCAGTTTTTATGTTTCCTGCCAGTTTTCTTTCATAGTCCATTTTCTCTTTCCTAATTAAGCCCTTTGTCCTCCTCTGTTGGTCTCTGAATTCCACCCAGTCCTCTGGTATGCTGCTTTTTTTGGCTAATTTGTACGCTTCATCTTTTTCTTTGATACTATCCCTGATTTCCCTCGTTATCCACGGATGCGCCACCTTCCCTGATTTATTCTTTTGCCATACTGGGATGAACAATTGTTGTAGTTCATCCATGCAGTCTTTAAATGCCTTCCATTGCATATCCACCGTCAACCCTTCAAGAATCCATTGCCAGTCGATCTTGGCCAATTCACGTCTCATACCCTCAAAGTTACCTTTCTTTAAGTTCAGGACCCATGTTTCTGAATTAACAATGTCACTCTCCATCCTAATGAAGAACTCAACCATATTATGGTCAGTCTTGCCCAAGGGGCTACGTACAACAAGGCTGCTAACTAACCCTTCCTCATTGCTCAATATCCAGTCTAGAATAGCCTGCTCTCTCGTTGGTTCCTCCACATGTTGGTTTAGAAAACTATCCCGCATACATTCCAAGAAATCCTCTTCCTCAGCACCCCTGCCAATTTGATTCACCCAATCTATATGTAGGTTGAAGTCACCCATTATAACGGTTTTACCTTTGTTGCACGCATTTCTAATTTCCTGTTTGATAACCATATAATCATATAACAATTACAGCACGGAAACAGGCCCTTTTGGCCCTTCCAGTCCGTGCCGACCATTTGTTTTCCCCTAGTCCCATCTACCTGCACTCAGACCATACCACTCCATTCCCTTCATGGGTCCTGAACTTAAAGAAAGGTAACTTTGAGGGTATGAGACGTGAATTGGCCAAGATCGACTGGCAATGGGTTGACGGTGGATATGCAATGGAAGGCATATACCTATCCACTTTACTTTTAAATGTTAAAATCGATCCTGCCTCCACCACTTCTGCTGGAAGCTCATTCCACACAGCCACCACCCTCTGAGTTTGATGTCATCCCCAACTCCACTACTACTGTTAGGTGGCCTGTACACAACACCCACTAGCATTTTCTGCCCCTTAGTGTTTCGCAGCTCCACCCATATCGATTCCACATCCTCCAAGCTAATGTCATTCCTTTCTATTGCGTTAATCTCCGCTCTAACCAGCAACGCTACCCCACCTCCTTTTCCTCTCTGTCTATCCTTCCTGACTATTGAATATCCCTGGATGTTCAGCTCCCAGCCTTGGTCACCCTGGAGCCATGTCTCCATGATCCCAACTATATCATAATTACAATTTCAACATACTTCCCAATCTAGTCTGAACTATATCCTGCCATTCCCAATATCATCAACATCTGTTCTACTGTCTGAGGTTTGGGAACTTCAATTATCGCTTCAATTTGATCCTGCGCTAAAGCTTTTAATTCTTTAGATATTACCCGTCCAAAATATTCTACCTGCTGCTGACAAAACAACAACTTCTTCCTTGATACATTATGACCTCCTGTGCCATCTTTTCCAAGATAATTACAATGTCTCTCACATTGCTTCTCACTTGTGGGGAACAAACCAACAAATCATCCACATTCTATATCAACACCTTCCAAATCTGCCTAACATCTGATTTAAAATCATGGGGGCTAGTATTTAAAACCCTGCCGCATCCTAGCCTAGGTGTATTTAATACCTCTTCTTAATGTTCTTACCATAGCTATGTTCACCATTATCCTAATATAATTATTATTATTTCCCGATTCCCATACCTGTTCACATCCCCAACACACCTTATCCATTACCTATCTCCTTACTAGCCTTCCTTGACCTCTTCCTTGAGATCCCTCCCTCCCTTGTCTGGGCTTATATCCAGATTTATTTCACTCCTGATAGGGTATTTGAGGAAACACGCTCCCAAATACATTTATTATTGGCATGGAATCTCTGGCCCCTGTTTGGCTCTGTCATAGGATTCACTGTGTTTTGGTGCATCACTTATTTCAAACTTTTCAACCAGGTCTATTGTTACTTACAACATTGTCTTTCCTTTTACACGCTCTTTCTTTTTGAGCTCTTCAAGTTACATTTGCATCATTTTTCTCTGCACCTCTTCCTGCTGGTCTGCAAGTCTTTTTCCTATCTTGCTATATTTCTCAACCTCATTGACCAAATGATCACTGAATCAGGGGTGGGAAATAGATTACAATCCCACCACCTCCTCCAATCTAGACTTGACTCTAGGAGGAATGACATCAGCTACAGTGGTTCAAAATATAGTGTTTATTAACTGGTTGCCTTCTATTTTTGTTCAGTTTCCAGTATCCACTTTTCAGCTTGTTCTCCAGATAGGGCTGCTGGATTTTTGTCTGAGGCCTGCCATACCCTCTGCCTGACTGTGTCAAACAGCATGCCATTGTTTATTGCATTGTTCACAGCATTTTTATACCAGCCATCTTCAGGGAGTTCTGTCAGTTTAGTGGTTCCTATCGCTTTCACCAACAGTGCCTTCAAATCTCCCATAGCAATAATCGTCTCCTTCAAAAAAAGCCATAAATCCATTTACCTGCCATCAGGTTAATTTTGGTAAAGGTAATTGCTAGCCCTTTCTGTTTTATGGGTGGCCAAAAAGGTAAAACTTGTGTCTGGGCCTGTTTCTTATCTTTTTAAAAGCATCATCAAAATTTTTTTCCCCTCTGCTTCCCACTTTTTTTAATCTTTCTGATATGCTTCTTTCTCATTCTAATAAAAAAACTCTATTTCGTACTTTCAATATAAAACATTTATAATCAATTAAATCACGAAATGGGCCTCTCGGCCCCTTCCAGTTTCAGTGCGTTAATTTGTTTTTTCCCATTGGTCCATTACTGCACTCGGACCGTACCCTTCCATTCTTCCGTCCATATACAGTTGGGTTTGCAAAATTGATAATGCCATGATCTTTCTAATTTTTGGTTACGGTACAACCCTCCAAAGTTAAATGTATTTTTTGGGATTTTTAATGTTGATTAGACAAAACACAAAGTGGTGCATAATTGTGAAGTGGATGGGAAAAGTTTTAAATGCGGTTTTCATTTTGTTTTTTACTAAAATAAAAAAAACTGAAACGTTGGGCCATAGCAAAAACGTTTCTTCAGCACCCTTCACTCTGTACCCTTAAATTAAAAATCCAGTGCAAAAACAAATGCATTTCAGTAAGTCCACATAATTAGTAAATAGAGTCCACTTGTTGTGTAAATCTAAATGGGTCAGTGTGCATCTTAAGATGTTCTGTGAAAAGGGCTTCACAGAGGTTTTGTTAGAATACATTTAGCGGAACCAAAATGTTCCTTGGGAATCATGGAGCCCCAAGGGCACACACCCAGAAGGTCGGCTAAATTTTGGAAGAAGTTTAATTAGGGTTCGGGTTTTAAAAAAAATATCCAAGTTTGAAAATTCCGGAGCATGTTAATCCATCATCCGAAAATGGAAAGAGTATGCCCAACTTGCAAACTACCAAGGAATGGGGGGCCGTCCACTAAATGTCCGGTCGGGCAGGAGAGCATTGATCAGAGAATCAGCACGAGGGCATGGTAACTTGGAGGAAGCTGCAGGATCCTCAGCTAGGTGGGTTGAGGGATTGTCCCCAGGGGACAAAAAATTAATCCGTGCACTTCCACAAAAGCGGGGCTTTTGGCATTTATAGAGTTGGGAAGGAGAAAGCCAATTGTTGAAATCATAAACGCCATAGAAGGTCTGTTTGGCAGATTGCCCCAAAGCCATGTTTGCGGGGGACAAGCAAATATGTGTGAGGAAGGTGTCTGGTCTGCTGAGGGACCAACAATATGAAGTTTTTTTGGGGCTACATGCAAAAAACGGCAGTGTGGGCGGAAAACTAAAACACTGCCAATCACTGAAAACACACCATCTCCTGAGAACATTTATGGTGG